>OZ017740.1:136693595-137078595 GCA_963969285.1 Odontomyia ornata
ACATGGCACAGGTCTTATCACAGATTTGTGTACTTAGAGCTTTGTTTTCCTGTGTATGCAGCTAGTCTTGAAGATCGTCAAAACTGAATTAAATGTTTTATTTGCAAGCTGTATTCTTCTGCGTATTTCGTCTCTTTCATTACCGGTTCGTGTTATTTTAGCCTCTAATTACACAAATTTGCACATATTTTTGATATTGTATGCGCCAAGTGTGATATTTTGTGTAATTGAGGTATTTTCCTCGACTGTTTTGATTTATTCTCATTGATTTGTAGCCCTAATAGTTTGCCTCGCTGTCAAGTTTCAGGAACAGTTCTTTGGCAGATGTTAACGACCATGACAAAGTGTTGATGTCATCCGCGTAGGCTACTACTTGGTTTGCATAGTAACGTACCTCGTGTATCGACAGGTAGCTTCCTTGTAACGTACTCTAGAGCCAAATTGAATTCCAATGGGGTCAGCCCATCTCCCGGCTTTATTGCGATATTTATGTGATTGGTAAGTTGGTTATTGACGTGAACTTGGGAAGTCGACGACGTCTTTTTCATTTTGGTAAGACTGGCTAATTTGGCTGGGGTACCAAAGCAACGCATTATTTGGTACAGTAAGTTACGGTCAATACTGTCATATGCTTGATTAAAGTTAACAAAAATTTGGTGTACGTCTGTGTTGAACTCCCAGCATTTTTCAAGTACCTGCTTGACTGTGAACAGTTGGCCCATCGTTGATCTACCTGCTCTGAAACCACCATGATACTCCCCAATAAAACGGTTGGGGTATGATCCGATTTTATTTTCTAAGATCTTTGAAAATATTTTTATGCCGTACAAAGCAGTGATATGTCTCTATGAATTTCGCACTGTAGCTTGTCACATTTTTTGTGGATGAGCAATATAGTTGATTGGCTCCACTCTTTCGGCATATGTCTGCTGTCATCATATTTGATGAGCTCGACTGGAATCTCATCGACGCCTTATTCTTTTGGGCTTTGATTGAGGAAAAAAACTTCATCCAGAGTTAGTGGAGCCAATGGAAGCTCTCCACAGACATCAATAGGCTCCAATGTTCTGGAGCTGTGCGAGGAATTAAGGAGCTTCTTGAAATATAATGCCTATCTTTCCTTCATCTTGGTTTCATCAGCGATGATATTTCCGATGTCATTACGACAGAGCGTTGTTTTTGGCTGATAGGCACGTTTCCGGCTTTGCACTACTTTGTATGCTTGTCTTGTGTTGTTGCTCGCTTGACTTACATCTATGCTTCTCAATTGGTCGTCAATTTATTTTCTTTTATTAATCCCAATTATCTTATTCATTATTCGTCTGAGATTTTCATAGTGTTCTCTTTTCGTCCTGGTTTTCCAACCTACGTATTCTTTATACACCTGATTATTTTCTAACGCATTCTGGTACCCATCATCGAACCAATCATTTCTCTTGCGCCGCGCTTGATGTCTAATTGTGTGTTCTGCCGCGGTCTTAATTGCCGCTTTCACTCCCATCCAGAGCTCGTTGCTTGTTTTCAGCGATGCGTCAGATAAGATGGGAACCAGCTGGTTGCCGAGGGTCTCCCTGAAAGTTTTGGCCATAGACACTGTTCGGGGCCTTTCGATGTCAAATTGTTGTAGCGGGCTGGTCGTCGCTGAGTATGCCTTTGACATACGACATCGATCAGTTAATTCGATCAAGTAATGATCTGAGTTATAATTGGCCCCTCAATATGTTTGGACGTTAAGTATGCTCAAGGCCCAACGTTGTTGGATCAGAACATAATCGATCTCGTTTTCTGTGTTGCCATCCGGTGATACCCAGTTCATTTTAAATCCGTCGATGTGAGAAACAATTCGAGCATATGACCAGATTTCTGCAACATGCACTGGCCGTTGTCATTTGTTTCGTCGTGGAGGCTCTTTCCTCTAGTCGTTCCCCCATGATATATCTCATTGCCAACCTTAGCGTTGAAAGCACCCGGAATCATTTTTGTGTCGTTTGTAGGTAATGAGTCGACCAGTTTTTCCAGGCAATTGTGGAACGTTTCCTTCGTTGCTCCGTCGTTTTCTTCGGTCGGGGCGTGAACGTTTATCAACCAGATTTAAAAGAATTTCACTTTTATACGGATTGCACACAATCGCTCATTTACTGCTTTAAAATCAATAACGTGCGATTTGACCTCCCTATCTACAATGCAAGCCTCTCCGAATTCTCGTTTTCCAGTAGGCTTCCCGCTTTTCAATATTGTATGCAATTTCCTGTCTTAAATTTCATTTCCAGACCAGCCCGTTTCTTAGATTGCAAGTATGTTTAATTTATATTGACTGGTAATTTCTAAAAGATCCTTAACAGCGCCAGGATGATCGAGTGATCTAACATTCCAGGATGCAATGCCAAAGTTCTTTTCCGTTCGCGAGATCGTTGCCGTGAGTCTAATCCATTCCGAGGCCCTTCTGCAGGGTTTGTAACACTGTAGGGTCGCCCAACTTCCATTCCGGCGGCATGGCTATTACTTCAATTCCGATATCAGGCGCAGAAGACTCGCCTTCACTCTCTTACGTCCCCACAAAGGAGATGTAAGTAGGATTCAGTAGCAGAGCTGTAGATGTATTCGTATTTACAGTTGTTAGCATTTCTTGGCATTTAATGTCCCATTATTAGGGAACCAGTAGACATTATTTCAGCCTATGTAATTGCGGAAGTTTATGGTTACCGTTTTGATTTGATGGGCGAAAATGTAAAATCTACGTATCATACAAGTATAACAAAGTTGAGTGGATGTTGATGTCTCAGGTTTTTGTTGCCCTTGTACTCATAAAGACCCATCGCCGTGACTGGTTTCAGATTTTTTGGCTCAAAGATGTTCAACCGTGAGGGGGGTGGGCATACAAAATGTTGGTACAGTTAGCCTCCCCCAGACCCCCTGATGCATAAAATGACATGAGAGTCTATTCTAATCTAGACCTTTCATTTGATACCCCACTCGACTACCTTTGATTCAAGGGGGGATCCCCCTTAAAAAATTTTGAATTGTTTTACAGGGTATTGTTTTTAAGAGGTATAGAACTTTAAGTTGGCAACACTTTTTAATGCTACGTATGGTGTATCTGCTGTCATGCGTTATACGATTAGTTTGGTTTGCCATTTTATCATCAATAGGATGGAATGGAAGATAACTTTCACCGCGATATTGGCGAGACACGGATCCAATTATTGGTTAGAGTAGTCGAAAATGGAGTTCTCGTTAGAATTTCCTCCACGCCAGTCGTGGCGCTCACATGCCCCAAATAATTTTCAAACAAAAATGGCAGAGAATTATCTTTCCAATAAAACCAATTTTATGGCAATCAAAACAACAAAGAGGTATTTTATTTCAAATCAAAGCTTTATACCTCTAAAAAAAACACCCTTTAGAAGACCTTAACTTTTGAGAGACTACCACTACTGATCTTTTCACAAATTTTGAGCTTTCTGGCACCTTTATTTTCTGAGGAAATTTGTTGCACCGCACGGGCAAGCGGACAGACAGGATGTGAAACTAGTAGCAATTTGTAAAAAAATTTACAAAGACCTAGTAAGATCGTTATGTTTGCAAAATTTTATGAAAATCTGATCGGTAAATCGACCTAGGTACTCTTATTTTCTTCGGATTTTCATGAAAATTTAAGAAATAGCGTTTAATTTGAATATGTTCAATTTGCCGAGCCTTCAGAAAAATAATTTAAGCTAGAACATCATGGAAGCTATGTATTTATGAAAGTAATTATGTATCTTTTGGATAAATTTGATCGATTTCTTATGCAAGTACTATATAAGATGAATAACTCAGGTCATCGATACATTCCATCAGAAAACTTCTTTCGAACCCTAGGATTGTTACTAAGTTCTTCTGGTAGGAGCACTCTCTCGCTTGGTTGACTTATTTTTGAATCGACTATTGTTTAAATTTAGATTGCTATGTGGGCTATTAAGTTTTTAATACGTTAATGGTTTAAAACTTGCTTTATGTTTTAAACGAGTGAACTAATAAAACGCATTTGTATTTGAAATCTATTCAACAAGTTTGTTATCGGTAGCTGCTATAGATTCGAGGAAATTTCTATGACACACAAACGGACGGTAGAATGGTCCAACGGACAGACAGATTGTGATTTAAATAAGGCTTGTAAGACAGTCCAAAGTTCTAAAAATAAGAAAATCCTCAGCTGAGTCCAAGCATATCTAATAACTCTGAGAGGATACTTTTGGCGATTTGCTGCGTTAAAATTTAGCAGGGTATAAGTAAATTAATTTATAGGTAGTTGTTACATCTTCATACATATGTATTACAACTACATATCGAGTTAAAATGCATAATTTTTCTAAAAAAGCAATAACTCTAATAAGTTGAAATGATCTTAAAAAATATTAAATGTTAGATAATATACACACGCCTATAATTTCAAACTGGGATCAAATAATAACCTCAACACTATGCCAAACGATTGAAACCAACTAGCCTAAGATCTATCTTTAACAACTGGCCAACAAAGTACTACCCAAGAGTGAAAAGGCAAACGATTTCCAAAACTCAAATCGCCTGGCCAAGAAACGGAAAGCCACGAAAAATTCCTAAGAGCCAGATGGTCAAAAAATCAATACGCGCGAGTCCAAGAAGATAACATTCCTACCCTCGACATATTATTCTTTTATATATTTCAGATTCAGATGCTGCTGCTGTGTTTGTGCCGTTGTTGTTGTTGTTCTTGTACCTTTTTGTTGTTCTTTTCTCGAAAAATATCCAGAAGAGATTTTAGAGGTTGGACTCGAGTTGGATCGCAATCGCTGAAGAAGACTCTGCAGCCGGCAGCGCTTAAGATTATTCAAGTTAAAGAAACAGGCCTCAGCAGCATGGCATTTTTGGACCAAGAAGTAGAAGCACCAATAACACCAATCACGTATATGCTCAGTCTGCAAGTTCCAAAGTACCACGTTGTCGTGGGTTCATCTCATGTTCGTTATAGAGGACCAATGTTGATTTGATTCTCAAGACATTTAGAAGGCATATGAAGTCAAAGTTGATGGAACGAAGACAAACGGATATGGTTGCGGTTGGCGGTGTTTGTATCTTAGAATGCTACTTAATTTCATAATGTCAAG
Organism: Odontomyia ornata; assembly: GCA_963969285.1. Lineage (NCBI taxonomy): Eukaryota > Metazoa > Arthropoda > Insecta > Diptera > Stratiomyidae > Odontomyia > Odontomyia ornata. Next base: position 136,698,725 of record OZ017740.1, read on the forward strand.
ATACCATTAGAACTTCGCAACGGAAATTACTAAGCTCGAAAACAACTTTTCCAACCAAAAAATGTATTTTGGAGTAGAAGCAGAAAGAAGTTATGTGTTTCCGCTTTGCTTTCACTTTTCTTTAATGGATTTGATTTGTACGTATACAAACTGAATTAGTCAGACTTCTTCTCGCATCAGCTTTATTACAGTCGTGGAAATTGGAATTTGCTATTTTTAAAACGGAATTATCGAACAAAACAAAGTTCTTATTATTGGTTTTCTTTGTGGAGTTGATTTCGATGAGCTTGTACTTTTCCATTAGCTACCAAAAAACGGACATTGACTTTACACGTGAGAAAATCATTGCTATTAGAAGGCAGATCAGCTTTTCGTATGTTACTCTTTGTTCAATTTCACGCAGCAGTTAGTGGTAGAGTTGTAAGTTTTGATTAATTAAAGACATGTTCATGAAAATTTTCTAGTTATACTTTACTTTCATTTTCAAGATACGACTAATTTAAGTTGTTCAAAGAAGTTGCACAAGAAATAGCTTCGACTTTATGAGAATACATGTTTCTAGCCAGGTAAAGACATACTCGTATATATGTGTATGTACGTCCTTTTCTCGCGGATTTGATTCAGATTTTATACTGTTTAGTGGTCCCAAATTTTTTAATTTTCACTTTAGATCTTTGTATTTACTCATTACACCTGTCATGCTGAATTATAGAATAACTCGGTCACTACGGATAACGGCAGGTGGTGTTGCAGCTAACTATCCTTTTGATTGAGTAGAATAACCCGTCCTGTAGTCCTTCTAGAGTTTTTAAGCAAACGGGATGCCTTCTATTGAGGTTAGAATTATAAGAGTCAGCTCAAATTTGTCTAACACTATGTGGACTAATCTAACGTTAATTTTATATAAATCATTTTGCCTGTATTGGATACTTTTTTAGACTGTTTCCTCTAATGGTTGAGTGCTTTATCTTGAGTGCGTGTTAACTACCTTGCGGAAGTCTAAATCAAATTCTCTATATTAACTAACGATCATAAATTTATAAAAACAAAGAATGTTTCAAAACGTTTGTAGTGTTTAAAGGATTATATTAATAGCCCGTTTATGACTGTAGTGGTCGACTGCTACCTCCACGAGTGAAAATATGGTGCTCAAGTGCGGGTAAGCGTGCTGGCAGCAAGCGTTGCGATGTCGTGGGGCGGGTTCTTTCCGCCAGCGCAAGGAGCCACTATGAAAAATTTCACACTTACAATTTGTTCCTACATGACAAATAGTGTCGTGGGGCGGGCTCTTTTCCCACAGCACAAAGGCCCATTACAAATTATTTTCGCACTCACGAAAGGTGACCGGAGTCAAAAACTCCCCCATAGACGGTCCCAAGCCTGTTTGAGAAAGCAGGAGGGAACCCCTTGTTTCCCCAACCCACCGCCTCCATGATTCCTCATCCCAAACCCCTAATTAAATGGTAGTCAATGCTCTCCGCGAATTGGTTCCCCAATAATGGGACATTAAATGCCGAGAAATGCTAATAACTGTAAATACATCTACAGCTCTGCTACTAAATCCTACTTACAACTCCTTTGTGGGGACGTAAGAGGGTGAAGGCGGATTTTCCGCGCCTGATAACAGAATCGGCGTAATAACCATGCCGCCAGAATGGAGGTTGGGGGACGGGCTAACCCTCCGTCCCTGTAAAACCCCAAAATGTTTCGAAACCTGCAGAGGGGCCTCGGAATCGATTGGATTTACGGCAATGACCTCGCAAACGAACATTCAAGACGTCAGATATTCAAAAGTGGGAAGCCTACTGGAAAACGAGAATTCGGAGTGGCCTTCATTGTGGATCGGGAGTTCAAATCGCACGTTATTAATTTTAAGGCAGTGAACGAACGGTTGTGTACAATCTGTATAAAAGCGAAATTTTTCAAAATCTGGCTGATAAACGTTCATGCCCTGACCGAAAAAAGGACATAGAAATAAGGGAAACGTTCTATAATTACCTGGAAAGACTAGTTGACCCATTGGCTACAAACGACACAAAAATAATCCTGGGTGATTTCAACGCTAAGGTTGGCAATGAGCTATCTCATCGGGGAACGACTGGAGGATATAGCCTCCGCGATGAAACAAATGACAAAGGCCAGCGCCTGATTAACTTTGCATGTAGCAGAAATCTAGCCATACGTTCGACCTGCTTCCCACATCGACGCATTCATAAAATGACCTGGGTAGCACCGGATGGCAACACACAAAACCAGATTGATCATGTTCTGATCCAACAACGTTGGGCCTCGAACATACTTGATGTCCGTACATATCGAGGAGCCAATTGTAACCCAGGTCATTACTTGATCAAATTAACCTAGCGTTGTCGTATGTCAAAGGCATATTCAGCGAAGACCAGCCCGCTACAAAAATTTAACATCGGAAAGTTCCAAATGGCGTCTTTGGCCGAAAATTTCACGGAGAACCTTGACAACCAGCTGGCTCCCATCTTATCAGACACCAACGAGCTCTGGATGGAAGTGAAAGCGGCTATTAGGATCGTGGCAGAAAAGACAATCAGATATCAAACCCGGTGCAAGAGAAATGATTGATTCGATGATGAGTGCCAGAATGCATTAGACAAAAAGAATCAGGCGTACAAAGAATGCGTAGGTTGGAAAACCAGGATGAAGAGAGAACACTATGAAAATCTCAGAAGATTAGCGAATAAGATAGTTAGGATTAAGAAAAGAAAATACTATGACGACCATCTGACAAGTATCGATGTAAGTTTAGCGAGCAACAACACAAGACAAGCATAGAAAGTAGTGAAAAGCCTGAAACGTGGTTACCAGCCCAAAACCACGCTCTGTCGTGATGACATCGGAAATATCATCGCTGATGAAACCAAGATTAAGGAGAGATGGGCATCATATTTCAATGATCTCCTTAATCCTCCGCACAGCTCCAGAACATCGGAGCCTATAGATGTCTGCGGAGAGCTTCCATTGGCTCCACCAACTCTGGTTGAAATTTGTTTTATCATCAAGGCCCAAAAGAATAATAAAGCGCCGGGCATCGATGAGATTTCAGTGGAACTCATCAAATATGGTAGCAGTAATGATTATAAATCTATTCACAAAGTCATCCAGTACATTTGGCAACAAGAACATATGCCAAATGAAATCAATTATATTCTCTACCCACAAAAAAGGTGATAAGCCACAGTGCGAAAATTACTTTGCATAGCGTTCAAAATCTTTTCTAAAATCTTAGAAAATCAAATCGGATCATACGCCAAAAGTATTATTGGAGAGGATAAAGGGGGTTTCAAGGCAGGTAGATCAACGATAGACCAATTATTCACAGTCAAGCAGGTACTCGAAAAATGCTGGGAGTTTAACATAGACGTACACCAAATTTTCGTTGACTTTTAGCAAGTATATGCTTTGCTTTCTCTTACCAAAATGACAATGACGCATGAATAACCAACTCACCCATACCTTTGACGCAGATATCGGATAAAGCAAGGAGATGGGCTGGCCCCATTGCTATTCAATTTGGCTCTGAACTACGTCATAAGGAAGCTACCTGTCGATACGCGAGGTACATTACTATACAAGTCGAGCCAAGGAGTAGCCTATGCAGACACAACATTTTGCCACGATCATTAACAACTAGCAAAGAGCTCTTCTTGAAACTCGACAGCCAAGAAAAACTAGTAGAGCTACAAATCAATGCAAATAAAACAAAGCCCATAAAACAGTCGAGGAAAAATAACGCAAAATATCACACTTGGCGAATACAGTATCGAAAATGTTAGCGAACTTGTATATTTAGGCGCCAAAATAACGAATACGGGTAATGAAAGAGACGAAATACGCCGAAGAATACAGCTCGCAAATCAAATATTTTAATCAGTTTTGACGATCTTGAAGACCAGCTGCATACACAGGAAAACACAACTCCGAGTATACAAATCTGTGATAAGACCTGTGCTATGCTATGGGTGAGAAACATGGACCCTAACCCAAGCATCCGCAAATATATTGAACGCCTTTGAGCGACGGGTCCAGAGGTGAATAATCGGAGCGAAACTAGACGGGGACCAATGGCGAGTTCGATATAACCATGAGCTGTATGAAACTTTTGACGAGCCTGAGGTCTCAATGATTATAAGACTGCGGAAGCTTCGATGGGCTGGCCACATGAATCGTATGGATGAACAACGGATACCAAAAAAGGTATTCGTTGGGAGAACTGAAGGTCGGAGACACGTGGGGAAACCAAGGAAAGGCTAGTCTGATTCGGTCGATGACCACAGTTTATCGCTGCTCAGATTTCAAAATTGGAGGACGCGGTTGATAGACCGAGACAGTTGGAGGCGCTATTTACAAAAGGGGAAGGCCCCAGGGGGGCTATATATATATATATATATATATATATATATATATATATATATATATATATATATATATATATATATATATATATATATATATATATATATATATATGTCTATATATATACATACTACTGTGTCCAAAAAAATAAGGTGACATTTGAATTTAAACTGCCCGCGTCGAAGGATTTGGAGAATTATTGCTTTTAGGTTGCTAGTACTGTCAGTGACATATATGTCAAATTTACATGTCAAAATATTTATTACTGTTTGAGATACGCATTGTTTTTTGAGCTGCTAAAAGTGAGATTTTCGTTTTTATGCGATGTCGAAATTAGTTGAATTTGCATTAAATTTTGTTTGCAGAATCAATTTTCTGCTGCAGATACATTGAGTATGGTGCAGAAAGCCTTTGGTGATGAGGCTATGTCTAAAAAAAAATGTTTACAAGTGGTATAGTGAGTTCCAAGCCAGCCGTGAACGTGTCGAAGACGAAGAGCGTCCTGGGCGACCATCAACATCTTCTCTTCTTCGATTATCGTGGTGTTGTGGATAATGAATTCCTTCCACCAGGCCAAACGGTCAACAAGGAATATTATTTGAACGTTATGTGTCGTTTGCGTAACGCTATCTGCCTAAAAAGGCCGGAAATGTGGAAAGACAATTCTTGGTTTTTACACCACGATAATGCATCATCCCATACTGCACTCGTGATTCGTGTACTCGTGATTCGAACTCAACCCATATCGTTCCGCAACCACCGTATTCACCCAATCTGGCGCCGTGCGACTTCTGACTGTTCAGCAACCTCAAAAGACCGCTCCGGGGACACCGGTTTGATACGATAGAGGAGATTCAAGTCGCAGCGGAGATGGAACTGAAGGCCATCCCGGAAACGACGCGTATCTCAAGCACTAATGAATATTTTGACTTGTAAATTTGACATAGATACCACTGGCAGTACTACCAACCTAAAAAAAATAATCCTCCAAATCCTTCGACGCGCGGAGTTTAAATTCAAATGTCACCTTACTTTTGGTTAGAGTAGTATATATATATATATATATATATATATATATATATATATATATATATATATATATATATATATATATATATATATATATATATATATATATATATATATATATATATATATATATATATATATATATATATATATATATATATATATATATATATATATATATATTATGTTCAGGTTAAATTTCTTCCTGTAAGTACTGGTCTTAGCTAAACTTTTAAATGGATCATTTCACCGTTTTCACATCAATTTAATGTAAAAAGTTTAGCTAAGACAAGTACTTACAGCAGGAAATTTAACCTGAACATAATTTGTAGTTACAAAAACATATTGAGTTCACATAAGTGGGTAAATTAAAAATAAAATCTCTCACCTCTAAGCATGGTGGTCGCCATCACCGGTGTGCATCTAATAAGAGTGATGGCACGATGATTCTAACATCTTTCTTCTCTAATAATTTTTCAGATAAAAATTATTTAAAAAATATGCAACGCATTCATGTAGCTACGAAGAATTTCATAAGTAATTTAAAAAGCTATCGGAGCAATCCGAAAACGAGATCGATATCCGCACGACGCAATGAAAGCTCACTTGTAGAGCAAAAAGTTATCGTATAGATTTACATTAAATTGATGTGAAAAGGGTAAAACGATCCATTTACAAGTTTAACCTTTGAATGTTTTTGAAACACCGGAGCCTTTGTGACTTCCTGATAACGAGTACTTTTCATTTTTTCGTGACGGACATGTTGGTACACACTAAAACAGTAACCCTTTCCTTCGCCAAATTTGCCACCTTGGCACTGTTCGCCTTTAAATTTCAAAGTTTTATCGGGAGTCAACTTTTAGAAAATACCGGCTTCACCAGCGTTAAAAATGTCATCATCGCCAAACATCTCTTTAATTGTAGGCCAAACAGTTTGTTCACAAAATTTGTGTCTACGGATACGTGTTCACCAACAATTTCAATCATATTCCCTATCCACAAAAAAGATGACAAGCTACAGTGCGAAAATTATAGATGCATATAACTACTCTGTACGGCGTACAAGATATTTCCAAAGATTTTAGAACATCAAATCGGATCATATGCCAACAGTATTACTGGGGAGTATCAAGGTGGTTTTAGAGCAGGTAGATAAACGATAGACCAATTGTTCACTGTCAAGCAGGTGATTGAAAAACGCTGGGAGTTCAACATAGACGCCCACTAAATTTTCGTTGACTTTGAGCAAGCATACGACAGTATTGGTCGTTACGTACTGTATCAAATACTGCTTTGCTTTGGCATCGCAGCCAAATTGGTCGTCTTACCAAAATGACAATGACGTCGACGACTTCCCAAGTATGCATCAATAACCAACTCACCAATGCTTTTCACACAAATATCGGACTAAAGTAGGGATACGGGCTGTCGATACACGAGGTACATTACTATAGAAGTCGAGCCAAATGATAGTCTACGCAGACGACAATCAACATTTTGTCACGGTCATTAACAACTGTCAAAGAACTCTTCCTGAAACTCGACAGCGAAGCAAAACTCATGACGCAGTCGAGGCAAATACCTCAAGTACACAAAATACCACACTTGGCGAATACAGTGTCGAAAATGTTAGCAAATATGTGTATTTAGGCGCCAAAATAACGAGAACTGGTAATGAAATACGCTGAAGAATACAGCTCGCAAATAAAATATTGTATTCAGTTTTGAAGATCTTGGAGACCAGCGGCATACATAGGTAAACAAATCTTTAGGTATACAAATCTGTGATAAGACCTGTCTTATGCTACGTGTGTGAAGCATGGATCCCAACCCAGACATCTGCAAATATACTGAACGCCTATGAGCGCCGGGTCCTGAGGCGAATAATTGGAGCGAAACTAGACGGGGACTGATGGTGAATTCAATACAACTATGAGCTGTATGAAATTTTTGCCAAGCCGGAGGTCCAACGATTGTAAGACTGCGCAAGCTGCAAAAGGTTGGATACATGAATCGTATGGACGAACAACGGATACCCAAGAATGTGTTCGTTGGGAGAACTGAAGGCCAGAGCCTAGTGAGGAAACTGAGAAAACGCTGGTCATACTCGGTCAATGAAGACAGTTCACTGCTCGGATTTCAAAATCGGAGGACGTGGTCAATGGACCGAGACAGTCGGAGGCGCTATTTGCAGGAGGCGGAGGCCAGAGAGGGGCTGTAATGCAACGAAGAAGAAGAAATAAAGTGCATTTGAATTTTATGCACGGGAAATTGAACGAGTTACTCTTTAATCCATCTTTGAGGGCGGAGCCGAGCACCCATAAGCTTTTCCCGCGGTAACCCATAAAATGTTCCTCGTAATAGAAAGTAAAATTTTGATGATTGTTATCGGTAAATATAATTTAGAAGTTGTTTTTAAATATAGTATAGATGGCTTATTGAATATAATTTAGAAGACTTAGTAAGTTACCCAAGCATATTCAAAGAGTTGGTATTTACAATATTTTTAAAGTTAGTTTATGCTCTCAAATTACATGTACACAAGCAATTTTCAATATTTTTTATTACTATTCAGATGAAAATAGGCTCTTGGTTAGAAAGGATAAGTTCCTAGATTCTTATCTGAATGGAAGGACATTAAATGCTTCTTAAAGACTATTTAAATAGCAAGACGACACTGTTTTCAAACTAATATAGTTAAAACCAATTTTTACCATTAAAAACTCAGAATTTTCAATTATACTCAACTCACCTTAAACTGCTGGTATTATAAAGCCTACCTCGTAGCAACTGACATATGGATCCTTATGTCTGAAAAGAATAAAGGTGACAATAAAAACTCGAGTTAAAGAAAGGAAAGATATTTTTAGCACAACAGTCGAAATTTTTCCCCATCGTATTAAATATTTATACGATTATTTACCAATTCAAGGTAACCGATTACAAATCTACCCCTTTAGTCAAAAATTGTCTGTGCCTAAAATCTGCGGTACCAGTTTGTGAATGAAATTAAATAGAAAAATCTGAAAAAAATCACGAAAGTAGGTTTTTATTAGTACAAGGCCAACAAATACCTCAGAAGTTAAAATTCGATCAACTTTGTTAATAATAGTATATTTTTTGAATTTTACATTTTCATCTATAAAATCGATGGATGACCTTTAAATTTGTTAAAAAATTTTATCTCAATTTTCTGATGTAAAACACTTTCTGAGACTTTCATAAAAATCGAGCCGTAAGCAACTAAGTTATAGATGATTGAAGATTATCAATTACAACAACAATTGCACTAGATACACGTTCGCAAAGGACCCAAACACTACAGATGTGTAAGGGGTTTGATGAGCATTTTCAAAATATTTTAAAACATTGATTTGTTTTCATGACGGTCAATACATGATAACCATATAATATTTTTCCGACCTCAAATCATGGAATATATGTGTGAGCCAAGTTTTGATGTTCAGAAGAAGTTGTTTGATTTATTAATTATTTTACGATACCCTTTTGGTAGAAGGACTCTCCTGCTACTTTTAATTACCTTAAGCAGCGTTTGACTTTCAAAGTGAGGACCAATAAAATGATCTACCAAATAATGGTACCTATGAGAAATTTGCCTTTCTGGTTGGTGGTGCCAACGGGATTTTATTTCCGTTCAAAGTAAAACTCCGACCGAAATTTGGCACAGTAGTTGATAAGACGGTAAGGCAGATATACTTTTAAAATAATCCAAAATCAAAAACTAAAACTCAGAACGGTGACCTCCAAATTGCAGAATGTAAGTGGAATCCGCTATTATAGTAGCAACTTAAGTATTGAATATATTTTCATGGAAACATTTGAAATACCCTACATTGGAACCATTTCTGCAACATACCATTTTCCTGAAATAGAGTATGACTTTCACGTTTTTCTTCTTCTTCATAGCACTACAGCCCCTCTCGGGCCTTCGCTTCCTGCGAATAGTGCCTCCAACTGTCTCGGTCCATTGACCGCGTTCTCCAATTTCGAAATCCGAGCAGCGATGAACAGTCTTCATCGACCAAGTCATACCAGCGTTTCTTCGGTTTCCCCACTGGTGTCCAGCCTTCAGTTCTCCCAACAAATACCTTTTTGGGTATCCGTTGCTCGTCCATACGATTCATGTGTCCGGCCCATTGCAGCTTCCGCAGTATTACAATCGTTGAGACTTCCAAACAAGCTGGCCGCCCAGCAGCCATCAAGGAGTAGACTGCTGAGTGTCTGACTCAGTTGACCTTAAGGGTATAATTCGTTGGCATGACCTGCAATGCAACGTCTTTAAGTCATTGCGAGATCGATTCAGATCTCCGTCGGGAATTTCCCGGAGAGAAGCTAATCGTAACAATACTCTTTCTTCTTCTTCGTAGCACGACAGCCCTCTTGGACATTGTTTCCTGCAACCATCGACCGCGTCTTCCAATTTTGAAATCCGATTAGCGATGGACTGCTTTCGTCGACTTAGTCAGACTAGCATTTCCTCAGTTTCCCTACTGGTCTCCGGGCTTCAGTTTTCCCAACAAATACATTTCTGGGTATCCGTTGTTCTTCCCTACGATTCATATGGCCAGCTCATTGCAGCTTTCATAGTATTACAATCGTTGAGACCTCTGGCTCGTCAAAAATTTCATACAGCCTACGGTTGTATCGACTTTGCCGTTGCTCCCAATCTAGTTTCGCTCGAATTATCCGCCTCAGGATCCGTCTTTCGAAGGCGTTCAATATGTTTGCGGATGCTTGGGTTAGGGGCCATGTTTTACACCCATCGCATAGCACAAGTCTTGTCACAGATTTGTATACTTGGAGCCTATGTATGCAGCTAGTCTTCAAGATCGTCAAAACTGAATAAAAAACTTTATTTGCGAGCTGTATTCTTCGCTATATTTCGTCTCTTTCATCAGCTGTTCTCGTAATTTTGGCACCTAGATATATAAATTCGCCCACGGTTTTGGTATTGTATTCACCAAGTCTGATATTTTTTGTATTTGAGGTATTTTTCCTCGACTGCGTCATGAGTTTTATTTTATTCTCATTGATTTGTACCCTTACTAGTTTCGCTTTGCTGTCGTGTTTCAGGAAGAGTTCTTTGCCGGTTGTTAACCGCAGTCAAAAAATGTTGATGACATTGTCAAAGGCTCCCACTTGGCTTGAACTGTATAGTAATGTACCTCTTGGATCAACAGGTAGCCTCTTATGACATATTCTAGAGCCAAATTGAAAATATATGGGGCCAGCCCATCTTCCTGACTTAGTCCGAAATTTGCGTCGTTCACGACTTTTCCGAGATTTTCATAATGTTCGCTCTTTTGCTACCTAAATATTGTTTGTGCGTCTGATTGTTTTCGTTCAACAAACTTTGACATTCATCATCGAACTAATCAATTCTTTTGAGCCGGTCTTTATGTTTGATCGCCTGTTCTGCCACGCTCTTGATTTCCACTTTCTGTTCCACTTACAGCTAGCTAATTGTTTTTCAGAACCGTGTTTGATAGAATGGGAGCCAGCTGGTTATTGAGAGTTTCAGTGAAATTTTTTGCCACAGATGCCGTTTCGAATCTTTTGATGTATATGCATCAATATGGGAAGCAAGTCAAACGTATGACTAGATTTTCACTGTATGCAAAGTCAATCAGGTACTTCTTCTTCTTGAAAGCGATACAGTCCCTCTCGTCTCCAACTGTCTCGGTCCATTGACCACGTCGTTCAATTTTAAAATCCGAGCAGCGATGAACCGTCATCGTCAATTGAGTCAAACCAGGGTTTCCTCAGTTTCCCTACTGTTTTCCCCCTCAGTTTACCCATCAACTAACTTTTTAGGCATTCGTTTTTCATCCATACAATTCATGTGGCCAGCCAAGTGCGGTTTCTGCACTTTTACAAGCGTTGAGACCTCCAGCTCGTCAAAAATTTCATACAGGACATGGTTGTATCGAATTCACCATTGATCCCCATCTAGTTTTGCTCCTATTATTCGCCTCAGGGAACTACACTCAAAGGCGCTCAAAATGTTTGTAGATGCTTGGGTTAGGGTCCATGTTTCACATCCATAGCATAACATAAGTGCTATCACAGGTTTGTATATTGAAGCTTTGCTTCCTCTATTTGCAGCTGATCTTCAATATATAAATAAAATATTTTATTTGCGAGCTGTATTCTTCGGTGTATTTTGTCTCTTTCATTACCAGTTCTCGTTATTTTATATAATAAATTCGCTCATATTTTCGATACTGTATTCGCCAAGTGTGATATTTTTGGCATTTGAAATATTTTTTTCCTCGACTGCATCATGAGCTTAGTTTTATCCCCATTGATTTATGGCCCTATTAGTTTTGCTCCTCTGTCGAGTTTCAAAAAAAGTTCTTCGTCAATTGTTGAGAAATGTGACAAAAAATTGAGGTCGTCCGCATAGACTACCACTTGGCTCGATTTGTATGATAACATCTCTCTTGTAGCGACAAGTAGCTTTCTGCTAACATATTCCAGAGCCAAATTGAATAGCAATGGGACTAGTCTATCTCCTTGCTCTAGTTCGATATTTGTGTCAAAGGCATCAGTAAGTTGGTTATTGCTGCGGACTTGGGAGGTTGTCGACATCATTGTTATTTTGGTAAGATGGACTGATTTGGCTGGGATACTAAAGTAAAGCATTATTTGGTACAGTACGTCACGGTCACTGTCGTATACTTGCTTTAAGTCAACGATTTGGTGTACGTCTATGTTGAACTCCCAGTATTTTTCAAGAACCTGATTGACTGTAAGCAATTGGTCAATCGTCGATCTACCTGCTCTAAAACCCTCTTGATACTCCCCAATAATACTGTTGGCGTATGACCTGGTTTTATTTTCCAAGATCCTTGAAAATATTTTGTACGCCGTGCAAAGTAGTGATATGCATTTACAGCTATCGCACTGTAGCCTGTCTCCTTTTTTGTGGATTGTGCTGGATGACTTTATGTACTTAGTGAGCTCTAGTGGAATCGTATTTAATGAGCTCTACTGGAATCGCATCGATGCCCGACACTTTATTATTCTTTTGGGCTTTGATGGTGGAGCCCACTTCATTCAAAATTGATGGGGCCAATAGAAGCTCTTCGGAAATATCTATAGGCTTCGATGCTTTGGAGCTGTGCGGAGGGCCAAGAAGGTCCATAAAATATGATGCCCATCTTTTCTTAATTCTGTTTTCATCAGGGATGATGTTGCCGATGTCATTACCACAGAGTCAGGTCATGGTCTGATAACCATGTTTCAGAAGTTTCACTAATGTGCTGTGTGATTGTCTTGTGTTATTGCTCGCTAGACTTATATCGATACTTCTCAATTGGTTGTCATAGTATTTTCTTTTCTTAATTCTAATGATATTGTTCGCTACTCTTCTGAGATTTTCATAGTGTTCTCTCTTCTTCCTGGTTTTCCTCGCTATATGTTCTTTGTACACCTGATTCTTTTTATCCATCATATTCTGGCACTCATCATCGAACCAATCATTTCTCTTGCACTGGGCTTGATTTCCGATTGTCTGCTCTGCCACGGTCTTAATTACCGCTTTCACTGCCACTTAGAGCTCGTTGTTTGTCTTCAGCGAAGTGTTTGATAGTAGCGGAATACGCCTTTGACATACGACATTGATAAGCTAATTGGATCAAGTAATGATCCGAGTTACAATTGGCTCCTCGCTATGACGGACGTGAAGTATACTTGAGGCCCAACGTTGTTGAATAAGAACCTGGTTGATCTGGGTTTGTGTGTTGCCATCCGGTGATACCCAGGTCATTTTATTTATAAGTCGATGTGGGAGGCAAGTCGAACGTATGCCTCGATTTCTGAATTCAATCAGGCACTGGCCGTTGTCAGTTGGTTTATCGTGGAAGCTATAGCCTCCAGTGGCTCTCCGATGAGATAGCTCATTGCCAACCTTGGCATTGAAGTCACCCAGAATCATTCAGTCGACTAGTCTTCTAGGTGATTGTAGAACGTTTTCTTTATTTCTTCGTCCTTTTCTTCGGTCAGGGCGTATACATTTATCAACAAAATTTCGAAGAATCTTGGTTTTATATAGATGGCACACAACGGTTCATTGACTGCCTTAAAATCAATAACGTGGAACTGCCTATTCACAGGAAAGGTCACCTCGCATTCTCACTTTCCAGCAGGCTTCCCACTTTTGAATGTTGTTTGTGATCTCATATTACCAGTATGTTTAATTTGGTATTTACTGATCTGCTGTAAAAGGTCTTTTACATCACCAGGGTAATGAATGTTCTGACATTCCAGGATCCAATGCAATAGTCGCCATTCCGAGGGTCTGGTACAGGCGCCATTCCGAGGGTCTGGTACAGGTTTCGAATGTAGGGATTTACAGGGTCGAGATGTTAGCCCATAGCCCAACCTCCATTCTGGCGGCTTGGTTATTACTTTCGATTCCGTCATCAGGTGCGGAAGACTCTCCTTCACTCTCTTAGGTCTCCACAAAGGAGGTGTAAGTAGGATTTAGTAGCAGAGTAGCAGGTGACTTTGCAGTTATTGGCATTTTTCGGCATTTTGTGTCCCATCATTGGGGAGCCAGTAAACCCAATGTGCAACCCCGAGACCATTTTAATCAGGTACTGATCGTTCTTATTTGTTTCATTCTGGAGGCTATATCCACCAGCCATTTCCCGATGAGATGGCTCATTGCACACCCTAGTTTTGAAATCACCCAGAATTATTAGGTTGTGGAGTGCTTTCTTCATTCCTTCGTCCTTTTCTTTGGCCGGCGCATGTACCTTTATCAGCTAAATTTTAAAAAATTTCGCCGTTATACAGATCTGACTGTCTTAGCAACAATAACGTGCGATTTGAACTCCGATGTGCGATATCTTGAATATCACTTCCAGTCCTGTTAGTTTCCTGGATTGCCAGTATGTTTAGTTTATATGGGCTGGCTTCTTGTAAAAGCGTATGTATAATAGGAAAGGCTTTCGGTTTTTTTTATATTTAGCAATGAGATAATAGCGCAGAGTCACTGGGAAGAAGAATTGCAGAAAACCACTGCAATAAAGCACACTAAAGTGCGATCAAGTTCACACTGGATAGCAGAACAGGTGTCAGAAATGACAATGAGAGATAAAGGAAAAAAGTGAGGTACTACGCGCGGGATTTGTTGCTTCTCCATTATTTAAACGATTAGCCTATTGCCTATTTAAACGATTAGCCTATTGCTAGGCGCAAACAAGCAAGAACGGTTAGCTTGAAAAATTGTATTGGAATTTCCTCATAAGAATTCAGAGAAAACACCCGTTTGAACATTCAAGCTATGTTAATCTACACCCGAAACGTTTCAACTGGGTATTGAGCATTTCTGTAATTTCGGAACATAGTCAAGAAGTCGATGAAATGGCAAGATTGGTTAATTACCGGCACTTCTGACGTAATTTATGGCAGCAGTACCACACTCGCTGCCGGGTTGCGAAACTTCTTCGCCTGCAATCGGAATGACTGGCCTCCTCAATGTCAATCTCATTAGATGGGAACCGAATTTTTTCTTTCAAATCCAAGAACCAGATAAGAAACTGGACAAATGAGTACAAAAAACTGGACAAATGAATACAAAAAAGTGTTTTTGCCATCCAAACCTAGATAGCATTAATGACCGCATCTGGAGAGCAAAGCAAATTTCTTTGTTTGATTGATTCTCGGGAGTAGTTATTTGTTTCGTTTCAATAGGGAGGACTTCATTCGGAGCGCAAAGTAAAGTTAGCACACTATACACAATAAATGCAAAACTTTTGGGCACTGAACTGAAGCTTCTTTCATCCTTATACTGTAAAGGAATGACTCAGCTTAACAGCAAGCTGTCATTTTGGGTTTCTTCAGCATCTTATTTTTAACATAATCATGAAATATGCTTCAGTTCCTTTGATTTAAATAACATTGTGGGTAAACAATCGAAAAAACATTTAAACCTAAAGTTAAGCAATGACCTTAAAAATATACATTTAATTTTGATTCAAGTTTTTTTATTGAATAGATTATATAAGGATAAAACCGAAAAACCGGTTCTTTCAAAAACCGATTTTTTGTCTGTAAAAAAGCCCAGTTGAAGCGAATTTGGAAAAATCAGAAAACGATAGAACCGATTTTTTACCGAAAACCGCCGTCCCTAATCTCCAGGATAAGGTGACGATCAGCGCCTCTTCAATGCTTCAAGTGCCTTGGCTATGGTCACACCGCACAAGCATGTAAAAGACCCGATAGAGGTTCCCTATTTAACAAATGCAGTGAAATGGGACATTAAAGAAAAGAGTGTGCAATGGAGGCACACTGTATTTTTTGCAAGGATGCTCATCCAAGATCAGATCTTGGACACGTCTTGGGATCAGGAAAATGTAGGATTTCGAAGGAAGCCGTAGCCAAGGCAAAACCCGATCTTCAATGACCCGTATCCTGCAGGTAAACCCACACTCCAGTTCAACCGTCCAATGCCTGCTTGAATAGTTTGCAAGGGACATGAAAACTGACTTTTTGCTGGTGAGTGAGCAACACCACGATATTCTGATAAAGCTGGTACTGCCGCCATCGGGGCTCGGAATAGTGATTTTCAAGCGGACAATTGTGGACGGTTTCGTGTGGGCACAGTGCTCATGGGTCACCATCTTTAGTGTGTACCTAACGCTGAACGAACCGATATCATCTTTGCAAGCCAGGCATTATGTTTTGGGAGCGCTGTCTTGAGCACAGATGGCAACGCGCTCATTGGGGAAAACTTCAACGCTGAAGTCATTGAATGGGGTATACCTCTAACAGATCTGCGGGGGAAACGAATCCTAGGAAGTTTCTCGGAGAATCCTAGGAAGTTGTTCGGAGATACACCGAATTTCAACCATATTGGCTGCAAAGGAACTATACCCGATATGACATTCTCCTCGAAGTCCTTAGTGCAGAGGAAACACAATGAGAAAGTACTCGAGAACTCCTCATCGAGTGATCATCAGTAAATTCTGCTTGAAATCAGTGATATTAACTCCCGGAGTCCGTGCTCTCGGCCTTCTACAATAGGGTGAAACATCGGAAGATTAGACGTCGAGAGGTTCGTCAAAGGGCTCGTGACAGGTGCTCCACAGCAGGGGTGATTTACAGGGGACAGCCCAAGATGTGATGAACTCAACTATGAGCACCATTATGACTGCTTCCAGCGTTTCTATGCCCCGTCTAAAACCCCAGTACGACAAGCCCACAGCGTACTGGTGGTCACTTGAAATTGCTAAAAAGAGAACGGAGTGTCACAAGCTTCGGCGTGAGGCTTAAGGAGCACGGAGCCATGACGACGCATACTACCGGGTAGTACTTTTTTTGTCGGCCTGGAAATGCCTTAACAAATTGATTAAAATCAGCATGGATAGCTGCTAGCAAGATCTAGTCAAACAAGGATCCATGATGTCATGGCTACAAGCTAGTTATGCAGAAGCTTGGTGCCCTACGGACGGCTTGCGTATATGATGCGGAAAAGATGTACGAGATTGTGCAGGCATATTTCCGTGCCCATTCCGTCCGTGTTGACGCTGTTCACGGTGAACCAGAAATCGAATGCTCACTCTACAGACAGCTGGAACCGGAAAAGGCAGTCCTATCATCAAAAGTAAGGAAGGCTTCTCTATCACCATTGTCCTGACTTGCTGCTCAGCACATTCAACACTTGCCTATGAGACGGGACGGGACGATGGAAAGTAGCGAAGCTCATGCTGATTAGCAAAGGTAATGTAAATTCTGGTTCACCGTCTACATACTGCCCTTATGCATGCTAGACACTACTGGGAAAATGCTAGAGAAACTCGTCAGTGAAAGATTCAATAACGCAATACGTGCTGCTATGAACGTATCTCTTTGGCAGTAGAGCCTTAGAATAGGACGCTCCACCATTGATGCGATTGCAGAGGTAGTGAACGCGGTCCAAAAGGCAAAGGCATGTAGTTGTACCAAGCTTCATATTTTGAATACGCTGGGAAACCCTTTTCAAGTTCCAAAATATATCTTTTGCGGTTTTTGAAGGATTTCCTGATGGATCGAAGCCTGCTTTATGACACTACGCAGGGCCAACAAAGGATGGATGTTACATTGGGGGTTGCCCAGGGATCTATCGTTGATCCAGATCTCTGGAACGTGTCTTACGACGGGCAGCTGAGACTGAAGATGCCAGATGAGTCTCGTTTGATCGGCTATGTGGATAATGTTGCGGCTCTAGTTACAGGACGCACCGTTGAACAAGCGAAACTTAGGCTAGGTATGCTTATACGGTGAGGGAGAGACTCGATGACTGCTCGCGGGTTCAGTTTAGTACTGGCGAAAACCGAAGTGGTCATCTTGACAACGAAGAGGATCCCTAGAGTAAGGACGATCAATATTGGAGACATACTAATCGAATCAAAGCCAGCAATAAAGTCCCTGGGGCTATTGATCGACTCAAAGATGAGTTTCTCTAACCAAGTATCGGCACTGAGTCGACTTATGACCAACGTAGGGGGACCCAACCCATCAAAACGACGCCTCTTGAAGAGTGCTGTAGGGTCAGTGCTACTCTATGGAGCAGAGGTATGGGACGACGCTCTCAGTAAGGAGGTACACCGAAAACACTTGGCATATTTACATATAGAGAAGAGAAGCACTGAGGATTGCATCTTCATATCCGACTGTCTCTGATTCTGTATTGCTAGTCACCACAGGCGTGATACCTGTCGCCCTTCTTGTTAAAGAGCACTGCGCTATTTACCTATGTCGAAACAATAGTATAGCAGCAATGCCTGGATCGGTTGACAAATGGTATTAGTATAGTTTTACTGACGAAAATATAATTAATTTACAGATTCTTCTAATATTACCAAAGTTGAACGAATTTCAACCATTAAGTTATTTGTTATCGGATCGACCTTCATAATTTTTTCACCGATTATTTTAAGCTGCTCATATTCAGCTTTTCATTAATGGATTCAATCAAGTGTTAATAGCATGTACTTTAAATATTGAAGTTCATCAAAAATAACATAATTTTATGCAATACTCTCATTTAAAACGGCCGCTGTTTTGTTTTACGATTGTGATTGTCCCTAGTTAAATAAACTCTCAAAGACATTTATCTTGAATGTAATTCCTGAAACGTTTATGCAAATTCTAGAAAACCCGTAGTGTCTGAGTTGATTGAAAGTACATACTACTGTATCCAAAAAATAAAGTGACATTGTATTTATTTTGAAAATTCTTTATTTATTCTTCCAAATCAATTTCATCCCCTTCAAACTAATCCCCTCCCGATGCAATGCACTTATGCCAACGGATTTTCCAATCTTCGAAACACTGGCCTTCAGTTCCGTCTTCGCTGCGGCTTGAATCTCCTCTTTCGTATCAACACGGTGTCCCCGGAGCGGTCTTTTGAGCTTGCTGAACAGCTAGAAGTCTCACGGCGCCAGACCAGGTGAATACGGTGGTTGCGGAATGATATGGGTTGAGTTTTTGGCGAAATTATCATGAATTACGAGTGCAGTATGGGATGGTGCATTATCGTGGTTTAAAAACCAAGAATTGTCTTTCCACAATTCCGGCCTTTTTAGGCGGATAGCGTTACGCAAACGACATGTAAATTTGACATAGATGTCACTGACAGTACACCAACCTAAAAAAAATAGTTCTCCAAATCATTCGACACGCGCAGTTTAAATTCAAATGTCATCTTATTTTTTGGGGATAGCCATGTATAGTTGCTATTGTAATACAGAAAAATTTAAGCCTCCAAAAATCTGTTAAATATAGTTCGATAATTCTGAAATTTTCAGTAAAGATTAAACGTTTAACTTGACATTTACATATTGAATTTGAGGGATCCCATACGATTTTATTCAAGAAAGTGTAAAGTTGATAAATCATATTATTACCAACAAAGTTGAGTGAATTTTGATTTCTGAGGTATTTGTTGTTATTGTGCTCATGAAGGTCTACACTCATAATTTTGTTCAGATTTTTCGGATAAAATGCTTCCAATCGCGAGGAGGTACGTCTAAATTTCGTGTATTTCCCTTTCTCCTACCTCCCTCGATACTGATAAAGTAATTTTAAGATCTGCTTTGAAAAGATCTCATTGAGACCTTTCATATAATACCGCATTTGACCACATTCGATGAAAACACATTTTTTGAGGTGTAATGAATCAGCCCTACGCCACTGATAACGATCCGCAGGTTGTTACTGACGTCGACGGTTCAAAAACGACCCTTTAACCAACCGCGTTTTGATAGCTGAGAGGAAGTTGAAGGTCGTGGTGGAAGGGAAAGGCTGAAGAGCCCGGGCAAAATGGCTGCACTGCCATGAAAACTGACAGATGTCATCGGGCTTCGGAGATTAAATATAATTTACGCAACCGATAAGAAAATTCCGTAAGGACCAAATTTCTTAACGCAATCGTGAACTGTGAAATAAGCTAAGAAAAGTTGTGATTTTTTAGGGTTTTGTACTAAAATACAAAACCCTATTGCAATTACGACCTGTGTCCGTCTGTCCGTCCGTCCGTCCGTCCGTCTGTATGTCACAGCACTTTTTCTCCGAAACTATAGAGGCTACAGCCATGAAACTTTGTGGAAAGGTCAGAAGTGGTGACTTTTTGAAAGTTCAAGGGGGAAAAAATATAGGGAGTTGACCCCTCAAAAAAAAAATTTTCACCATTGGTAGTCGAGTAGGGTGTCATTGGCAAGGTCTCAATGAGATCTTTTCAAAACAGGTCTTAAAATTGCCTTATAAGTACCGAGGGGGGCAGGGGAAGGGGAAATGTACGAACTTTTCGCGTACCCCCCCCTCGCTATTGGACACCTTCCATCCGGAAAATCTGAAAAAAATCATGAATGTAGGCCTTTATGAGTACAACAACAACAACAAATACATGAGAAGTCGAAATTCACTCAACTTTGTTAGTAATAGTATGATTTATCGATTTTATGTTTTCGTGAATAAAATCTTAATGGTACTCTTAAATTCAATGAAATTTAGCAAACAGATGACTATTTATAAGATTGATCTTTTCCGAGAGTTTCATAAAGATCGAATAGTATTTAACGAAGTTATAGCGATTTGAATTTTCCTGTACTACAATGGAAACATATGGCTATGGAGCCATATGCGCTTTTTACCGACTTAGACACTACAGCTTTGCTAGGATTTGCATGAAAATTTCAGGAATGAAAGGTACGAGGGTAAATACATACAATTGAAACAAGTCGAAGAGGCAGGAGAGAGCTCCTAGCAAAAGGGCTTTGTAGCCATTCTAGGATTCGAAAAAATAGGCCATGAATCGATGCTTACAGTACAGAGGAGTGGCCCCTGAAAAAAATTTCATGAAAGGTAGCCGATATGTGTATCAAATGAAAGTTCTTTATGAGAGCTTTTCAAAACAGTTCTTAAACTGACAGTTTTTGCTTCAGTGGGGGCACAGGGGGGGGGGGGGGGGGGGAAATACATGAAAAATGTGTTTTCTCCCTCGCGAATGGACACCCATGATCTAAAAATATCTGAAAAAATTATCAAGCGAGATATTTATGGGTATAACTTTAACAAATACCTCAGAAGTCAAAATTCTTTCAACATAGTTAATAATAGTATGATCCTCGAACATGACGTGTTTCTTAATTTTATTCGTTGCTGGTTACGGCATTTTGTAAGTTGAGTACAAAACCCTTCTGACATGAGCATAGGTCTGTCTACCCAACTTGTTTTAAGACGCAATCGTAAGAGAATTGTGCGAAAAGTCGAGTGCAGAAATGGAAGACGGGAGGAATATTTTCTGTCCGAGTTCGCTAAGTTCCAACCTCATGAATCGGAAAAAAATTTCCTATTTTCCGCCCGACAAAGCCGTGCAAATGTAAAGACCGCAACATTATCCGTGCGGCCTGTGGTAGGCAAAAATACATCTTCAGCTAACCCACGTGCTTACCAGTCATTTTATTGTCCTAAGGGAGTTGACTTACCATCCTCCTCGACAAGCACGGCAAAGACAAGCAGGCATCTTTTTCGATAGTGCAGTTGGAGTTCAACTTAAATATGGCTGGCTTTGGCAAAGGACATTGAACGGAGCAAGGAGCCTCACGAAAACCAATTGATGGAGGATGCCTGGTCGAGGAAGGTGATATAGTTATGGATAAATGTATAGAAGGATTTGGAGGTTAGCAAGTAAGTTTTGCGATGTGCTTTTGCCCACGTCATTAAGTTAACGGAATAAGTCCCGGAGCAAGAAAGGGTTTGCATAAAATCTCGCCAGTAATTTAGTGCAACAAATTAAATTTAGTTTTGGAAGCGGTTTCCCAAAAGCTAGGGTAGAGGATAGCTAATCAAAGAAATGAACATTATTTATTGAGGGATAAAAATAAATGCATTTGAAAAACAAAAACCAAAAGTCAAGCTGGATACATGGGCGGTGAAAATTGAGGAGAGTGGAGTAAAGCTGCGTTTGACACACCTGGTTTTGGTGATGCTACCAACGGTTCCGATAGTTTTAGTACGAATTTTAAAATATATCGATGAACAGTACGAACGGTTTTTATGTGATGAATCGACGAAATATTGCTGATAGTCGGATACACGGTTGTTTCTATTTAATTTCGCCATTTGGACATGGATTAAGCCATCAGTCGTAGACGTCATGAAAAAAAGGTTTGCATTCTGAATTGAATATAGTAACTGTTATTGCCAAGCCGGTTGTTTGACGAGGAAAGAGATTCAACGTCTGAAATGTCATATCCTGCAATAAATTGAATAACATGGAGTATAGATTTACCACTGCCTGATTGCGAAAGTGATGAAGGGGAAGATTATAAGGAACAGGTCAAGCAATTGAGTAAAGCGTTCCCTTCGCTGTATATGAAGCAAATCTATTTGCCAAGTGCTTATATGAAGATTTACTTAGCAACTATAACCGTTTGATAAAGCCAGTGTGGGATCAAATCAGTATCTGAAAGTCTTATTAACTTGTTACCATATGATGTTTACCAATTATTGCAGTTGCAAACGCTTATTAATACTCAAAATATTTAAATTAAAATTTTTAATCTATTTCCTGAATAACATCTAAATCACAACATTTAAAGCGACCTTCGTTTACATCAGTTTTGGATAATTTGTCTGAAAAAGACAGAGGTGTAAGCCCTAGAAAATATGACAATAGCTACCATACCACCTGCAACTAAGTACATTTAATATTTTTATTTACTAAGTCTACATATCTTAAATACCATAGGCAAAAACTCTACAATGTACACAAAGCTAATTAAAATTTCTTCGTTTTGATTATTTAACAACTGTTTGTCCCTCAAACTAAGTAAATGTAACGCAAACATACGAGTATGTAATGAATTTTCAATAACTAGCCTGTATGGTGTAGCTAAGACTTCTTATATTTATTTATTTCTATTTAACAGGAAAAAATTCCAGTCACTAAATAGATAAAATAATAGTACAGCAAAATGAATTAACACACTGGAAACAGATTGACAAGGCGAGTCTCGAGCAAACCACGGCAAAGCCTGCAAAGGAAACATTCATCAAGGTAGAGTCGACGCCTTTCCAGCGAAGGAATATTGAGGATAGCTAAGCGTGATTCATAAAAAATGTAGGGAATCTGGAGTTTCAAGAAGCTTCTAGCATGAACTTCAAACACTTCAAATGAGGCGACCAAACTGGCGAACAGTACTCAAGGATGGGACAAACCAAACTAGAATATAATTTAACACACGAAAAAGGATCGGAAAAAATATAGGAGTTTCTTAAGATCAAGCCAGAAATGCGATATGAACATCGAACTTTAATTTAGAGTCGAATTTTTAAACGTAAATTGAAAGCTAATAGGGCAAGGGTCATTAGAAAATGAAAGATGGATGCACTTAGAAATATTTAGTGTAAGTTGGTTATAAGAACTTCAAGATAAAATGGCATTCAAATCATCTTGAAGCAAACCACAGTCATCGATTGACGACACTATTTTGAAAACTTTGACGTCACCTGCATAAAGAAGGCAGGAGGAGCTGATGACAACGGATGGTAAGTCATTTATAAACAGAGCGAACAATAGTGGACCCAGAATGGATCATTGAGGAACACCAGAAGACGGATGGAAGGGAGTAGAAGGACAACCTTGAAAAGACACCTGACTGACACGATTGGATAAGTAAGAGGATAACCCGTGGAGCAAATAATCAGGAACGTTAAGAAATTTAAGTTTGCTAAACAAAATATTGTGATTTAATGAGTCGAAGGCTTTAGAGAAATCCAAATACAAGGTTTCGACTTGTAAACGGTCCTCCATGGCTTTTGAAGTAACAGTCATGAATTCTAACAAATTCGTTAAGGTCGATCGCCCTTTGATAAAACCATGTTGTTCAGGAAGGAACAACTCAAGAGTTAGTGAAAAAAGATACAAGTACACCATTTTCTCCAGTAGTTTGGAGAAACAGGGTAATAAGGAGATAGGCCGATAATTGGCAACGTCTGAGGTACTATCTTTTTTAAAAATAGGAGTAATATAGGATATTTTCCAACACGAAGGAAAAGACCCTGAAGATAAGCTAGAATTGAAAAGAAAGGAAAGGGGAATACAAATAGAAGTAGCTAATGATTTCACAAAATTATTAGGAATACCATCGGGACCTAAACATATTAGGCACAAAGTAATATTCTTCTATTTGATCATATATTCATTTTTGTGTATTGTCCTAAATACATTTAGTCTTATCTTATGGTCAATTTTTATATAATATTTTTTCGATATGACAATCGAATACTTCCTTCCCGAAGGATGGAAGTGGATAGAAAGAAATTGTATCGGAATAACTTTCCCACTCCGATATGGCTGGCTAGCTCATTTCAATTTTTAATGGTTAATGGTAACTGATCCTAATAAATAACAGCACCTCAGAAGCAAATAACACATTTTGAAGTGCGATAAACGTTGTTTTTGGCTCATACAAAAATTGGCCATTATTCTATTATGTTCAAGTAATATTAAAGTAAATGTATTTGAATTAATATTACTATTTGTAGAATAAATCATACTTAATATTACCTAAAATATAGTGTAAGATTTGTACCATCTCCTATATGATTTTTCATAAAAATTCTCACTATGATCACAAATCCTTACGAGATACTTACAAATCCGTTGTAAATGAAATTACCTAACTGAAAAACAAAAAAAGTCAGAACAACTCGTTTAATACTTTCGATTTTATTAATTTCAAATAATCTTATTGTTATTATTATTTCAATAAACCTATATATTTAGTAGAATCTCAGCACTGATCAGTATTTTAGTAGCGGATATAACGTAAAGAAATATATTTCTTAAGAAATTGAGAGAATAATATGAATTGCTAAACCAAAAAAAAAAACAACTTTCCTTTCTAGCTAACCCTACTTATTATCCAGCAGGAATGGCAGCGAGCGGTAAGTATGCCGTTCCAAAGGTAGGGTTCTAGAAATCCGCGTTCGGTACGCGGTATCATAGTTTGTTTTGAGTTTTTTCTTAGAGTCAGTTATTTCGCAGTCGAATTAGAGTAGCATGATTTTTTGGTACCGCGTCGGTGATATTCGGGAACGCGGAATTAGATACATTTTTTTGTTGTTGTCTGGAAGAATGTAAGAAATACGGGATAAAGTATGGATAGGTTTCTTTTTCGTATGTTTGTGTTTTCAACGCGTTAGTAAATCGGGCATGTGAACCGGTGGCTGAATTTTTGTATTCCGGACTTAGTCTGCTCACGCAAGACCCGCGACCGAACTCCTCTCCGAACTAGCTTGCTAGCCAGCAGCCACCTCGGAGTGGACTAAGAGTGTCCGGACTTGTTGACTTGAAGGGTACAGTCCGTTATCACTTTCCAAGACTTTACGTCTAGAACCGATGAGAGGTCGGATCAGATTTCGTTCGGGCGAATTTAAACGTAAAACATTACAGAGGGTCACTCCTCAATATGGGAGCACCTCAAAAATTTTCTAGAAGTCATAACTTCCAACCTTTCCACAAAGTTTCATGTCTGTAGCTTCTATAGTTTCGGAGAAAAATTACTGTCACATACAGACGGACGGACGGACAAACAGACACAGGTATTGATTTCAGTATGGTTTTGTATTTTAGTCCGAAACCCTTAAAACGCATTACATTCTTTCTAACTCAATTAAAATACTCCAGGCTTCTTAAATTCGGAGAACATTTTTTAATATCCCAATTGGATTACAAAACACTTCTTATAGAAACAACCTCCCGCTAACTAAACTATGTTTCAATGATTTTTGCTCATAAGCACATCAAATTCGGCCAACATGGACTTGGAGTTTAAGGTTACTGTTCATAGTCTACCATCTAAATCTTTCGTTTTGGTGTTTGCTCGAAGCTCGACTTGATACGCTTTGTAATTAGAGCTTATGAATTGTACTTTTTAAAATAAAGGATGGATTAGAACGTAAGAAAACGACGACTTGCACAATTTTGAAATTGGAAATGAAGGGAATTTTGACATCAATTCCGCGAGGAATTCACCATCGCAAATAAGCTGTTTTGTCGTTTAGACTTTTAAAAATAGTCAAATGTTTCGCTACATCGTTCTAAAGAGCTCTTCCTCTGATTGATCATATTTTTTGCAATCGCACCTTCCCAAAATAACCCTGAATATTTCAATAAACCTATGTTCAATTGGCAATTAATGCAAAAATCTCGGCGAAGAGCAAAAAGGTTCATAAAGTGAATGAAAACTCGTAGCTGGCTACAAGTAGCCTCACTCACTACACGTAAACCAGATCTCACCTTTGACTACTGTGCATGAACTGAAATCTCTATCTACGAGTATGTATAACTACATATATTCTGTGTAACTGTCGTTCATTTACGAGTATGTTGGTTCATTCCTTCGTTCAGATACGAGTACGAGTATTATAACTCGGCGAATTGGATTGCAAATGCTTAAGGAGAGAATGTTTGTACATACGTACATACGAGTATGCATATAAGGGACCAGAGCTATGGATTTGTTCGCGACAGTGGTCCATCCGGCGAACGCGTAATCCGGAATTCAATGCTTGTCAACCCAAAAACGCGCGGGAAAGACAACAACGTGCTTCCCAATACTGCCTGGAATGTTTTCGTCAACGCTTCGCTTCACCAAGTTCAGTCGAAAGATTTTAGCAAGGCATTGCTAACGTGTATAATGTATGATATGTGAACAGAAATATGTGTTTAGAAATACGTACATACATATATTCAACAGTAAATGATGAAAGTATGAGGCTGAATTTTGTTCTGAAACCATAGAGTTTCCGTATAAATTTTTAACAGCACTATTACACTTTTTGGTATAATGGTTGGACAGCTTTAGCTTCTTTGCCGGCAACAAATTTCTTTCATTGCTTTGCGAATCAGACTATGAGTCCACCTAGTTCTGATTCAAAATGAGGTAATGACCCAGGATTGAGCGTAATACTGAACATATGACCTTCTGTCATCCCATCATGATGACGAAATTGGATTCTTCAACAAATCTCAACGCCATGTTTGACTTTAGAGTCTAGCGGGATGGTCATCACTATGCATATTTTTTCAAGCAAAGTATGCAGTTCCTTTTTCGAGCTTTGCGAATAATTTTAAATGCATTTTCCATTAAAATCAGTGTGCAGCATATCACGTTTCCTCAAGAACTATAGAAGCTAATGTGAAGATCAGAAGTAGTGGCTTAGGGAATGTTTTGTAGTCTGCCGAAACAAGAAAAAACAATGCACACACACACACACATATATATATATATATACATATATATATATATATATATATATATATATATATATATATATATATATATATATATATATATATACTGTGAGCGTCAAAAGAAAGTAAACACTTAGATACTTGTATTAAGAATTTTATTAAAACAAAGTAATTAGCACAAAATCAAAAATAAGTATAAGGAATTAAAGAATTATTTAATAAATCTGAACACAACATAAACATTAAGCAAAAGTAATACAAAACAAAGATTAATTCACTTTAATCAAAAAAAGACTTAAGCACCACATTTAGTCTTCTAAGCATCGACTCGACAAGTTTCTTTGTAACATCGGGAGAGATTTGGCTCCATTCTTCCTTTATAACTTTATTTAAGACGGCTTTGCTTGAAATGACCCTTTGTCTCACTTTTCTGTCAAGGTGTTCCCACAGATGCTCGATCGGGTTAAGATCTGGGGACTGCAGCGGATGATCAAGTCTCTTAGCAGTCCGGTACAGTAGCCACTCTTTCACAATTTTGGACGTATGCTTTGGATCGTTGTCCTGTTGAAAGATCCAATTTCCGGACAAGCCTAATTTTTCGACGCCAGGGGCAACATTGTCCCTCAAAATGGCTAAATGATCAATTCCGTCCATTGTGGAGTCAATAAAAATAAGAACAAGATTACCAACACCAGTTGCCGCCATACACCCCCATACCATAACTGAACCGCCACCGTGCTTAACAGTGTTGGTAACACAGTTTTCTTTGAAGGCTTCATTCTTAACACGCCATATTTTTAGGGGCCTTTTCGCGCCGAAAATTTCAAATTTGCTCTCATCTGTATATAATACGTTTTCCCAAAAAGATGGAGCCTGGCTTTTTTTTTAGCGAAGTCCATACGCTTGATCTGATTTGCCTTGGATATGTATTGCTTTCTCCGTGGTATTCTTCCATGTAGACCATTTTTATGAAGCGCTCTCCTGACTGTTCTCGCACTTACTGGTTTGCCTGATGCCTGCGTTATGTCTTCTGACAATTTAACTGCACTTGTGGCTGGATATGCCCTTACTACTCTTACAACAGCTCTTACATTAGTACAACTAAGCCGCTTTGGGCATCCAGATCTCGGTAAATCTTCAACGATATGATGTTTGGCATACTTATCAGTAATTTTTTTTACTGTGCAGTAGTTTCTGCCCACGATTTCGCCAATTTCACGCAAGGATTCACCTTTTTCTTTTAATTCGATTATAATTTTCCGAGTATCAGGTGATGTTTGCTTTCCCATAGTGAAACTATTTTCTTTTACGTCTTTATTTTTAATATTAATTAGAACAAATGCACTTAAAATGACTTTTGGTTAAGTAAAGCACGCGAACAGCACAAATTTGTCACCAAAAGTTAAGGTTCTTCCCCGAAATATAAAAGAAGCGAAGTAAGTGTTACCACTGTTTACTTTGTTTTGATGCGTAAAATCTGAGGCATTTCCACTTTGGGGAGATTTGTGCAATGTTGCCACTTGTTTTTATTCCATGTTTAGTAGTAATCAATCTCTAAATGGTTTGGCAGTAAACTCATTAGCATTACTTTTTATCGCAAGTCAAAAATAGCTTTGTAGTATAACAATTTAAAGATGAAAAGTTGGTGTTTACTTTCTTTTGACGCTCACAGTATATATATATATATATATATATATATATATATATATATATATATATATATATATATATATATGTATATATATATATATATATATATATATATATATATATATATATATATATATTGAGTTGAGCGATGATTAATACCACTTTTTTCCTTGTTTTCAAAAGTAAATTTATTTATACTAACCACAAAAATTAATCGATTATACATTGACTATTTTGTTGGATGACCTTTTGACATCTTTCAGTAAGTTGGAAAATTCCATGTTCGGAGAAACCTTGGTTTTTAGAAGCGGAGAACTGGTCCAACTCCTTTTGTAACAGCATAATCGGAATTGAAAGTTTCACCATTCAAAAGAGCCGCTATGGTAGTGCGATCGGGTACCTCTACTTCGGTAATGGATCATCATAGGCCCACAGGAATCCACGCCGGAGTTGATGAACGGACGAGCTGGCTGAAAACGTGCCTTCGGCCGGTTTTCCATGACTTGTGAGAACAGCTTAGGCTTGACTCGGGTGCAACACACACACCGTGGAACGATCGATCTCGCGAGTTGTTTGCCTCAAATTGGCCAGAACCGCTATCTAGTGAAGCGAGCAGTGTTTGCACACCTAGGTGGCAGTGGCCGCGATCGATGTCCATCATCAGCAGTCTGGTGAACGGATGTTTGAACGGTAATAAAATGGGATGTTTGGCGTTGAATGTGATCTTGCCTCCCTCCAACACGTATTATGCCCTCTGGATCCGGGAATGGCGCCATTCCCACCAACAGACTGTGCTTGAAGACTTGCCTCCCCGACCTGATGTCCAAAAGTTCGCAGTGGAAAGTTTGTGATTGTCCATACCTTACGATGATCTACAGGGCTGCGGATAATTCATCACTCGTGGGCGCTTGATTTGTCAGTTGAGATTGCTTGACTGCAGGCTTGAGAACACAGATAAACCGCATCATGTAGGCTACTATGCGCTGTAGCCTCTTGAAGGAGTTGCTGTGTTAGATCTGCTGAATGAAGTGTGTTTCAGGAGAATCTGCCACTACCATAGCGGTCTTGGTCCGTTTCGTCTCAAAGTCGCAAGGGCCCCCACTCCGATACTCAGAAGGTGAAACTGATTCTGCCCTGGATAAAAATGGTGGTCCTTGCTACCACATACTACAGCGACTCGATTCAGCCGGTGCCATCCTACGTGACAGGATGTCAGCTGGGTTGTCTTCAGACGCTACGTGTCACCATTGGTCCAGCCTTTAGAGGGATTGTATGGCCGAGACCCTGTTCGCCACAAAGGTATTGTACGATGATGCAGTAGAGTTGATCCACGCCAAGACAATTTCAGCATCGATCCAGAATACCTGAAAACCCTCCTGCAGATTGAGCGCTGTCCTTACTCGTCTTGTGAGCTCAGCGCCTAGTTTCACCGCATACAACTCCAGGCGCGGAACAGTAAGTGATTTAATCGGGGCCACTCTTGACTGGGCACATAGCAACCTGACGACGACTTGACTGCCCCTCAGGGTTGACCACATATATATCGCTGTACCATATGCCTTCTCGGAGGGATCACAAAACGTGTGCAATTGTACTTGCACGGGTTTCTCACCTGTACTGATGCGACGAAAAAATCGGGCCTGCCGCGATGATGGCAGACCACTGTTGAAATCGGGCCACTGAGTATGGATCCCCACTGGTAACGTTGCATCCCAGTCCAATTCCAATCACCATAATTCCTGCAGGAATTGTTTGGCTGCTACTATCACAGGAGCCAGAATGCCCAATGGATCGAACATTCCGGCATCGTCCTCTAGGAGAACTTCGCATCGGTTGGAACCAGGTTGATTTGGATTTGGACCTCGTCAGTCTTTGAGCGGCACATGACTCCTAACGTCTTAATATAGTCCTCGTGTAAACTACTGAAGTCCAGCTGGACCTGTTGGTCCTCAGGCTTAATCTGCTTCAACAAGAGAGGATGGTTGGCACACCATTTGCGCAAATGCATACCTGCGCTCGACAGTATGGTGCATAGCTCTGCCTGTTTGCGAAGTGCCTCCTCTAAGCTATCTACTCCGGTCATGACGTCGTCGATATAGCAACCCTTCTCCAACGCGCTGCTGCCCAGGTGACCTTTCTGCTGGTTCTCTTGTGCTAAAACCTCTAGACATTTTGTAGCTAGATATGGAGCACACGTTGTGCCGTAGGTTACTGTTTTTAACTGATAGTATTGCACTAGTTGCGTTGAACTATTTCTCCAAATCAAGCCAGGTGACCTACCCTGGCCAAGGTAGGTCAGGATGGAACATTATCTGCCGATACATTTTCTCGATGTTGGCGGTGAATACGAAACAAGGCATTCTGAAACGCAGGAGTATCGAAAAGAGGTCACCCTGGTCAGTAGGGCCTGTATGAAGGACATCATTCAATGAAACGTTTGTGATCGTCTTATTGAATGCATCGAAAACCACCCGCAGCTTGATTGTACTGCTGTCAGGCTTCAAGAAACAATGATGTGGGAGGAAGTATCGTAATTCCTCCCGCTGCTGTGACGTCACCTCCTCCATATGCCCAAGCCAAATATACACCTCCATGAAGTCCTCGTATGGACGTCTTAGATCAGGGTTCCTCTCCAGTCGACGCTCCAAGTCAATGAATCTGCGAAAGGCCCCCGCTCAGGAATCACTTAACGTCTCAGGATCCTTGCTGAATGGGAGTTTAACCAAGAAATGGCCGTCTGGACGTCTTGTCATTGACTGATAGAAATGTGCTTCGCAAGCCTTTCCAGTTAACATAAGCATGTGCTGCGGATCCTGTACTTCCTTGACTTCCCAAAATCGCCTGATGAGCTGATTAAGCGGTTATCTTCTGCCAGGGTGTCGCACGTCACGGAAGATACTTGAGGAGTGATCACTCTGCCGGCTACAGTCCACTCTAGGAGCGTGTTCTGGAGCACTGGGAGCTGTGGGCCCAACTTTATTTGTCCAATGGCCAAGACCTCGTAAAAGTATTCGGCACTCAGCAACATGTCGATACGCTCTGTTCGGTGGAAGTCTGGACCTGCCAGCCTTAACTTTTTGGGAATGTGCCATCCGAACGTGTTCAAGTTCTGAGTCGGTTCCGATGATATGACGTAGGCTTCCAACTGCGCGGCATATCTTGATAATCTGGATCTTAGGCCAAGGTTTACCTTATGGTATGCCATCTCCGTACCACCGCCTACCCTTTCAATGAGGGCAAGGTGTGGTGTTGATGGTAAACCCAATTTTTGATGATTTTTTTGGTGACTAGGTTTATTTGTGAGACCGGATCCAGTACAGCTCGACAATCCGTCGTCTTTCCATTGCTGGTGACTAGCCTGACGACGGCTTTACCCAGAAGTACATGTCTTTGGGGTTGGGACTCCGCCAAAGTCGTTAAAGCGAGCAATGGCGGTTCTGCATTTGTTTGTGGTTTCGAGTCCTGTTTCAGCATTGTCGAGCTCGAGGACATCGTCCTGGTCTGTATGGGCTTGTTATCTCCAGGCAGATGCAGCAGGGTGTTGTGATTCTTGGAACATTGCATGCAACTTCTGGCCGCGCAGCTGGAAGCCTGATGTCCTTCTCGCAGGCAATTCATGCACAGCTTCTTAGCACGCACAAACTTAGTCTCTTTGCAGCAGTGATCCTAAGGAAATCCGGGCAGTAGTAAAGCGGGTGATCCTGCTCACACATTAAGCACCGAGAAGCTGTCTTGGCAGCCACGGTCGACTTGATGACTTTCCTACGGTTGATCTCCGGTTCCTTTGTTTTATGGCTGAGTGTCTCGAGGCTCTGGAAACGCGTTTCCATGAAGTCCAACAAACTCTTCAAGAGTGGTAGCTCGCGCGAGTATAAAAACGATTGTTCGTATTATGCTTGAGTCACTGGACCCAATTTTTGGATAAGCGCATGAAGCAGTAACGGATCCCTGTCCCTTGTGGACACTTGCAGATTCTCCAGGCCTCTGCGACACTCGTTTGTGGTGTCATGTAGAGCCTTATTGCCGCAACTGATGAATTTTCATTAGTGTGAGATGGCTGACTCATCAATTTGTTGATTGGCGTTGCTACCAATAGTCGCCGGTTGTCGTACCTTTCCTTCAAGGTTGTCCAAACCACCTCGCAGTTGTCATCCAACAATGTAAAATTTTGATTAAAAGCTCCGCTTCTCCGATGAGACTGGCCTTGAGGTGCCATAGCTTCTGGCACTTGGACATCGGCTGGCTATGCACCATTTGCAGGAACAACTTGTGGAATTGTTGCCAATGTAAATAGTTCCCATCGAAGGAGGGGAGCTCAGCAGAAGCAGAAGACCCAATCTTGGGTAAGCTCTTCCAATTGAATGTGCTGTTGCAAAACCATAAAACCATATACTTCAGTTGTTGCCAAACTTGTTGGAGGGTCATGAGTTTACTCCTGCACCAGGTCCGAGGGACCTCCTTCTAGTCCAAATGGTCGATGATCCTCCCCAACGAGCCTGCCATGACTTTGTAGCTGAGGCTTCTGCAGTGTAGTCCTTGTGCTCGCTATCCTGAATTTCGAAGCCTTTTGGTGGCTGTTCCCCGGTTGGTGTGTTCACGTGTATTTTGACATACATTTGATCGTGGAAGTGCTGCTGGTAGCGGAGGTAGTTACCTTTGGTAGTGTCGTATATATGTTGGGTAAAATACTCGTGCAACAGAGCGACCTCCGGTAGGGATCTGACTATCGCCTAGTTCAAAATCCTCCCACGTGACCTCCAGCACTTGCAGTCACTCCACACAATACCAGGCTTCCTACTTTCTGGAGGGCAAATCCTTCTTGCTCGATAATTCGAGCCAATCCCTTTAGGTCCTCGACCAGGCGATCCACATTCGCCCTCGCGTAGAAAGTCGATAAGCGACCGGAAACAGACAGCACAGATACACCACGACACTACACAAAACACGACACAGCACTTCACGACCTGTTCACCGGAAAAAAAACAATCATTTATTTATGTAACATATGGCAAAATAAATACCAAGTGCATCTCGCCGGTGCCTCCAAATGTTTGCGCTTGGACTCTTTTTTCCCGATCTTTGATTTCATTATTTTTTATAGACTTTAAAAATTTAACTTTATTTTACTTTCTTTTTAACCATACAGACACATTAGGACAAGAATTCGCAGACTATATAACGACCCACCCAACAATTGAATAACGAATAAACTTTTTTTCCAAAGTCTTGACAAATTAAAAAATGAAAATAATGGTTTACTCGATTGATTAAAATAAAAATGTGGTATTCGAAACAAAGTGTTTTCGCTTTGTGGCGGATTGAATTAAAATGATCGATCAATTGATGAATCAATCAAATAAATCGAATTAATTACGAATGGGCTAATTATTACAGTACTAATTAACCTTAAATAACTATGTAAGTTGATTGATGTGTTGATGTCGCTGGATCAGGCCATGATGGGCACTCAGGCGTGTCAGGAACTCAACTCTATTATTGCAACTAAAGTAAATTTTTTGCGTTAATATCTTAGTTTTATACAATATTCTTTGTATTATATTTGTATGAAATCCTAGATAAATTGTACGCTAATATTTTTGCAATTTCCAGGTTAAACAATTTGAATTGAATTGCTATCATGGATTCAAATGAAAACTTGTCAAACTGAGCTTAATTTTCCACGTGGGATCAAGAAACCATTGCATTTCTTTTAGCAACTTACGCATGCACTTCGCAAGCTTTTATCGTGGTCTCATACAATCTGCCAGTGAAAAAATTGCTGAATGTTGAAGAGCTTGTTCCTGAAGGAGCTTTCGCTTTTAATCTCGCGTACAAATGACTTACAGAGATAACTGCAGCCAAAATCTCGAATAAAACTTTTAATGAGTGAGACGCGAAATTCGTGAGATTACTGTTTATTTTACAAACTATGATTTGAACGTGTAATGCTGGTAAGATCAACGTCAGATCAGGTGGTAATGATAAGAGTTAAATATCGATGTCCAAAACATTTCCATGGACTTTAAATGAGCACATAATGGCACCACAGCTGGTTGAGTTTATCACAAATCTCAATGTTTCTTCAATGCACAGAGGTGTTTTACGTAGTAACGAGGAGTGAAAAGCTACTCAGTGTAAGTCGATCATATTCTTCGAGATGCAGTCT
Organism: Odontomyia ornata; assembly: GCA_963969285.1. NCBI lineage: Eukaryota > Metazoa > Arthropoda > Insecta > Diptera > Stratiomyidae > Odontomyia > Odontomyia ornata. The sequence continues at coordinate 136,733,731 of OZ017740.1, forward strand.
ATGTATGTTTATCTAAATCAGTACATTCTATGCATATACACAAATATTGCTTAAATCAACGTATTTGATGTCAATTTTGCAAATGAAAATGAGGAAAAAGTATCAAATTGAAACGTTTGTTAATAAAATGCTTTTTTTTTAAAGTGAAGTGAAAATGACAAAAAGCGCTTCTTGTAATAAACTTAATTAAATAAAATCAAAAAACTTTTCAAAGCTGGACAAGCAAATTTACAATTGTATACTCTGCCCAGTTCGTTCTTTAACCTCTTACCGCATACGCAGCTATGTATGGATAGAGAAGTTTGCATTATTTTTTTTAGCCTAATGGATAATCCAATCGTAAAAAAACACATTCGAAGAATGTGTTTGTGGCCAGTTCTGTCTGTCAATGATATTTTAGGTTATATGCAACACGTTGGATCGGCCGGTGTCAGAAAATGAAGTGCAACTTTTGTGATTCAAAATTAAATGCACAACATTGTAAAATATGATCATAGTTTGTTTATTTCAATATCTTACTTCTTTCGAATTTATTTTTGCTTTTCTTCGATCTGGCATACTATATATGATTTCATATGCGTTACAATAAAAAGTACTACCATATTTGGCTACGCATATTTTCGGGGTTTCTTTTTTGCTTATTCCAGAACTGGATCTTGCGCATTTCTATGGAAATCCCAAGATGATATGATATGATATTTCTTCCAACAGTGATGGCAATTGTAGTAATCGAGCAGTTACCTAATCAAACTGCTCGAAAACCACCATAATGCTGAGCCAAATTTCAATTGTTAATTTAAACGTAATAATCATTTAAATTTGCAATTGAAATTTGGACACGGCAACCCCTCTATAATGTCAAGAAATGTTAAAACATACCACCGCTATAGTGGATGAATTCATTAGGAACAATGAGTCCAATTGTGACCAGTATGGCAGGTACCCCCCGGCAAATTCCAAATGATTAAACAGCTATCCAAAATTGAACGACGGCTATGAAAGGACCGCTACGGTGAATTTAATTGCGCAGCAAATTGGACTAGCAAGAAAATTTCACGTGGGGAGTTTCCGGGTGCAATCGAATTGGAAAGCCGGAACAGCTATCGACGGGATTAGTGCCGAAAAAGTAGAGGATAGGAAATGTCGTTTTCCGCGATTGACCATTGCAGATATTTGCCGGTTCGGAACCGAGAATCACATATCGTATGATTCCCCTTGTCCACACATATCGTATGATTTCTCATTCTCTCTCAGTCTGTTATCTTTTTCGTACAAAGCAAAGGAAAGTGATTCAAGTTCAAACCGAAAGGCATAGTGAGTGTGAAAAGATCGCGAAGTTAACAAATCAATAAAACGAAATAAATAGCAATCGTAGGAAATTATCATGAAACGGTTGTAATAATCGAGCAGTCACACAAAGAAACTGCTCGAAAACCTTCCTAACTCCTATCCGAAATTTTAATGGCAGATTTAGAGAAAAAATATTTGATTACTTCTGTTCATAATCATAATTTATAAAATGGTTTTCTTTCTTATTATGAATATTAAATGTAATTTTATATCAATTTTCCTTAATATTAAACGTAACCGTTTACCTTTAATTATATTTTCCATGAGATTTGGCTTTTATTACTATTGAAATCTTTTTCATTTTTCTTTGCTTCAGTTGTTTTCTTGAGAAATTTTAAATCTGCCAGTCAAAATTTTGGACACGGTGTATTACCTTACCGAAGGCAATCGAGCACGGCTGAGTGAGCAGCTGATGCGATTTACCATGTACACGGGAATAGAAAGTGGAAGACGAGTTTTGGACGGATCGAAAAGTGCACTGGGGTTCTCGAAAAACGAGTTCGAGTGGCGCAAATGGCCTGACTGCATAAAAAATATCCGGGATTTCCTCATTTTCGAACTAAAAGATTCATCCCGGTGAACGATTGCAGAAACCTAGTGCTCGGTTAGATAGTAGTCCAATGTTAAGATAGTGTCACTTTGATATTTGATATAAAAACCAAATAGAACCTTAATTCGAACGAGACTCATTCAGGTACTGAAAACCGGGAACAAAATAATATTAATAAAAGGGAGTTCAATTTTGTCGCTCGTGTGTGACGTATGTGGGTGTAGAGACTAGTGTGCGATTCGGTGATGCGCGGTTTTTGCGTCTATTTCTGGTGGCGGACGACGATTGTGCACTCGAGCATTTAGTGGCGCCGTGCCGGGCCACAGGCAATTTCAAGGTGGCATGAAAACAGTGAATTATCCGAGCAGTGTTGTAATTTTTCTAAGTGGGATGTATCCTTTCAATTATTTGTTTTAAAATGATTGCCAGAAAAAGAATAGTAAAGACACAGCTCTCAAATTTATGATGTTGGAGTTGGGCAGAAAGTCTTAGGAAAGCTTGAGGCTTCGTTCCCTGTTGCACACAGCAACGAAAATTTATTATTTTCTCCAATTTTCCTTCTTTTCGGTTTCCATCTATATTGTAAATATAAAATTTCGCATATGAACATTCATAGAAGAAGTTATAAAATAAATAAATATGTAAAACTGATAAACTTCTCTCCCTTGGAAGTCGGTCTGAAATGCAAGCCTTATTGATAAGGCGGCTGCATTATGGGGCACTGGTATATTATGTACACAACTATTTATTTGTAAGGTGAAAAGACTTTTTTGATCTGCTGTCTTTTTGCATGCCAATCTCATCTCACCTCGCTCTACCATATTCATTACCTGGTCGTGTCGCTTGACTAAACCAAACCAAAACAAACGCGTAGAGTGTGCCGTGCCGGTGTTTCTCACCTGAGCGTGCGAGGGAGACGACGAAAGAGTTGGTGAATGTGTGCATGAACACCAACACACGAGTAACCTGTTTTACCTGTGTTGCTTGGACTTATTTGAAATTAAGAAGCCGCGCGAAACTCCGAAGAACGAATGCAAGTGTTTCCATTTGGTTCAAGCGAATGGAATGCGGTTGGCCTTCAAAAATGTGATACGCCATCCCGATTGTAGGGTAGTGTGGTGCGTTGGTGAAGCGCAGAAGAAGATGCAGGAGGGAGTTCCGAGTGGCTACCGGCGTTCCAACGTGCCAGGTCCTTTGCTTCTACTTCCCGCGTAATGAATGTCTTCTAGATAAACTATCTACTCCGGCAACTTGCAGATACAAATCACGTTCTGCGCGAAGAAAGATACGACCAAATTCGCGGGACTGACCTCTACTACTGCAAATTAGTGAACTAATTTAAGAGATACCACGCTGACCACGCCAAGACCAAACCACTTTGGTTAATTGGCGATGACAAAAACAAACAAGATTTTCTCCTCACTAGTTCTATTTGCATATAAATCCAAACCTACTACGCTTCCTCCGAAATGACTAATAAAATGTCCAGATATTCGCGGATAGATAGCTGTTCAAGAAAGAAAGGAAACAAAGCGAAGCAGAAGAAAACAAGCCACAAATGTTTTTTCTTTGCACATGCTGGGAAGAAAATGATTGGTGAAGAATGGTGGTTAAATTTTTGAATTGGGCAGACGACGACGCGAATGTTTTGTGTTTTTGCCGGGAGTTTTTTTATGCAGAAAACACACATGTTCCCCGGCCGCAGAATAAGATGAATCTGAATCTGCGAGCCTCGCGATGGACTCAATCATTCGCGGTTTTTGCACGTACGCATTCATTGTGGAATAAATTAGGTGATGTCGAAGCACTTCTCGCTTTTTACTTGCACCACTAACTACGCCGGCTACAAGCCATGCCAGCTACCTTATAATTAATGCTGGTGAGAGTAAACTTCTATAAATGTAATCTGTAGTAATTACTACATGTTCGGAATTATGTCTGAAATGAAATTATTGTGTTTATTGTTCGAGATTGTTGTTTTGCAAATGAGAAATGTTTTTATGGGGCTGCAGCTTGACAACGGTAGCATACTAATTTGCTCGAGTTATTTATTTGCCTTTGAGGAAGGGTAAAGCCTCCGCTGGGTTCTAGATGTGTAACTTGGTAGTTTGACCGGAGCGACGCGAGTGATTGATGATTCCATCTAGGAGGTGAAAGTCTAATCAATGCGAGATGAGAGTCAGTAATTGAATAGGCGGTATCAGGCCAAATGTATGATTAGTATTCGAAATAAATTTAATTTTGCTAATGAATAAACTACCGTGAATGTAACATATCACACATCAGTGTTATTGGTCTGAACTTAGAAAAACGAGTGGTGGGATCGTACTGATTTATGAATTCTATCAAATTTATGGGAGGTAATTGGTCTAGTATTTTAGAGTAAAATTTCAATTACGCAGATAAAAATGTATGGGGTCATTGAAACCCTAATATTCATTTATTTTATCAATAATTGAGCATTTGTGGCCGTCTTATAAATGAAAACAAAAAAAGTTGGGTCGACAAAACTACGCTCATGTCAGAAGGGTTTTGTTCTCAACATACAATATGCAGACGCAAATAATGAATAAACTCAAGAAAAATTTTAACGACATCTACAACAAAAACATACACCTTTAAAAGAAAAACCATTTTTACTCCATTTTAACATGCTCCCATTTGGTTGCAATATTAGCCACAGCATTTGACTGAATGATATCTAAAATAAATTTTTGTTATTCATGTTATCTGAAAATTTGGAAAAGATCCAATCATAAAAAACTTTTCGGAAAAAAAGAAAACCGACTTCAAAATGCCCTAAAAATATTTCATATTTTCCCCATTCTTTTGTGATGGTGAAGATGTTGGAAGTATTTATTTTGAAATGGGGAAATCGATTTGGCACCGCTTCCATAAAATTTATTTCATCCTTTTTAGGGCATTTTGAAGTCGGTTTTCTTTTTTTCCGAAAAGTTTTTTATTTCACCCTTTTTAATGGCAAATTTTTTCATTTCAAACTTTTCAAAACTCAGTTTCTTGAATACATTGCATCATGTACTCGTATATTAAAATATAATTTTTTACTGGAATGCAAAAATCACTACGGCTAAAATCTGCAGCGTTCATTGGAATCGAATTTAGTTCTGGTACATTTAATACATGATCTCATCAACGTCTACCTTGATTTTAGACTTCATAAAAATCCAATATGGATTGTAGCTTTGAAAAATTTTTGAATTTCGAACTTTGCCCAGACGCCATTTTTAAATTCTGACTTGACTCTGAAGTGCTTTTTTATCGTTCAACTTTTTTCGACCTGTGAACGGTCGCCATTTTGTTTCAAATTGTTCCACTTTGGATTTTTTATTGTGAGCTTTATCACACAATTGAATAAATTCTTGTACCAATTTTGGTACAATCCGGAGCTATACTATGGTCAGAACAGAAATATTTCTGAAATTTTTTTTTATATCCTATCTACATATAACCAACCACACACACAGACACATCTTATATATATATATATATATATATATATATATATATATATATATATATATATATATATATATATATATATATATATATGTATCGATGTATATATATATATATATATATATATATATATATATATATATATATGTATCGATGTATATATATATATATATATATATATATATATATATATATATATATATATGTATCGATATATATATATATATATATATATATATATATATATATATATATATATATATATATATATATATATATATATATATGTATCGACATATCTATTTATAAATGTAAACATAAAGTTTGCTCCGGAATTAATCTCAAGAAATTTACTCAAAAAGATCCTTCTTAACCGTATCACTCGTTCACTTTTATTCGAAACCACTCGCCTTCGTTTTCATTTAACTATGGCACCTAATTTAAATGAAATTATACCCTATAGTTCAATGAAAAATCGGCTATGCATTTTCATCTCCATATGTAAAGTTATGATCAGTTATAGAAGGAAAAGTATCTCTTTTAAGGTTGCAAGTCTCGCCGGTCTTCAGTATTGAAATTACTAATTTTAGATTTCTGGGCATATGTTATAATGTATAATTTTACTGGAAAGTAACGAATCAACTCTATAATTTGAAATCACTCAGTCCTTATTATTTCTTCGGGGAGTTTTATAAATCGTATGTGTAATGTTTACATCTCAGGATGTAAGAAGGATCCTTTACTAAGCTCATCGGTAAGCAAAGGATGAATTCGGAAGAGAAAAGCATCCTGAAATGTTCCCTCTAACTATTTTACACATTTAGAAGTAATTTATTGGTTATTTCCGGTAGAAATGATTGAATAAAATGTACCGTTTATGCAGAAAATTAAGGATATTGATATTTTTTATCATTCGCCTCCAAAAGACTCGGTATTACCATTAAATCCTTGAACAGTGCCAACTTATTGGCACTTTTCGTTCGAAAAATTATTTAAACTCAATTTCTCGACACCAATGTACCATATTGAACTGTTAGTATCTACAGAGTCCTTGGAAGGATTACAATTCTGTTCCGATACAATTTAGATCAATATGTTTAAATCAATATGTTAGCCTTCATTTGAAACCACTACAATCAAAATTCTTACACCCGTCGATCAGTTATGCTGAAAAATCCGGGTGAAAGTCGGAAATTTTTTAGTTTTAAGGATAAAAGTCCTTTACCGTTACTTGAATTTCTTATCCTTTAAACGGAACCTAACTATATATATATATATATATATATATATATATATATATATATATATATATATATATATATATATATATATATATATATGTGTAATATGACGCCTACGCCCGGGAATCGAAGTGATTCCGATCCCGAACCCGGCACCCGGCCAGATATGTATGACTTCGAAGTGCAAGCAGACTTTATCTTTCGTGCAGATATCATTGCGCCGAAAATATTTTTCTTCAAATATTTATATTTGTGGAGAAATATTTTCTGTCAATGTGATCCGCTGTAATTAAACACTGATACATTTCGAAGCATATCTATCTGGCAGTGCCTCCCACAGTTGCCATCCAAACGTCAAAAAGGTAGAAAAGTGGAAACTGGTTTAAAGTGTCAAAAAGCACATGGGTTTTTCTATGAGCATCAGTTATAAATTTTAAGTGATAATTTGACTTCACAACCTGCAAGCCGCCTTTATTTGAAGTTTTAGAACATACAAAAGTGTGAAAAGGAATGCAACATAGAGCAGAAAACCGTTATTTAATGTGTGAGTAAAATAAAATCATTGCTCCAAGTATTGAAATAAGCATTTAGATCTTAGGAAGAAATTCATTGGTCGAGTTTATTCAAGTATTGTGATTTTTCAAATGAATTAGAGCGTGGACTCCTGATCAGCATGGTTGTCGTTTTTTTTGATCGCTTCCTCCTGCTCGGGCAATGTTGATGAACTTTGCATAAATTATCTGATGAAATGACATGCGAAAATCCATAGCGAAGTTCGATTATGTGATTTGAATGTTGCTGTTCAAACAATAAAAGGACACACGCATGCCAAGCAAAACGTCGTTTGTCGGATATTAAGTGAATGTAAACGAGTTTTCGATAAGCTGAGTTCGCAATCCTATCGCATTCCTGTGCTCGACGGTGAAGTTATAAGGCGAGTTCAAACAAAACGACGTCGAAAACTTCATTTTCCATTCGGAAAGAAATCCAACAAAAGTAAGCTTGCATAGTTCGCACAGCGCTGGCTGCATCGAGCTTAGCAAGAACTCGAATCTGAACGTGGATGAAGAATTGATCGCGGGCATTCTGGATGAAGTGGAATGTGATCGTGACGCATATTTCGCAACTGAACTGGGACAACCGCCACCGGGGATACAATAGAATTTAAGATGGAATGCAATTTTTTAGAGAAATATTGTTATTTGTTTTTAAATTTCTTTTCCAATTATGCTTTGTAATTTATTGCGACAACTTTGCGCACTAAACAAAATATTTCGTTGCGAAAAGCTAAAACGTTTCTAGAAGGAAAATGTATTTTGGTCGTTCTAGAAGTTATACTACCTGTGTGCCCCCCTTATATTTATTTTGAACGCAATTGTTTGAGGCTTCTATTAATAGAAATAGCATTTCATTTGGAGTAGTCTATCAGCATCAAAAACTATCAAGTTTTGAATAGAGTAATTGCTGAAATTCCAGTGATGGACAAAGGACAATCGCTGATATTTTGACAAATACCAAGAATGTAATAAAAATCAGCAATTAATCTTACGAATTTATTTCACTGAGAACACTGACTTGCCTACATATACACAAACGTTGGTTATTTTTTGTGTGAATCAAACGTAAACGTTAAAATATCATCATATCTATCACTGACAGATCAATCAAGAATTTATACTAAACAAAATCTTTAACACCTAATTTTCCACAGACGTCGGTTTGGACAATAATGCAGAAAAAACTCGTTTATCGGCCGAATGATTCGAGTATCATAGGTTTTTAAACGCAATAAATTGCTGGCACTGATCTTTTAGACAATGAAACTCTTTTTTTCTGCATTATTCTGAAAATTAACACTTTCTAAACACTTCTTACGACCTTAATTTTGGGTGAAATATGAGTAAAATCAAAATTTTACTAAGTGACCGGGTCCACAAAACTCTATTCAGGGCTACCTTAACTATTGCAAACAATCAACAAGCGACTCAAACTACTCGAACATTTAGATTCCTCTTTTTCGTTATTTTTAATTGTGACGAACGTGCAATATTTACCAATTTTATTACTTTCTCTGTTTTAAATTAGGAGCATGTCCACATTTGGAAACAAAAAATCCTTTTTCCTTTAATAATTTTAATATGTAACTATTATTCTTGTAAATATTCCTTATTAGTTACTTTGGTAAATTTAGTGTTAGTTGAATGCATGCGATGAAAATCATATGGTTAATCCCTTTAACAAATGCGCATTAAACCATTTATTTTATAGATCAGGGAAACTAAAAGTGTATGGGTTTTATTATCAACTGAAATAGCAGCTCAATACAGAGCTTCTTTGTTTAGTATTCTTATAGAGTTTAAAATGACAAAATTCGGCAAATATAGACTAATATTATCTGAGAGGAATCTACCACTTGGTACAATCATTCGGTAAATTTGTTAACAAGCCCGAAAATACTTTGACATTGTTTTTCTTCTATAATTGTGTTGAGTCTTACTTTCTTATACCCTTCCAATTATCTGAAGGAACTATGAGAGCAATCGCTTTTGTTGACGTACTTTCAAATTTGGTATTTAATAAGTATGCTGTAGATTAACAAGGGTTATGTGACTTTGACCTGATTATATAAAATTTATTTGGTCATGTGTCAGCCTTTTTTCAAATTAATTACAGCAGGTTTTCCAATTCGTCAGATATTCAATATTATAAACCAAACATATTAAAAGGAATTCAGCTGGAATATTTTGCACAGCATAAACTCAGATTTATCTTAAAGTAATAAACATCAACATAAATTAAATTCGTAGTATTTTTTATTCTACTTAAATATTAACAGTCGATCATATAGAATTAAATGTCAGCTCAGGATTTCGATTGGTATTTGAAAGAAGAGACACCATACTATTATTTTTATGAAGAAAAAAAAATCAATATGTTATAATGGCAGTCCATCTTCACCTCTTCGGTTATATTCAAGAGTGTTAACAAGCAAGAAAAAAGGTTAGGCTAATTTATTTCATAACTTAATGCAGAGAATGACCACTATACTAATTAATTTGTTAACAATACAACTAAATCGTAAACCATAACTGAATTTTATCGGTTTCATTTCAATGAAAAAAAAAATATTTCTCTAAAAAAATAATATTCCAAAATGCAGAACAAAAAAATAAAGTGAAAACTCTAGGCATAAATATCCTTTAAACATTAACGATAAAAAAACTAATGGCACATTTACTAAATCTTAAAAACAAACTTTTTAAATAAACTAAAAAAAATTAGGAATATTCAATTCAATGTTAAAAACAACATAAACCTTATGTATGTACATTCTATTACAATGAAAGGAAAAGAAATTAACATTTGCATGGTTTCAATGTATAGGTAACTAAAATTGCACAAGAAAATTTCAACCCATCATCAAACAAAAGAAATGGTTTAAAAGATTCTAGTATATTATGCCTGTTATTAAAACCATTCAGAAAAACTCAAAAAATTTAAGATATACTCAAAACCAGTAAATATTCATTATATACTATATATCGATATATATTTAGAATTAGACATCAAGAAGTACATTTAGAATACAATGAGCTCAGTGATTCACCATTGAAGTACAAAAAAAAGTTAAATAATATTTTTTTAAACAAAAAAAAAAAAGAACATGAAATAATGTAAAATCGAATTCTAATAGCATGAAAAATACAATACAAATGCAGCTAGGCAAACAGCAAGAAGTAACTAGAATTATCAGAGAATTAAATTCATATGAACTAGAATATTTGACAAATCCATTAATTGCAAAAAAATAATTGATGAAGAAAATATTTTTCATGATATAAATAAACATAAAAAAATATATTTTTCTGAAAGAAATCAAACAAAGCATAACAATAAATGTACATCGTATTTTATGTGCACATATCCAGGCGCTCAGGTATAAAAAGCAACAAACAACTGAAATTGTTCTTGCAACAAATGCATATGAAATAAACAATTAGGACAGCGTAGGTTAGACCTACATATTTTATCAAATAATATACATTTATAATTTTGTAAAATTACACTATACGAAACAATAATATGAATTGCTAACAAAAAAACAGATTTTCCTTTCCAGTAGTTCTGCTTTTCAGCGGGCAATGGGGTGCAGGGTAAGTATGCCGTCGCGAGGGTAGGGTTTGGAAAAAATCCGCTGAGGTCGGTTTCGCGTCGTGCGCGGTACGCGGTACCTTAGTTGTTTTTGATTTTTCCTTAACGTAGCATTCGTCGGGTTGAGTTAACGTAGTATACTTTTCGGTACCGCGTCGGGAATTCGGGAACGCGAAATAAAAATTAGATTTTGTTCTTTTTGACTGGTTATGAGAAGAAATACGGAGTAACGTAGAATAGGTTTCCTCTCCGTATGGTTTTGTTTGTAACGCGTTTGAAAACGGGCGTGTATAAGTGGCTGAATTATGTAAATGAGCGTAACCCATTCGGAGACCCGCGACCGAAATCCTCTCCGATCTAGCTGGCCGACAAGCAGCCACCGCGTGAATGGGTTACGGTGCACGAATTGGTTGACCGGTTGGTACCATCCGTTGGCACTACTCAGACTTAACGTCTAGAACCGATGAGAGGTCGGTTCCGCGTTCGGACGTAAATTGTTAAATCATTACATATATACTGTGAGCGTCAAAAGAAAGTAAACACCAACTTTTCATCTTTAAATTATTACATTACAAAGCTATTATTGACTTGCGATAAAAAGTAATATTAATGAGTTTACTACTAAACCATTTAGAGATTGATTACTACTAAACATGGAATAAAAACAAGTGGCAACATTGCACAAATCTCCCCAAAGTGGAAATGCCTCAGATTTTACGCATCAAAACAAAGTAAACAGTGGTAACACTTACTTCGCTTCTTTTATATTTCGGGGAAGAACCTTAACTTTTGGTGACAAATTTGTGCTGCTCGCGTGCTTTACTTCACCAAAAGTCGTTTTAAGTGCATTTGTTCTAATTAATATTAAAAATAAAGACGTAAAAGAAAATAGTTTCACTATGGGAAAGCAAACATCGCCTGATACTCGGAAAATTATATTAGACTTAAAAGAAAAAGGTGAATCCTTGCGTGAAATTGGTGAAATCGTGGGCAGAAACCACTGCACAGTAAAAAAAATTATTGATAAGTATGCCAAACATCATATCGTTGAAGATTTACCGAGATCTGGACGCCCAAAGCGGCTTAGTGGTACTGAAGTTAGAGCTGTAGTATGAGAAGTAAGGGCATATCCAGCCTCAAGTGCAGTTAAATTGTCAAAAGACATAACGCAGGCATCAGGCAAACCAGTAAGTGCGAGAACAGTCAGGAGAGCGCTTCATAAAAATGGTCTACATGGAAGAATACCACGGAAAAAGCCATACATATCCAAGGCGAATCACAAAAACGAGGCTCCATCTTTTTGCCAAAACGTATTATATGCAGATGAGAGCAAATTCGAAATTTTCGGCGCGAAAAGGCCCCCAAAAATATGGCGTGCTAAGAATGAAGCCTTCAAAGAAAACTGTGTTACCAACACTGTTAAGCACGGTGGCGGTTTAGTTATGGTATGGGGGTGTATGGCGGCAACTAGTGTTGGTAATCTTGTTCTTATTTTTATTGACTCCACAATGGACGGAATTGATCATTTAGCCATTTTGAGGGACAATGTTGCCCCTAGCGTCGAAAAATTAGGCTTGTCTGGAAATTGGATCTTTCAACAGGACCACGATCCAAAGCATACGTTCAAAATTGTGAAAGAGTGACTACTGTACCAGACTCCTAAGAGACTTGGTCATCCGCTGCAGCCCCCAGATCTTAACCCGATCGAGCATCTGTGGGAACACCTTGACAGAAAAGCGAGACAAAGGGTCATTTCAAGCAAAGCCAACTTAAAGGAAGTTATAAAGGAAGAATGGAGCCAAATCTCTCCTGATGTCACAAAAAAACTTGTCGCGTCGATGCCTAGAAGACTAAATGAGGTGCTTAAGTCGAAAGGAAAACAAACGAAATATTGAAAAATAGAAAAAAATACTTTTTCTATTGAAGTTCTGTTATGTTTTGTTTGCTGTTTACTTTTTTTTTGACGCGTGAAATTTGGTCTTTTTTTGATTAAAGTGAATTTATCTTTGTTTTGTATTACTTTTGTTTAATGTTTATGTTGTGTTCAGTTTTTATTAAATAATTCTTTAATTCCCTATACTTATTTTTGATTTTGTGCTAATTACTTTGTTTTAATAAAATTCTTAATACAATATATATATATATATATATATATATATATATATATATATATATATATATATATATATATATATATACATATATATATATATATATATATATATATATATATATATATATATATATATATATATATATATATATATATATATATATATATATTCGAACATCCAGCTCGGCTGAACCGCCACAGTTCAGGATGATGTCCTTGTCTACCTCAAATAGCCTGCAAAGTTTTTGCACAAGCTGTTGACACTGGTGTTTGATGAGATAACCCTCGGCTGTTCGCTGATCGCTATTGTATTCGACGGTTGCAACTCACACCAGGCCATAACTCCCCGGTTGGACACCAATGACGCGTCCAATAGGCCTGTGGGTTGGAGGTAGCGTCATCGGCGTTCAGCCGGGCAGTGACGGCCTGGTGCGAGTTGCAACCGTGGGATACAATAGCGATCAGCGAACAGCCGGGGGTCATCTCATCAAACACCGATATTCGAGATTCGAACGATGAACAATCCATGGGTGTTGTGTGACCGCATTCTATGGCGACACATCGTATCAAATCCCCCTGACGACCTTCATCTGTCATATGGAGTCAACTTCACTGGGTGACACGAAGCCAACTTGACTCAGTGTGTGTGATGAGAGACGACGGCGAACTGCAACGTTCGCGTCTCACAACAAGGGACTGATGGATTTGAAGTTTTCAACGAGACAACGTGCGTGAGCGGACCTCCAGTTTGTAGCCGTCTCATTTTGAAAACAAAGTTTTGAATTGTTGAGTATGTGTTTTCTCTCGGAAATAGACTTATCACGTGGACAAAACTCGTACAAATAAATTTAATTCTCTGAGCTTTATAAATACTTAAAGTATTATGCATGTGTGCATATATTCATGTATATCACCCCTTCTTAATCATCAACTTTTAGCAATTAAAGGATCGATCAGCTGCGCGATAAAGAATCGAAGAAAATTAAACGTTCCATAAATTGGCTATGTTCAGCCTTGAAATGGATCACAGGTAGTCCAGATGCTAACATACATATTGGGATACAATAGTAAACAGCCAGCTCAAAATAGTAAATAGCAACAATAAACAATTTAAGATTGATGAATAGGTAACAAGCCTATCGACACAACTAGTGGATAGTTATAATAGTTTTGTTTCTGAAATTAGACTCCATAATAGCGACAAATTGTACAGATGCTCTTCAATAAAATGTTGATACTTAAAGACGATATTCAAGAAATAATCTTACCTAGTCAAATGGCAAAAGAGGGTATAGTAAATTCAAACCTACAAGGTAATACGGAAATCAACGAAATCCTTTTTAAAATCAAAACTCTTCCTTTTAACAACGAAATTCAAGCAATAGAATACACTGAGCCAATGATGCTAGTAAAATGCACTGTTCTGTTGAAAATCATTTGCGTACCAAAAACGAAAACTCCAACTTGTTCAAAGTACAAAAAGAAAAATACGGTATCATGAACCAATGCCTCAATATACAGGGAATCAGCGTCTCTCGTAGAGATTTACTAAAGAAGCTAAACACCAATCAGTGTCTTTTCCAAGTACTAAAGGTAATCATCACATCTTGCGATTAAGCACTTTACAATAAGTCGGGAATCGAACTCATAAGTGGTGACACCTTCTTCTTCGTAGCACTACAGCCCCTGTCAGGCATTTGCTTCCTGCAAGTAGCCCCTCCAACTGTCTCGGTGCATTGATCGCGTCCCCTCATTTCGAAATCCGAGCAACCATGAACTGTCAACGTCAACTGAGTCAGACTAGCGTTTCCTCGGTTTCCCCATTGGTCTCCGGCCTACAGTTCCCCCAATGAATACCTTTTTGGGTATACATTGTTCGTCCATACGATTCATGTGGCCAGCCCATTGCAGCTTCTACAGTCTTTCAAATGTTGAGACTTCCGCTCGTCAAAAATTTCATACAGCTCGTGGGTGTATCGAATTAGCCATTGGCCCCCGTCAAGCTTCGATCCAACTATTCGCCTCAGGACCCGTCGTTTGATACATTTGCGACACAGGTCTTATCATAGATTTGTATACTTGTAGCTTTGTTTTCCTATGTATGCAGCTGGTCTTCAAGATGGTCAAAACTGAAAAAGATAAATGGTAATACCTTATATCTCACAAATTTTAACGGAAATCTGAATTTCAGGAATTCAACTAGAAACTTCAACGGCACCTTTCTAGTAAATTTCAAAGTGATACAGTCTGTATGAGGGAGGAAACAGCATCGTTTCAACCCTTGGCCCTATCTTAACTAACAATGTCACCGTAAATAAAACTAAACTAGATCTCCAATTCCTGCTTGGCTACAATCCTTTCAGTGTTTATTTCCGTCTCGAAACGTTTAAGTACACATTGCAATCAGACTTGGCTTACACATATCCGACCAACATAAAATTATCCTTCAGAACTGTGCGACACAGATTTTAAGCAAGGACATTTTTCAAGATTTTTATTGCGTGATTTTCCTAATTTTTAACTGTATACAATTCATAAATAACATACCCTAATTATACTCATACGCCTTAGGGCTTTTCTCGGAGTTCAATAATCATTTACTTTACTTTATTTTAAAATATTAATTTTCTCAATAAAAACAAAAGTCTAAAATGTTCACAGCCACAACATTATCAAGCATTCATAGATTATGAAAGAAATTAGGTGTAAATTTCGTTAGCTTCAACAAATGCAGTTTTAAAAAATGAGTTTCTAAAAATTCAGCTATTTGCTTAAGACTACCTTAAAACTACTCCTTCACGGCATCCATTGAACATTTGTCCATACTCCGCGACTCGCCTTACTATTGATTTCACCAGCTATTCCGCATACAGTTTGATTGGCTCTATCGCTGCCTTTTGGTATAGCGCCTCGTTGGAGTAAGACCGTCCGTTCTCCCGTCAATATAGGCCTGTGCAAGCCCGAAGGATTTTTCGCTCCACTAATCCTATCTCGTCTCATTTTGTTCAGGAGCTCTTTTCCATATCCTTCATAAGTCGCTTTTTTCAAAAGATAGTCAACGCGAGCACTGGTAGCCTTCCTATTGAAAATCACACCAAAGTACTTCGTTTATCTGGGACAGTGCACATCCCCCTATTCAACGTAATCTTGAAGTCACAGATGCCTCTTTCACATCAACCAAAGTTTTTGTAGGGGTCCTTGAACACAATCAATTCACTTTTCTTTGCATGTACATTGATTCCCCATTTTCGATAGTAAGCAGTAAGTGATCCCTAGTATTTCTGGAGCCTCGTCTTAGCAAAGTGCAAATTTTGCTCAGATGACCACACTCACAAGTTACCAGCGAAGAGGTTCACCTGAATTCTGGGCTTATATTCATCTCTTATGCCCGGGACGGCAGAGGTAAATATATTAAAAAGAAATGGAAAATAATATAGACCCTTGTGGGATACCCTTGTCAATACAAAATGGGTTTGACCTAGTTCATCAGCCACCCCAAAGGCAGCACGTCCCCTCATGAACCTGCCTATGATTTTTACAATATGCCGTAATGCCAAAATGAGTCATTTTGTAGAGAAGCCCATTGATCCATACCGATTAAAAGGCTCTCTCCACATCAATGAGGCAGCCCACAACAAGCTTATTGTTGCCCCAACTTCCCTTTATATAGGCTTAGACTACGGCCAAAGCATCTACCGTGAAACCAACTTTTCTTTTCGGCACAATTTTTGCCCCCGCAGAGAATTGTACGGTTCTTTGAAGTAGAATATTTCAAGTAGTTTGCCAATATTTGAAAGCAAAGAAATCGGACGAGTATCAAATACGTCAGTACTGCCCGACTTCTTGGGTATAGTAAATATTTTTGCACATTTCCATTGCCGAGGGAAGTAGCAAATGTTGATGTAATTATTCAGAATGTTGCGTAGAGAACAAAGAAAACATTGGGAAGCCTTTTAAGCACATAATTGGAGATTCCATCAGCCCCTACTGTTTTTTTTTGGAATTCCGCGCTAGTGCTAACAAAATGAGTCGCTCAAGACTGCAAAACAGACCATGGCCAGTAGGTGCATCAGAGAGATTTGAATCAGAGAACCTGGTCGAACACAGCTGCTCATGGTCGTTGACCAAATTCGTACTGCTCACTAACGAAGTAACGGAAGAGTCCCCATTCGCTTTCTCTTCTTGAAGAATTTTCACAAAATGTTTTGCGATAGAGTCAGCAATAGCTTTGTCATCCATTAGCATTGAACCATCATAAGTGAGGACCCCCAGTTGTGTCAGTTATCCTATTGACGTGAGGGAACATACAAGGACTTGGTTTGATACTTTTTAGGGCCTGTTCAAATCATTGATCAGTAAAAGCCAAGTTTCTCCTTGAGATCATTTGGTTTAGAGACATAATCACTAAATGAATACGTTCATACTCCCAGTTGACTATTTTTCAATTGCGGTGGTAGACCTTTGTGAGTAGCTTTCTAAGCCGACTACATCTACTTCTGGTGAATCTCGATAAAGGTAGTTTATAGAGGATTTCTTAATGAAGATCTTCGAGAAGACCGTATCAAGGGTTGAATTTATACATGCAATGTTTTGATATATGGATAGAAATGCATTTCAATTTTCCGTCAAGGTTTGCACTAACTGCTGACCAATCAACTCGCTTGTATGAAATGAAAAGTTGAGGATCTACAACCCCAAATTTCATACCCTTTCTCACTCTCTAGGTCAGCTCTACCAAAAGATGGTCAGACTCGGCATCAAAAACTCCACACTTGAAATTCCTCCAACTGTGGGAGAGATTTACCAGAATGGCAGATGCGATAAAGAAGTCGATAATGGATGAGCTTTGGTGGAACCGAGTTAGAGATAACTGTTCTATAGCCATTAGATGCAATATTTCCCCATGAGGGATGCTTCGCATTGAAATTGAATTTTTTGCACAAAGTAAGCATTGCTTCCAAGTCGTCAAAAAGTCTCCGCACCGGATTTCCATGCCGAATGTGTGACCTCAACGTATGGAGCTTATGATATCTACTTCACTACATTTCAGACTTGGGAGGCAGTGCCTTTGGACTTTCAGGTGATCTTTGTGAGCCATAGCAACTCCAATAAATCCTTCTGGATCATATTGATGATCTTGCATCTTCTCAGGTGCACTTTGTGCCTTTCTTTGAGTCTTGCTTCTGATATAAACAAGAAGTCTGGTCAATGGGCGTTCAATTATTCTTGAACAGGATTCCTTTTAAATCGTGGAGCTATTGAACATGTGTCGAGGATGGAGAGTTTAACAGAACTCATCACAAAAGCATACCTTGAAGACAAATTCTGAATATGTAGCTTTTTTTCACTAGGATTTGTGGATTTATAGTTAACGATGAATGAGTCAACTTTTGGAATGAATATGAACTAGTCACACCCGAAAAATTGTTGGCAGTAAGCGTTGAAAACCGTATTTTGATCAGTCTGTGACTACTGTGTTTGCTGCATTGGCTAATGTTTGGGTTGCTGTAGTGTAGGCTGCTTCTTTGCACCTTGCAAAAAACTAGAGTACGAGACCTCCTCTCGTAGAGTATTTTTATAGAGGCGGTAATGAAACCCCTCCTTGCCTCTTTTCTCTTCTGGAGATTTTTTCTCTTCTCTTCATCTTCTTTTGCTTTAGAACAACCTCTGAAACTCGCAGGGTATCCCTTAGCACTATGGTTCACACAGAAGATCTCTGCTTTTTTCTCGTCTTTCGAGACTGGACATTTATTCGAGTCGTGTTGCTTGCCGCATTTTGGCGTCTAACTGCAATTTTGCAGTTAAAAGCGACATGGCCAAATCTTTTACAATTAAAGCGCTGGGAAGTGCTACTTTTTTGTAGACGTTCCTATTGTATCTTCCGAGGGAAATTTGTGTGGATCGCTTACTTCACTTCAAAGTATTGTTTGAACTGGACTAAGAAAGAGGAAAGAGTCCTTTTTTACCTCCAAGAGCTTACCCTCGAGAATCTTTCAGCTGATAGAACATCTTCTCGGAGATGCTCCTTCAGCTCAGCCACAACATCGTTCTCGTGGTACGAACTTTGCACGCCTTTAAGAAGGAGAGTCAATTTACTCTCTCCTGGAATCCAGAAAATTAAATGGGCTGGTATTATCCTCAGCCGTTTTAAAGTGGAGCGAATTTCAGGAGGAGCTATTGATTGTTACGTTCAAAACTGGCTCCTTTGCCACATTTCGTATACATGCCCTTTTAACACTATCGCTGAAAGTCTTCAGGTCAAGCCTAAAGCACATTACAGGAGGCATCCTCTCTTTTTTGGTAGCAGCCACGCTTGGCTGCTGGGGTTTGGATTTAGTTTTATTACCCTCAAGGTTTAGCCTTACACTCGGCTTGTGTATGGCCCTTGAAAAACTGGCGGAAGCCACTGTTGCCACCTTTTTCAGTTGGGGAAAATCACACTCGTTCACGTCAAGGGCCTTGACACCTTTGAAGCTGGCCCCTGAGTTGGAGACCCTATTGGCCTCTTTTCCTCTTCCTTTTCAGGCCTTTACATCGTTACCACTGCCTGTGGAACTCCCTCCCTTGTCCATTTTCATATCGCTGGAATCCTCCAAAGCTTCAATTTGCATCTTGCAACAAGCAACCAAGTCCAAACTGAACTCTCCTTTTACCTCTCCCATAAAATGTTTACAGAAACACAGAAAATATTTCTTGGCTTTCCGTGTGAAGCTTGATTTTGTGGCAAAAATCTCTCTATACTCGCTATTTTTGCCCATAACCATAGATTTCAGGACAGAACTTGAGGGATCTTTCAGCTTGAAGGTGCCTCACGGCGTAACAAAACGAGACCTGGCCCGAAGTAATGTGTCAAACGGTTCCAGGCCAGCTTCTCGGGTTGACAGGGGAGGTGTTTAGTGGGTAGTCTGGCATGGGAGTCCCACACTCTGTGCGTAAATGGCATTCACATAACAATTAACAGAGATTAATAACAATAAAAATTTTTCTTCCAAATATTCCAATTTGAATTTAATGCCTCCTTCCACTCCTATCATTCCCACTCGTCCTCCTTTTTGCATTTGCTCTGTGTGGCCTTATCCAGGCACTTTACTTTCTTTGCTTTTCCACAAATTTCAAAAAAATTTGTGACTCCGAAAAATTTCGGAATTCCGAAAAATTTCGAATTCCAAGGAAAATCTTAATCTTAAGCTACTCGAGATGTGTTGCCTTGATGATTCCTCGACTCGAACTGTTATTTTTAAGGAGGGAGAAGTTTTCACACTCAAATTCATACTTATAGCTTCATACTCACCTTTTTGTTCGTCAGCTGCTAGCATCTGTCGCAACATACTGTCCGTGCAGTTTTGTATACTCAATAACATAAAGGAGGAGTTTCTTCTGGACTTGCTTGCTAGTTGCAAGATGCAACTGCAAGTACCGGAAGTCTCCAGTGACTTAGAGATGGACAAGGGTGGAAGTTCCATGGACAGTGGCAACGAGGAGGGGGCTATCGTTAAGCCGGAAGCCAGAAAGAGGAAAATAGGGTCTCCAACGTAGTAACCCACTTCAAAGGTATCGAAGACCTTGAAGCGAGAGAGCGGGATTTTTCGAAAAGTCAAAAAAGTGGAGCAAACAGCTTCCGCTAGTTTCTCAGGGACCATACCTAAGTCGAGTGGAAGGCCGGGCCTTGAGGGAAATAAAGGGAGTCCGGAGCCCGAAAAAGAGAGGGTGTCTCCTGTAGTGGCTATAGGCTTGATCTGAAGACTTTCAGGGATAGCGTCAAAAGGGCATGCACACGAAACTCTGAGAAGGAGCCAGGGTTCAACGTGGTGATGAACAGCTCCTCACGAACTTCACTCCACCCTAACGGCTGAGGATCATACCAGCCTATTTAATTTTCTGAACTTGGTGAAGGCGGCTTGCTACACCTAGACTCTTTCAGGAGAGAGAAAATTGAGTCTCCTTCTCAAAGGCGTTCACAGCTCACATGACGAGAACGATGTCGCGGATGAGCTGAAGGAACTTCTCGGAGATGATATCCTTTCAGCAAAAAGGTTCTACACATTAAAATCTAGGGGGTTCAAACCGGACTTCGAAGTGAAGCATGCAATGGACATAAAGTCCCTATTCTATCAGAAGATACAATAGGAGCGTCTGTAGAAAAATTGCACTTCTCAGTGCTTCAACTGCCCAAGATTTGGCCACGTCGCTTCTAACTGCTGACTTAAAGTTCGATGTGTAAAATGCGACAAGCAGCATAAGTCCATTGAATGTCCAATCTAGAAGGATAAGAAATAAATCTACTCGCAAGGATCTACCACCGCAATTTAAATATGGTCAACTGAGATTATGAACGAATAATCTCAAGGAGAACCACGGCTTTTGCTAACGAGCGATTTAAACAGACCCTGGAAATTATCAAGCCAGGTTGCAGTAGATTTCCTCATATCAATAGGATAACTGGCAGAAAATGGCTGCCCAGGGTCCTCACTTATGATGGATCCATGCACATAGATGACAAATCGATTGCTGACTCTATTACAAAACATTTTGCGAAAGTTCTTCAAGGAGAGAAAGCAAGTGAGGACTCTTCCGTTACTTCGTTAGTGATTTCGTTGCTCTCACATATTGGTAAGCTGCTTGAAATGTTCTACTTCAAAGAACCATACAATTCTCTAATTTGGTTTCACTCCACGGTCGATGCTATGGCCGTCTTCCAAGCCGATATAACGGGAAGCTGGGGCAACAATAAGGTTGTTATAACTTCCTTGATCGATGTGAAGAATGGGGTTCTCTACAAAATGATAAATTTTGCCTTTGCGGCCCATATTGTGAAAATTATAGGCATCTTCATGAGGGGACGAACTGCCATCGCGGTGGCTGGCGGAGCTAGGTCGGACCCACTTTGTATTGACGCGGGGAAGGTTCTAAATTAGGCCCATTTTTTCAACAAATTCACCTCTGACGTCCCGGACGTGAGAGATGAATATAAGGCCGGAATCCAGGTAAACCACTCCGCTGACGACTTATTAGAGTGGTCGTTTGAGCACAATTTGCACTTTGCTAGGATGCGACTACAAAAATATTTGGAATCTCTGACTGCATATTACTGGAAATGGGGAATCAAGGTTAATGCAAAGAAAAGTGAATAAATTGTGTTCAAGGACCCCTACAAAAACTTTGGTCGTCGTGCAAGAGGCATCTGTGAATCCAGGATTAAGTTGAATGGGCAGATGGTGCACTGCTCTAGGCAAACGAAGTAGTTGGGGGTAATTTTCGACAGGAAAGCTACCTTTAGTGCTCACGTTGATAAAATTTTGAAACAAGTCGAAGTAGCAGGAGAGTGCTTCTGCTAAAAGGGTTTTGTAAAACAATTAGTAAATCAGACAATATATTCTGCATAACAAAACTTGACTTACATATTGGATAGTCTAAAAAGTACTGAGCCATTTTTGTCACTAGATGGTGTTCGTTGTCATATATCGGGAAATACTAATCAGATTGAGTCAAACTGACATGCGTTTGGAAGGTGACATTCCAGTCTACAATTTTCATACGGACAGTTTTGTATTTCGTCAATCGTGTCAAAAGCTGTATTCATTTAAAAATGAGTGAAATTTGTGAAAAAAATTCGTTATATTTTACAATATCACTACGATCAAGGCTCGTGGAAAAATTTGTCGTGTCTATTGTCAAGATACTTTATCATAAGCCACAGCCAAGAGTTGGTTCCATTTGTGAAATTCTAATAAAACGCACCGAAATCGAGCCATTTTTTAAGCAAATCATTATGGACGAGCTAAAATGGGTAAAATATGATAATGTCGTTCGAAAAAGATCATGGTCAAAAAAACGTGAATCATCACAAACGATTTCAAAGGCAGAATTGACACCAAATAAGGTTGTGCTGTGTGTATGGTGGGATTTGAAGGGAATTGTTTATCATGAGGTGCTAGAACCTGGCCAAATACTCAAATTGGCTCTTTACTGTCAGCAAATAACCTGATTGCAACAAGCAATTAAAAAAAAACCTGCAAGAGTTGATAAATAGAAAGGGCGCTGTCTTGCATCAAGACAATGCCAGACCACACACATCTTTGATCACCCGGCAAAAATTGACAGACAATGCACCATCAGACTACCATTTGTTTCGGCCTCTGTTAAACAAGACCGTGAAAGGGACTGTGAAAATCATTTGGCCAAGTTTTTCGCCGATAAACTGCAGAAGTTCTATACAGATGGGAAAAATGGCTCTACCCAAAAAATGCCAAAAGGTCATAGATAATAATGGACAATATGTACTTAAATAAAATCCATTTTAAATAAAAGAAATATTTGATCGAAAAATGACAAAAAACGCCAAGTACTTTTTAGATTCCATAAATTGAGTTGGAAAAATCATTATGGTTTTTATGTTTTTAAATTTGCCGCCATTTTGTTTCAAGCATTTTGGCCCCGTCACTTAAGTTATCATGATAACACATCAATATTAAAAATCATTTTTAAAATTTTATATCAAAATTCCTCCATATTTGTAGTGTCTAGGTCCGTTGCAAACGTGTATCTCCCTAGTATCATATGTTAATGTTGGTGTAATTGTTAAATATTCAATCAGCTTTAACTTAGCTGTTTACAGAATACAGACAATTGCTTTTGAAAAATTTAATTTTTAGTTTTCGGAAAATTTAATGGTCCCATTTTGATTTTATAGGCAAAAATGTAAAATTTATAAAATGTGCTATTATTAACAAAGTTGATTTAATTTCGACTTCTGAGGTATTTGTTGCCCTTGTACTCCTAAAGATACACCTCTGTGATTTTTTCCAGATTTTCCAGGTCAAAAGTGTCCAATCACGAGGGGGGGAAACCAAATTTTCGTACATTTTCCCTTCCCCTGAACCTTTCAAAGCAATACTTTTCATTTTAAGACTTGTTTTCTCAACATGAACTTTCCTTTGATATCCATGTTGCCTAATACGATGAAATTTTTTTTCAGGGGCCACTCCCATATATGGGGAGACCCTCCTTAAACACCTTATAATTTTTTTTGTGGTGAAACTTTGAAGAGGGCATCACTTTACACCTACTTACAACATCTTACCTGTATGTTTCTAGCTTTGTAGTTTGCGAGAACTGTGGTGTGAAACACGGACGGACGGACGGACAGACAGATCGTGATTTTAGTAGGGTTTTGTAAAATTATTTTATAAAACCCTAAAAAGTGACTTACGCGTACCATCTTCTTATACCTTTTTTCAGGAAAAAGTCAGCAGCGAGCAAGCGAGTCGAGGTTTTGGCCTATAAAAACTTGATCCGTTCGATCATCACATATGCGGTAATTATATGGAATGGAGCTCCGAAAACAAAATGGGGCAAGATAGGATTAGTGGAGCGAAAAATCCTTCGGGCTTGCACAGGCCCATACAGACGGGAGGACAGACGGTCTTACCCCAACGAGGCGCTGTATCAGAAGGCAGGAATCGAGCCAATAAAATCGTATCCAGAAAAGCTGGTGGAAACGGGAATCAGGAGAGACAAGAAACACAAGGCGGTAGTAGTCAGGAGAGCGTCGGACAACCGCTCAATGGATGCAGCGAATGAGCAGTTTTAAGGTAGTATAAAGGAAATAATGTAGTTAATTTTAAGGAAATGAATTTTTAAAACTGTTAGAGCAAATAAATTTTAAAATTTTCTTTTAAAGAGTTTTCCAATAAGAGGTGTTATTTTGAATAACCCGCTATTTCGGGATGTTACTTTTAAAACTGACATTTTTTGACATGTGAGAAGTAAAAACTACGCCATTAATAAAAATGGAACGATACACGCTTTACAAATGCATTGAAATTATTAAAACTCACTATAAAAATGCTGAAAATTTGGCAGAGACGGTTCGTAAAACTCGAACATTTTTGGGTCGTCGTGAAGCATCTTGTCGGACCACAATACAGAAATTGGTGGAAAAATTCGAGCTGTTAGGACAACTTAGTGATGTGAAGAATAAAACCCGTTCACGTCACTCAAGAACAGCCGAGAATATTGCTGCTGTAGCCGAAATGTTGAAGAAAACCCAGGTTTGT
Organism: Odontomyia ornata; assembly: GCA_963969285.1. Lineage (NCBI taxonomy): Eukaryota > Metazoa > Arthropoda > Insecta > Diptera > Stratiomyidae > Odontomyia > Odontomyia ornata. Next base: position 136,758,670 of record OZ017740.1, read on the forward strand.
CCATTTCTCGTCTTTCTTTGGAATAAGGCATTCCACAAACGTCATTACACCGTATTTTGCATAAAGATTTGGGTCTTAAGGCTTATAAAGTTCAGTTAACACAAGAACTCAAGCCGGTCGATCATCAACAACGTCGTGTCTTTGCTGATTGGGTCCTTGAAATGCATGAAAATGATCCGGAATTCCATCTAAAATCATCTTGAGTGATGAGGCCCATTTTCACCTCGGTAGCTTCGTCAACAAGCAAAATTGTCACATCAGAGGCTCGGAAAACCCAAAAGTTATTGTTGAAAAGCCTCTCTATCCTCAACGTGTGACTGTTTGATGCGGTTTATGGTCCGGCGGATTCATTGGACCTTACTTTTTCGAAAATGACACTGGAACAACAGTTACGGTGAATGGATTGCGCTATCGAGAGATGACTAATGATTTTTTATGGCCGGAGTTGGATGGTATTGATTTGGACAACGTTTACTTTCAACACGACAGCGCTACGTGCCACACAAGCCACGAAACAATTGATCTTCTACGGGAAAAGTTTTCGGACCGTGTTATCTTTCGAAGAGGTGATCACAATTGGCCACCGAGATCTTGTGATTTAACACCTTGCAACTTCTTCCTTTGGGGCCACGTGAAAGAAAAGGTCTACACCACCAGCCCTTCAGGACCTCAAAGAATGAATTCGTGAGGCTATCGAGGACATAGGGCAGCCCCTTTGCGATTTTGTTATGGAAAATTTCATGAAAAGGATATGACCCTGTAAGCGTGGTCGTGGTGGTCATTTGCCTGATGTTATTTTTCACTATTAACGATATACCTTCTTCTTTATAATGAAATTAAGATCCGATCATTTATATTGTCGCGTGTTTTCGGTTCGCGGCCAATAATCTTAATGTTCCGGGAAAGTGAAAACGCAATGTCTTTTAATTTAAGTTAAAAGAGTTTATTTAATTACAAAAGTGCACAATGATCAGTTTAACACTTTCACTAATTTTCACTATGAAAAATCTAACACTTGTCCATAAATTTCTTATCGCAATTGTCTTCTAAATCACTTCACTATTACGAAAATCACTTTTCTACTACTCGAATAATATCGCTTCCAGTTCTTATCGCGGTCGAATGAATGAGGATCCCCCCATTCATTCAGATCGCCTTTATATAGGGTCTGTAGTCATTCAACCCAGTTCTCGTACATTGGCGAATTCGCGGGAACATTCGAGCGACTGCAAATGAATGGAGCAGTGACTCACTTTCAGATGTTGCTCATGCTTGTTGGGTTCTCGTGATTTCGAGTAAATTCGTGTTCTTCATTGTTGTGAAAACAATTGCGACAGTAGCTCGCAGAATTATTTGTACATGTAACAATATTAAAAAATGGCACTTTTCTTTTAATATCAAAATAAAACCTCTTATTGGAAAACCCTGTATAATCCATTAATGTTTGATAATTTTATGGGTGTCGACATTTTAAAGTTTTGTTTTAACGAAAAATTAATATTGTAATCTAGTTAATGTAAATGATTATTGAACTCCGGGAAAAGCCCTAAGGCACAAACCACATGAATATGTATGTACGTAAAAAAATAGAAACCACCAAATAAAGATCTAGAATCTGCATACTCAATAATAATTCGCTGGAGCCTACTTACTTTAATCAATGACCCGGTTAAATCAAGAACATTGACCATAAGTATGATGATAAATGCAATTGTTGCATACAGTACTGTGTATAGCAATTATTAGTTAATGCAAATTTTGCATTAAGTTGCACGAAGGAATTAATTGATGATTAATTATAAATAGAGGTAAGCGATAGTACTAAGGTTGTTGGATCGTAACTATCACGGAATAAACTTTAATTTAAATGGAAAAACAGTTTTTTTTTGTTTTTTATCAAACCGAACCCGGAAACTCTAGCTTGCATCCTCATACATATCTAAGGGCTTATAGCCTACGGTTCCAGGCTGGGTTCTAAGGTTGAAAGGGGAGGTGTTTAGTGGGTAGTCCAGTCGCCTTCTTTCGAGCATGGGAGTCCCACACTTTGTGCACAAATGGCATTCACCTCCCTACCACAAAAAAAGGGCTTAGCCTCCAGCTTATTCCTCATTAGCTCACGTTGGGATGGTCGAAATTCTACTCCCTCCTTACGGCTTCTATCTTGCTGATTGTTGATGTGTGTTCTCATATGTTTTATTAGTGCTGACACGTGTTCTCAGTGTTACCTGCACAAGATTAGGAAGATGAGGTCCTCAGGCTGTATTTTTCGCCTAGGGATAATAGATGGTCCAATTTTTTCCTTTGTTTGGAAGTTAGTAGAAGCAGCCCGTGCAATTGTTTGGAATTGTGATCCACCTTTCTCTAGAAATTTAATGGAAGAAATGCTCCAATGCACTAAAAATGGATTCATGTAGCATTTTACGCTCTTCAACCAAAGAAGAGCATTCTGGTTCACCTTACTGTGCAAGTGGCAGTAGCGTTAGCTTGTAGTAGCTCTTCGATCCCATCCTATCCAGTAGCAAGAAAGTACTCCCTAACTTGAAGGACCTAGCCCGAAGTAGTGTGTCAAACCATGGTGAAAGAGTTTAGCCCAAAGTAATGCATCTAGACTGGGATCTCTTCACTGTGGTGGATTTTAGTGGATAGACCAGCTGATAAGTTTGGTCGAGGGACCGAAACTGCGTTCGTAATCCTCTTCATCTCCTTACCAAAAAAAACTTGACAGCTGAAACAGACCCAAATTTTATTGCTGTTGTTTGTGAGATTGAGAAAAGAGCCTTATGTTTATTGAATCTCAACAATAAGTAAATAATGCTTGGTTGGATTTGGAGTTTGATATTAACATAAAAGTTCAACAGTCCCCAGGATGACAGAGTACTAACATGATATTAGAATATTTTCGAGTCTTCATCGGGATCACAAAAAGCCTAAACAATTCAAGACATACTTCAACGAAGGCTTTTTTCAGTTATAACAAGATGTTCTTGAAGAAAGATCCACAAAATTAATGTTTTTGAAGGAAAATCCATCTCTCAAATGAAAAAAACATGAGTCGATAGGAAAAACGTAGTGGGTACTATTTTCGGTATCAGCCCTTTTAACATGCTCAAATATAATCAAACAAATCCAAGAAAATTCGTCAGTATTGACTCGTTTTGAAAACTGAGGTGGCTAGGTTCTAGGAGAGTCAACTACTAACTAGTTCTAAATGACATGAAATTAGGTTAATTTAAATTCTGAACCGATTTCGATGAAATTTGATCCTAACAAATTAACTATAGACTCCATAGTTTTTGAAGAATTTCAAATCAAATTGTCTAGAAATTTAGCAAACATCGCAATAAATCACTTTGGTAGCCATTTATACCACAGAAATACTTTTATAGCATGCAACAATTGTATGCATTTCTTGTCATGTCAACGTCTACTCTGTATGTTTCATAACCTCAAGTCACGTATGAATTCGTTTGCTGATTACCCTCCCCCGATATTGTTACCATTTAAATAAAATTCAACAATAAATCTCTGGTTTTATTTTGCTCGCGAACCAATTCCAATATTTCTCGGCTCTACCCCGTGGCACAATACAACAGCGGAGTACGTTTTGCATTAAGCGAATTGCGACATACCTATGACATTCCAAAACACAATATGGCCATTGTTATGATGATATTCAATTAAAAGTGAAAATATCACTTTATCGGTCAGTCACACTGCCCTGCTTGGACACAGTATGTGCAATTCGATATACTCGTACATGCATCATTATTACACGTATTATGTTATCATTTCCAATTCGCTGTAGCATGTCGCAGTTAAATCATGGCAACAACCATTTAACCGTTTGGAATTTATGTTTAACATTTTCAACTGGCATTCAGCGGTCAGTATATAATGTACTTGTCGTATTCAAATGTTACTTAGCTATCCACGAGCACGCTGTAGGCTGTGATTTTCACTGACCAGGTTTGGCAGCGAAGTTACAAAATTTCGTACTTTTCTCGCGCACAACATTTGGTTAGGGGTCCAACGAAAATGACCTCTGCATGCTATTCCATGGCCGAAGTATGTGTATCAGCATACAAATGACTGACAAATAAAATTGAAAATTTCTCATAACTTTGGCCCCAATCATGGCACGCGGGTCTCTCTAACTAATATTAAATGAAAAATTCATTTATGACGTTAAGCATTATACATTCATAAACCCTTTCTGTATTGCTAGCGAACCAACGTTTTCTAGTCAAGACAAATGTTATATAGAGAATGAAATTGTGTATATTCATGACAATCTATTGCGATTTTAGGATATGCAGGTGTTTTTTTTGCTAGAATACAACGTAATGCTTCTTAGTATTCTAATAGGCTTCAAAATTCACTTTGGAGTACAAAATATTTGGTCATTTAGAGTTATGGAGAGTAATGAGGCTTAGCCAGGGACGGATCTAGAAAATATTTTTGGGGGGGGCCCGATCAAAATATTTCAAATGATACCCTCAGTCCCTTACGAAATTCCATATTGCATTTCTGCGTACAAGTATCAGTTCATAGTAATTAACAAGTTGGGTAAACAGACCTACGCTCATGTCAGAAGGGTTTTGTATTCAATTTACAAAATTGCAGTCACCAGATCGAATCACATCAAGAAACATGTCAAAGACGATTTTATTGGAGAAAATATGAAATACGAAGATCATACTATTATTAACAAAGTTGAACGAATTTCGACTTCCGAGGTTTTTGGTATTGGTATACTCATAAATGTCTGCCTTGATAATTATTTCACATGTCCAGCCGCGACGGAGGAAACACATTTTTCATGTATTTATCCCCTGTGCCCCACTGAAGCAAAAACTGGCAGTTTAACAACTGTTTTGAAAAGCTCCCATGAAAACTTTTATTTCATACTCATATCGGCTACGTTTGATGAATTTTTTTTTTCAGGGGCCACTCTCCTGTACTGTTATCATCGATTAATGGCCAATTTTTTCGAATCCTAGAATGGTTACAAAACCCTTCTGCTAGGAGCTCTCTCCCGCCTCCTTGACTTGCTTCGCTTATGAGTATTAATTGTAGGTACTCATCTTCAGTCATTCATTAAATTGAATCAAGTGTTCAAAGCATGCACCTTAAACGTTGAAGTTGGGAAAAAATAACTCAAAATTATTCAATCTTCGCATTTAAAACAGCCACTATTTTGTTTTACGATTACTGATACCACTAGCTGAACCGATTCGCAAAGATATTTATGACACCTATCATTCCTGAAATTTTTATGCAAATCCTAGCAAAACTGTAGTGTCTGAGTCTGTAAAAAGCGCATGTTGTTCCATAGTCATATGTTGCCATAGTAATAAATGCAGCGCATATTGTTCCATAGTAATACAGGAAAATTCAAACCCCTATAACTTCGCTAAATATGATTCAATCTTTATGAAACTTTCAGGATAGATCAACCTTATAAATAGTCATCTATGTACTGAATTTCATTGAATTTAAGGGTACCGTTAAGATTTTATTCAAGAAAACATAAAATCGATAAATCATACTATTACTAGCAAAGTTGAGTGAATTGCCACTTCTAACGTATTTGTTGTTGTTGTACTCACCAAGGCCTATATTCCTGATTTATTTCAGATTTTTCGGATCACAGGTGTCCAATCGCGAGGGGGGGGGACACAAATTTTTTGTGTATTTCCCCTCCCTGTGCGCCCCTCGAAGCAAACTTTGCCAAACAAAGACCTGTTTTGAAAAGTTCTCATCAAGACCTTTCATTTGATACCCATATCGGCCACCTTCAATGAAATTTTTTTTTCGGGGGGTCACTCCCCTATATGGGGAGACCCCCCTTAAATACCTTATAAAAATTTTTTTGTAATTGAACTTTGAAGAGAACACCACTTTACACCTACGTACGAAATTTGATGTTTCTAGCTTAAGTAGTTTCCGAGAAAAACTGCTGTGACACACGGACGGACGGACGGACGGACGGACGGACGGACAGACAGACGGACAGACGGACAGACAGGACGCGATTTTAGAAGGGTTTTGTAAAATTATTTTACAAAACCCTAAAAAGGTATAATATGAGCAGTTAACATACTCCATGTCCACAGTTCCTAAAGAAAAGTTCAAAAGTACTATGTGTTGCGTATTGTGCAACATCATATAAATACGTGCTACTGTTTGAGATGATTGGGTTTACATTAATTGAGTATGGATGTATGAGTAGTCATTTTGATCTTTGAACAATGAAAATATTGTTCGTATCGTGTTCTTCTTTAATTCACTAAAAAATATGATGATTCTTTATAATTAATTCTCTTTGTTTATTAAAGCGTAGTTTTTTATTGCGATTTATTGAAATAAGTTACATGCAAAAACAGTTGAGCATTTACAAAGTGATGTCTATTCGTCTTTTTTTTCTGCAAAAATATCCAGCACTTGATCACTAGTTACTGGAATATCGCGATGAATATTGAACGCCAGCCCATTGAGACATTCCTCTCCAGTTTTGTTTCGCAAATACGTCTTCAATCTGCGTAAAGTAGAAAATGACCGTTCACTTGAAGCTACCGTGACTGGAAGTGTAGCACTGATTTGAAGGAGCCGGTAAATGTGTTGGTAGAACTGCACATCACACAGATCGAGAGCTTCAAAAAATGTTTTTGGTCGCTCCCTGAGAGGGATTTTAATGCAAAACCTGTAACAGTACGCATATAATTGTGTAATTTTGAACTACCAAATGAAAGTTGCATAGTTCCTGGAGCTATTACATACCATTTCCACATTTTGAAATCTGATTGCATTTCTTCGGTAATTTCTGTAAATTCACTCGGCCATATTTCCTTGAAAGCAGAGATGGTCCTGTCTATTTCAGCTTCATCGATCTCTGCACATTTTGCTGGGATAACATTTTGTATCTTGGAAAGCAGATCTCGTTGCTTTAAAAATCTCCATTCAAGCTCCTCAGAGTACTTATCCAAGAATGGGATGTAGATTGATCGCCTATAGTACTCTTCAGCATCCCCACCATAATTATCTCGATTTTTCTGACGTCCTGCTCGTCGAGGAACAGTCAGTACGGCACCAATTGATTGAGAAATGTGTGTCGCTGATTCGAAAATTCCTCGGAATGTTTCATCTGCTTTGGTACGCATGTCCTTTATTTCATCATGGGCATCATTAGCGTATTCAATGCATTTACTCAAGTCACAGTCTTCTTTCTGTAAATTAAGACTCAAACTTTTTGTCAATCCGAAGATTGGTTTGAGCACTGTCAACGAAATTATGAACTGTGGTGTTTGAATTGCAGCAAGTAGCTCATTTGGCTGCACGCCATCAGATTTTACTCTCAGCTCATTCATTTCTTCTAGAGCGGATCCGATAAATTCAGTGCTATCGTAAAATAGATTGAGTGATGCAAGGTGTTCGATCCAACGCGTTTCGCAGAATTTCAAAAGACGAGTCTGCTTGGCACCAGTTTCCGACTCAAGTATGTGTTGCTTTAATATGATTCCAGCTTTGTTGCAATTTCGAAAGAAATTGACCACTTTTTTGACCGTCCCCAACCAGTTGCGAATCGGTGCAATGTCACATGCGTGACAAATAGCCAGATTCAGATTGTGGTTTGCACAATGGAGATAAGGTGCATCTAAACCTGAATTTTGGACAATAGCTGCACATCCCTTAAACTCACCACTCATAGCTCGAGCTCCATCATATCCTACAAAATAGAACATTGTTAGTAACATATTTCGCAATTCCTCAATTTGTAATTATAAGATCGTTGTATACTAGACTAGTAGTTCACCTTGCCCTTTAATGTACTGAATCTCGATACCAAGTTTTTTCAAAGTTGTTAATAGAGTATTGGCCAGCCCTGCACCTGTCACATCCTCTACGGGTTCAAAACACAGGAAATCTTCTCGTATGACGTGTTTCCCTGCAACTTTTTGGACATACCGAACTCCAATAGAAAATTGTTCTATCCCACTTATATCAGTCGTTTCGTCAGCAGTGACTGCGAAACACCTCGTCTCATTTACACGATTCACTATTTCATTTGTAATTATGTCCCGCCCAGCATCAATGATTTCATTCTGTGTCTTATAGCTCAAATAGGTTGCATTAGCTCCAGCTGTCAGCAAGTGGTTTCGCAAAAAATCATCCCCGCACTCTACTGCATAACGTAGAAGAGCTCTAAAATTTCCGTCGTTCTCTTCCGGCATCTCCAAGGACACAGGACCATCATCTCGACGACCACGAAGGGCTATTCTTTGACGACAACAAAATAAGACTGCACGAATAATCGAAACCAATTTCTTTCTGTTTTCGATCTGCAACTTCTTGCGGCTTGAATCAATGTCACTAATGACATCGTTCTTTTTGTTTTCGTAGATAAGCCGAAAGTTGCTCGCATCGATACGGGCGTCGTCGTGATACTTCGCTGCCGCATGGTCTTTTAACTTCTCTAACGCTTTCTTCCAATTTTTCAAACTTTTTGATGAGCGTGTTTGCATTTTGATGACGACCTTTCCCAACTTCCTCTTTAGCAAATATGATACACCATTTACAATACGCTGCATCTTCGACTGCTGAGTAAGACAGCCACGGATACGTTTGCAGCCAGGACAGCTGAAATTTACGATTTTTATCGCCGATCATCGATGCTGGAAACGCGAAAGAGGCATCTGGTGTCCATACATTTGCTAGAAGTTGATACTTCTCCTCATCGTCCAATGTTCTTCGACAAAAGCGTTCCACGTCATTATCTCTATCTAGCAACTTTTGCCCCTTCTACAAATTGTAAAAAAAAAAAAAAAAAAAATATAGATATGAGTTCCAGGCATGTAGCTGATACAAGTTGAGAGTTGAATTATAAAAAAGTCATTCAAATAATGTCATAAGCAGTGACTTATTCAAACACTGCAAACTTATCAGTGTGAATCACAATTATATTCAAAACGATATCCACTCAAAAGTGTTTACAAGAATTAATCTACATTTTGTCACTTGCTACTCATGAATATGCTAACCGATATTTATCCTTGAAAATATCGATATTCTGATACATCGATACAAAAATAAAAAAAAAACAGAAACAATTTTTTGTTGATTCGTATTTTAACCGAATATTTCACGAAAATTAGTGAATAACTTTTTAAAAATTTTTAATTTTTTATAACCGATACCGTGAATTGTAAACATTGATATAATATCGGTGAGAAAAATATCGGCAAAAAAAATTGAAGAATTTTATTTAAAAATATTCAAAAAGTATCGATATCGATAGTATCAGCGATAAAAATATCATCGCAAAAATATCGATATCATCAGCAAAAATATCGATATTTTGTATTATCGATAATATATCAACAACCCTAGTAAGCATTTGTATTTTACAACGGCCTTGTTGCCTGACTCCAAGTTTAGAGCCAAGGCCGTTGTGAATCAGAATATAAGAAACGCTGAATTTCTTTCCTTAACATTTCCATTTGTAATTGAACTTCTCGAATTTTACACTGTCAGAAAAATCAATACTAACCTCAAACTCTACTTTATCTGTCTCGTCTCGTTTCGATCGTTTTGCTGGCGTTGGTTCGTCATCGGGTTGTTCAACAGGCTGTTCCAAACTGACCGATTCTTTATCAAGGTTTTTCGGCTTGAAAAATGCAGTTATTTTCACTGGAGGCATTTTTTCAATATGAGGACCATGAGGACTCACTGAAATTGCACGACTACTATGAAAACTCACACTGAACACACATCAAATTGGCGATACCTATACAGCTTAGGCGACATAGTCGCTATCTTGAGGTCTGAGGCAAAACTGACGATAGATACAAGCCATATGGCAGCAGCGCTTACTACCACACACATGACCATTAGTAGGCCGACTTTGCTGGCTAACTTACATGGCGTTATATGAAGGATTGTGGAGGTGCCAACATAAATTCGAAGTTTTGTACGGTTTAGAGACGGGTTTCTACAGTGAAATCCAGATGATCCGCGGAGAACACAATAGCGCTCCTAGTGAAGTGAAAATTATTTCAGTTCTTATACCCGTTTAGTTTTTATCGCCTTCCAAAGTGAATTTATAGGAGTTTGTTTACATCTCAACGCTGAGCTATCAGTCGAAGGTGCAAAACGTGTGCTTCATTTGCTCGTCATAGAAAGTTTAGGAGCACAATGGGCTATACAAGGTGAATTTATAGCATGCACGCATTGTTCGGCACTTTTTTTATTCGGAAAATAGTATATATGACGAAATATAAGCATTTGCTAATGCCGCGGTTGGGTGACAGCTACCGGAAGCTTGTCCATAGTAGGCCGACTAATACATATGCAAATTGCTACCATATGGCTTGTATCTATCGTCAGTTTTGGTCTGAGGTCTTAAATGAAATCGGCGCGCTATTTGAATCACGGTTTTATGACTTCAGGGGATATCGTTGTGATATCATATAAATACGATTTCAGAATGGCTTTGTTAATTAAATTTATTTGCATACAAGATTATCAACATATTGAACTGATCGTAAATTTTATATTCAAACTTGTTTTTTTTTCATTTCAAAATTTCGGGGGGGGGGCCCTGAACCCCCGTGCCCCCCCTCTGGATCCGTCCCTGGGCTTAGCAGTAGAGGTTACTGCTAAAAAAGTCGCATGATAAATCTGAATTGAAATGAGATACATTCAAATAAAAAAAAAAAACTAGAAAAAAAAGGAAAAGCAACTTCAAAACTTACTAAAATAGATGAAATAAAATTTCTGGAATCGTAGCCAAGACAGTTATTCCCGGTTAAGTTACGATTGATCAATACGCTACTGCTTCTTATTATTCAAAACGGAAGAAATAATTTGGCTCCGATTTCATAAATTTTATTTCACTCGTTTTGAAGTTGGTTTTTTTTCTGTTTTTGGGGTTTTGTAAAATAATTTTACAAAACCCTTCTAAAATCGCGTCCTGTCTGTCCGTCTGTCTGTCCGTCCGTCCGTGTGTCACAGCAGTTTTTCTCGGGAACTACTTAAGCTAGAAACATCAAATTTTGTATGTAGGTGTAAAGTGGTGGTCTCTTTAAAGTTCAACTACAAAAAATTTATAAGGTATTTAAGGTAGCCGATATGGGTATCAAATGAAAGGTCTTGATGGGAATTTTCAAAACAAGTCTTAGTTTGGCAAAGTTTGCTTCGAGGGGCGCACAGGGAGGGGAAATACACGAAAAATTTGTGTCCCCCCCTCGCGATTGGACACCTGTGATCCGAAAAATCTGAAAAAAATCATGAAAGTAGGCCTTGATGAGTACAAGAACAACAAATACGTTAGAAGTCGCAATTCACTCAACTTTGTTAGTAATAGTATGATTTATCGATTTTATGTTTTCTTGAATAAAATCTTAACGGTACCCTTAAAATCAATGAACAATTTATAAGATGGATTTTTCCTGAAAGTTTCATAAAGATTGAATCATATTTAGCGCAGTTATAGGGGTTTGAATTTTCCTGTATTACTATGGAACAATATGCGCTGCATTTATTACTATAGCAACATATGGCTATGGAACAACATGCGCTTTTTACCGACTCAGACACCACCGTTTTGCTAGGTGTCATGTAGATCTTTGAGAATCGGTTCAGCTAGTGGTAATCGTAAAACAAAATGGTGGCTGTTTTAAATGTGAAGGTTGAATAATTTTGAGTTATTTTTTCCCAACTTCAACGTTTAAGGTGCATGCTTTGAACACTTGATTCAATTTAATGAATGACTGAAGATGAGTACCCACAATTAATAACCATAAGTGAAACAAGTCAAAGAGGTGGGAGAGAGCTCCTAGCAACAGGGCTTTGTAACCGTTCTAGGATTCGAAAAAAATGGCCATCAATCGATGACAACAGTACAGGAGAGTGGCCCCTGAAAAAAAAAATTCATCCAAGGTAGCCAATATGAGTATGAAATGAAATTTTTCATGGGAGCTTTTCAAAACAGTTGTTAAACTGTCAGTTTTTGCTTCAGTGGGGGCACAGGGGGAAATACATGAAAAATGTGTTTCCTCCCTCGCGAATGGACATCTGAAATAATTATCAAGGGAGATATTTATGAGTATAACAATAACAAAAACCTCAGAAGTCGAAATTCGTTCAACTTTGTTAATAATAGTATGATCTTCGAATTTCATATTTTCTCCAATAAAATTGTCTTTGACATGTTTCTTGATTTTATTCGATCCGGTGACTGTATTTTGTAAATTGAATGCAAAACCCTTCTGATATGAGCGTAGGTCTGTTTACCCATTTTGTTTATTTCATAATTTTAGTTCAAAATCGCCATGAAAGTCGGAAATTTCATTGTTTTACCAATGAATGTCCTTTGCAGTTATTGAATTTTTATATCGTTCAAATGGAACCTAAATACACTACTTTAACGGAAACAGGATCACTCTGTCTATCCTTGTTCAAAATTTTTGTGGGCACATACATTTAAAAAAATCGACGGATGAAACTGCTCTCCTTTGAAAGTCAGCTGAAAATTGGGTGAAATCTCAGCTATGTATCTTCATCTTCAAAAAGACGATCAGCCATACAAAGAAAGAGTATCGAGAAAAAAATACAAGGGAGCTGACAAACGTTGCGAAGCCGTTTAAGGACTCGGTTACTGCGGATAATTAACTTGAACTTCCGGGACGAATATTATATATAGTTGTCTTCTCATCGAAAGAATGCAGCCCGCCTAGGCAAACTGCTCGAGGGACCTTCACGAAAAGAAGCAACAAGTGCGGAACAGTTTGATGCGCAACTTATTAATATTATTACTACTAACACAAAATAAGCCCCGCCACTATTACCGCTACCATTACCGATAAAAAGTTACTCCGATCCCTACTCAATGAGCTAACAAGAAAATTTCAATTCACTAATATATATAATGTTGAAAGCAACAAATCACAAATTTGCTTATACCAGTCAGTCTGAAAGCCGGTCATAATAAACCTGGAATTAAATTTCTAAACCAGTTCAGAAAATAATCGATAATGGCAACACTATTGCAACGCGATTTAGTGAAGCGATTTTAAGATTCTACTTGGACTCGAATCTTCCGTTATCGCCATCACGAGGCAACTGGATGGAAAAAGAGGCTCGCCGAGTGAAACGGAGATTGGGATTGTGACTTGATCCCGTACCGGCGGAGAACGAGAAATTAGAGATGGAAAAATGAATTTTTTGGTCTTGTACAAGAGAAGAAAGAAATATGGTCCTCTAAGTTCACTTTTAAGAAGTAGCCCGAAGTTAATCACGTAGCACAATTTTTCCACGGATAGTGGATATTGCAAAAATATATACTTAGGTGCAACCAGAAGTAATCAAATAAATGTCGTGTCTTGTTTTATTCGAGAGAAATGTGGTTGTAAGAGAAAAACATATAGTCGATTGAATACGTTTCCCAACCGCAAAATGCTACAAGTTAAGTTATATTTTAAATATGTTTTATATTCCTCATCAGCAAGAATATTTCCTAATCGAGTCGTTTCAATGCCAAGTGAATAAAGCAAATGAGCTAGTGCACGATATGTTTTGGAGTGCCTTAAAACTAAATCTCATCGCAGTTTAAGCATTCGAGCCCATCTTTTAGTGGAAACAAATTTCCCACAGATAACCGCAAAAACCACCCTTGTTCCTCCCTCATCATGAGCAAGTGTGAATGATCACTTTTCGTCTGTTATTTCTTCAACAGTTGAATTTTTAATCGATTCAATTTCACGAGCCTAGTTCGAATTAATTCAACTTTTTTTATACTAAACAGCCTTGAGTGAACCAGGTATGATAAAGATGATTTTATAGTGACTGTTGAGTTTTCGCGTTCTCTTGCTGCTTATTTCTACATTTGCTACTGTTGTGAATCAATCGGAATGTAATAATAGTTTTAATAAAATTAAATACAAAAAAAAAAATTATACACGTAAATAAAGAAAAAATGATTGGAGAAAATGCAGCGAGTTTTCTTACAACTGCTTTGAATGGGCCTAAGTGATAAATGAAGAATATTTTCTTGTCTCAAACAAACGAAATAAATGATATCATAACGCATAACGAAATAAATGATATCAAAGTTCGAGAGTATGCCCCAAGCATTCTTTTGACTGTAGTGAAAAGAAGATTACACTTGGTTTATAAATATTAACATTGTAAATCGGAGCGAGCATCTCAATAAAGCGTTAGTGCTAGGAGGCGATGGGCTATCGATAGGAGAGTGATTTCTTTCCCAAGGAGCCATAAAGTTTCATTCATATTCAATACTGTTTTCTGATTTTGTAAAGTTGATTTTAAGGCAGTCAATGAGCCGATGTATGCAATCCGTATAAAAGCGAAATTCTTCAAAATCTTGTAGTGAAAGATAAATTTCAAGGTTGTCCGTGAAGGACTGCAGCGATGGTCTGCTGCCTCGGCAGAAGAAGATGGAGTTATCTGCCGAGAATGCTCTTGTCTGGGGACGCGTGAATGCGCTGGCAGGCTAGCATTGCGGTGTCGTGGGGCGGGTTCATTCCCCCAGCACAAGGACCCACTACAAAAAATTTCGCACTCACGTATTTCTTGGGGTCGAACAAAGACAAGGCGACCGAAGTCGCAAAAAGTGTAGGTAACTACACAAGGGACAACTGACTTGTCCAAGGAACAAGAGTAACAAGTTAAAAGAAGTGGAAGCAGGGTGAGCTCGTCCTTACCCGGAGAGGCTCATGGCCCACAAATGAGAGAAGGGCAACCGGGTGGTGATGAAGCCCCTTCGCACCCACCCAACCGGATTAATATCCATATTTGTTGCAGTGGCCAGGTATTCCTCTTCTGAGTGGAAAACTCATACAACTTAACTTGCATAAGTCTTCCCATTAGAAGAAAAGTACCCCGATGACCAATTTATGCCATAGAATTATACAATTCGATTGCATAACTCTATGCCATAAAGAGGCACTCTGCTTGGGCCACTCAACCCGCGACGTCACCTGAAACAAAGAAGAATTATCCCGTACCCAGCGGCTGGCTCATTTTTTTAAGGGGACAGCCTGCCACCGTACCGGGTCCTATACCCGGTCAGAATTATGGGAAGGGAAAGACCGATGGTTTCACCTTTAATGAGGCATTTCCATTTTTTTACCGAAAAAAATAATTAAACATGCACGGATAATAGAAATACCAGTTTTGATTTTTTTCAAGAAATTACTAAAGGAAATATTCATATACATTCATCCATTTTAATTATAAATGTGAATTTGAAATAAGTAGAATAATCTTTTTTGTTCGAATCTTATCCAAACGCGTTTAACGGATGTTATTTATTATAGATAAAACACTGATTTTAAATTTTTGGTATAAACAATTTTTAAACATACCTATCCTATTGAACTTTTATTGTTTTATGTAATTATAAGTTTAAAATTTTTTCATGATCCAAAATCAAATATATTTTTGTTTTATCATTTCAATCAAACTATTTTATCATTTCTACTCTTTCTAAGTTCCTTGTGAATATTCTTTTATGCGGTTTTTGCATTTGATTATCTAAATTTAAATTATTTTTCGTTTATTCATCTGATATAAATTTCTTACTATTAAACACCAAATTACGTTACGGGAAAAATGCCAGCGGAAACCATACACATGCAATTAAATAAATTTCAAAACAAGTACAGTTCATTGAATAACAAAAGGGTACTTACCCCAAACCTGCTCCTACGAGCGCTCTTGTTCGGGGCGGGTAAGCCTGAAACTGGATTGTTAACTTATTATTATAATTCACTTGAACACTTTCATGAGATTATTAGAGCACAACAATTGTAATGTGACGCCTACGCCCGGGAATCGAAGTGATTCCGATCCCGAACCCTTGCATCTGGAAATGCCCCTCCACCGTGGCCATCGAAAAACTATGCCACTGGCGACAGATGGAGAGGCACATTGCCGCCATGTGGCGTGCCATTCCACATACATCTGTTTTGTCGGATGTGACAACCGGTGGGGTTTGACAGCCACATGGAGAGAAAGTGCAAGTGGACAGTTCTTGAATGTTCGGTTAATTGTTGAGGATTGCCTGATTTAAATTTTGTCTAGTTTGATTCTTCAACTATTTGCTAGGTTGTTATTGCAAAACTGTGCGCGTAGCTAGCGAGTGATTCGACATAAAGCGTTTTTCTTCTACGTCGTCCGGAGCGTGTCATGGTGTGGTGTCGGTGGCGACTTGGCACGGTCCTAGATTTGGTTGGAACTATCAAGAGGTAATTTTTTTTCGTTCGGTTTACATCAACAAAAGTGTAGATCAATTGGTTTTGGTTTTCCTAACAGTGCCCACATACAATCACTTTTTCGATTTCAATTCATCAATGAGGTTGACATCGCTAATCAGTTGTCAGCAGTGGTCTTTCTACCAGATCCAAATATCGGTTTTGCTAATCTCATCGCTACATCATTGGGTTTATTGCTATTACCGAATGGACCACTTGGCTGTTTTCTAGAGTATATCTCAACATTAAACGTTCATGTCATTTTTAAATTCACTAACGCAAGCAGTTTTGTTGGTATATATTGCCGAAACGGGCATTTTCTGCGGAATTTCATCTATGGTGACATTTTCACTAGGGCAATAACTCTAATGGCAATTCGTAACGAAATTTTGAAAGATTTCTTGAATGGGAGCATGTCGATCAAAAGCGAACCCAAACGGGATAGCTGTGCCTATTAGAACGGCCGCGCTCGGCGAAGGGTTAAGGGCATCCGCTATGACTTTTTCGCAAAGATTGATTAGAGTAGTTTCACACGGTCCAATGAATCGATGTATAGACAATGGGATAGACAGGTCATGATTTTAACAGAGATTTGCAGAGTACTTTTAACAAAACCCTCAACCCTCACTGCTGCTTGTAAAAGAAAGATTTCGAAAAAGGAATGAAATCTTCTGAACGAAGAAAGTTGATTACGAACTTGTAAAAAAGTTGCTAGCAATGTTATTTTATAATACTTTTATTTACACAAATTTTTGTTTCCTTAAGCTTAATCATCGTAGAATTTTTAGTTTAGTAATTTTTAACAACGCTTATTTGGCATCAGTAGAATTGGCCAAAAAGAGTACAAAAGCTGTTAAAAGGTATTTTGTTTTTGAATCGACGCTTAAAGATCTTTCTTGTCCGTTTGCTTTACACCGGACAGTATGTTCAATTGCCTGCAATGTGAATATGAAAAGTTATATGCAGTATCTACTCTGCCTCAATCTTTCGATGAATACCTCATTGTAATTGATTTAACCTATTGATTTATATCATATGTAATATGTTTCTGTTAAATTTCAAATGATATCTTGGTGAATAGGTTTTTAAAGATTGAAATAATTTCGGGATGATCAAAATTTCTTTGAATGACCCCTTAACAACTGTTTCTTCATCTTTAATTTTATTCAAATCAATTTTATTCTATCGGTATCAAAATCAACAGTTCTATTTCAATCTTTAACAACGTCTACAATCACTCAAAGACAGGTATATTTATTCAGATATAAATATAGACAATAGCGAAAGAAATTATTTACAGATATACCTCATCCACAACTCACATAAATGCAATAGAACGGTTTTCTTTTTATTATATACATATTATAACAAATCAAATTATTTACATACACTCATCCCCCATCCACCCACACCCACTTCAATAGAATGGATTTTTTTTAATATACTTTATATACACCATACCCATATCCAAACAAATTACACACAATCCACACTTACAATAGACCAATTAATGCAATAGCCAGGATTTTTTTTGTTAAATAGAAGATTTGTTATAATATTAACTCCACTTAAAAATTGTATACAAACACAACAATAGCCACAATATTCAGCCGAAATATACCTCAAAACATTTTCGATTGCTATTAAACATTTAAAAATTAAAATGGAATTTTCAAAAGCAAATATCTTAAAACACTTTTACCTCTGATAAAAGTTAACATAAATAAGAAATAGACATGTTTGTTGTCTACTTCGTGTAATTAAAAATATATACTGTCTTTTCTTTTGTCTTTTCTCTGCCTTTTACTGCATTGAACTATGTTGCAGAAACATGCATCTCAATTTTTGTTTTTTTTGATGCATTAATCCTAAGCATTAAATATCGTAAAATCTAGACGTAAAAGCTCATATTAAGTTTACTTAGCTCGTAGTATTTTGATATACAGGAAGAATAAAGTCGTAGATCAATGATCAGAAAAATTAAAAATAAGTCATGTGACGTTGTAAATAAAATTTTCAATTTTGATGTAAAGAATACTAGAAACGAAGATCGCGAAAATTTCAAATTCTTTTTCTATGATTGCCTTTTGTGCGATTTCCATCGATATTCTTTTGTTCATTTTTACATAGAACTAATATACATATATAAATAGATATAGTACATCCCGTTTATAAATTAACTATACAATTTAGGTATAAATTAAATTAATTCAAGGAAAAAAAGATCAAAAACATACAAAATCAAGTAAACGCGATATTTATATGATTTTTTTCTGATGCTTTATAAATCACAACCACACGATAGAGCATGTAACGTTAAAAGTTGAGCTGAAATCATATTGAACGGTGAGAAAAAGTAAAATCAGTAATTCGCAAAAGTATAGAATGTTTTATGAAGTAGAAAGAAAAAATCCTTACAAAAAGTGTAAACCCGAAACAAACAAAGATCAATTCGTAATTAAGTCAAATAAACAGAATTTAATCAATTTTAAATAAATATAATCACAAAAAAATATAATGTATTAAATAGCTAATAATTTTTTTTTTGATATTTATTATTACAATAATATGTAAAATGTAAGAAAGACTACATTAAAGTAAACGGTAAAAGAAATTACAATTTAATAATAGACAACCCTATTAACATAGCTGTTATAAATAATAACCAAAACAGAAGAATACAAAAAAAAAAAAAATGACAAAATAGAATTTGTTCGCGTTAATAGGAAGAAAATGAAACAAATAGATAGAGGTACCCAAAACGATTTTGGTTTCTTCATACCATGCATTTTTACGTCAATTCCGTGCTAATGATCTGTACACATTTCTTAAGACGAACTAACACAATCTTTATGATTTCTAAATATTTTGTTGTTTTTTTTTATATTATTAAATAATTAAATGAGAAAATTGCATAATCGAAATTCAATCTAATTTACGTTGATATATGTAATATATTTTCTGGAATTAAAATAGAAATAGACCTTTACATTTAATTTTTGACTAAATTATAATGAATAAAGCCATGAATTGCTAAATAACCCAGGACTTTCCTTTTCAGTGGCTCGTTCTTTTTCAGTGGGAAGAGAGAGTGTAGGGTAGGTATGCCGTCGCGAGGGTAGGGTTTCGACAAATCCACTGAGGTCGGTTTCGCGTCGCGCGCGGTACGCGGTACCTTTGATTGTTTCGTCATTTCATTAGAGTAGTTTTCGTCGGTTTAATTTCGAGTAGCATATTTTTCGGTACCGCGTCGGTGATTCGGTAACGCGCCTATGGGATTTTGTAGCGTTTTTGATTTGAGATCTGTGGAGAGATCACATCCCGAATTAACGTAACGTAGGTTTCCCGTTCTGGATGAGTAATTGTTGACGCGTTTGGAAAACGGGCATGTTCCGGTGGCTGAAATATTGTAATTGAGCGTAACCCATTCGGAGACCCGCGACCGAAACCCTCTCCGAACTAGTTGGCCGACAAGCAGTCACCGCGTGAATGGGTTACGGTGCACGGATTGGTTGACCTGTTGGTACCATCCGTTGGCACTACTCAGACTTAACGTCTAGAACCGATGAGAGGTCGGTTCCGCGTTCGGACTTGAAAAGTTTTAAATCATTACACAATCATGTTGTCTTTATTGTTGAACTTAATCCACATTCGCTGGAATTCTTCCTCGAACTCTCTTTAAAACGGAAATAATAAAAACAAATCTAACACATATAAGGATCGTTTAAAAAAAACTAACAAGTGTCACTAAATTTCTTTCATCAAATAGGGAGATCCTTATTTCACATCCAGTTGTGAACAAGCTTTAAGTGCAACCCAAACTGGTTTGGAATAACCAGATATCCTCCAGCACGCAGACCAGCAGTGAAGGGAAATTCCGTGTATGTTATTCTTATGACTGCTTCACCCTTTAGTTTGTCCTGGTCGTTTATGATTAAATGGCGGAACCTTCGATGCCACATTTCACTGCTAGTTGCATCAACTTCATTCGCTACTACCGCCACTAAATTGTTTTCTTTGTTGTAAATAAAGCACTTCTCCTCAGATTTTACGTTGACGCCATTTTTGATGAGTTGACTCGCATTTGCAATCCGCAATAACTGTTCTGATGTCCACATCACTCGAACACAATACTGTCGTGGCATTTTGACTAGCTGCCATAATCAAAATGAATAATATGCATTTTGCATCGTGTTTATCTTTGATGCCATATAGACACTCACGCCGCTATCCAAATATAAACCTTGTTTACAATATTTTCCACCCAAGAAAATAACCGAAAATGCGTTCGTCTTTAAATTACTGTTGGTCACTTTGTTTATCTGCGATTTGATTTGTATAGTGACCAAATCTTTTACAACGATAACACGTGATGTTTGTACTCTTCGTCATAACACAATCCACCCAAAATTTTCCACACTCTGGCGGCCGGAAAACGCGCACCTTTTCACGACTATCCCGTCGCGCTCATATGCCTAGCCACAATTTCAATTTTCCATTCTTTATCTACGCGGCGTCCGCGCTGTGTCGCGATTTCGAGCAGACTCCCCTAATCTCCCGGCAACAGCACCAGTAACACCACCCAATCCCACTCCCGCCTCGACCTTCACACTACGCATCTCGTCTTAGCCGTGGTCCCGTTCAAAATTCCGTGCACTCGCTCCCTCGCGCACAAACACATCCATCACTAGCCAGATGAATTTCCAATATCCCAAATTTTCGCTCGCTCATTTCAGTCGAGCAATACCACAATCCGCATCATTTTCTCCAAGCAACAATTCAATCTTGATACGAGCACTTCACGCGGCCCAAACTGCGATCAACGAGCCCACTTTGACTCTCCCCGGACCCGACTCCCGCAAAAATTCCCCCCCAAACTCGTTCGCCGTCACCAACGGTGGAAGGAATTCCACCCCCCCCCCCGCCTTCGATCATCCAATCGATCGAAAACCGTTTCGCTCGAATTTACTTGTTTCCAATGGTAATTTGATCTTCTTCTATCACATTGGGATCATCTGCAAGTATTTGTACTTCGGAGGTGAACCGTTTGACGAACTGTAGTTCTCTCGAAATGAAATATGATTTATAACCTAGCGGTGGAACTTCTCCAGCGAGGAAAACAAGCTCTGCTGATGCATTTGACGTACAGTATTTGAGTTCTTTCACGGAAGTTGGTACTGGGACGATCTGAGACTCAGTAGGTACATTTCTTTAGTCCATAACTTGATAATTAGCAGTTGCTATTGGAATTCTCACATACTGGAATGTTGAGTGTGAAAGTGGGTTGTAGATTGTTACTGTGAATTGTTTGCTATTTTCAGATATGTCACAGCTGCTGGTATTCAAATCAGGGCAGTTTTAGAATTGGAATTTGTATTTGATTTCTGCATCATGATTTAGACCTTCAGTGTTCAGTTCTAATGTGACCGTTGTATTTAAAATAGCTCAACGTTCGCGTTATATGCGCGCATAGCAACGTTGAGTCACTTTGCATAATCATACGCTATTTTTATTTCTCTGTTCCTGTTACAACGTCATGATGTTGCATTATGCCCATTGTTTCTCGCATGAACGTTAAATGAGTTTCCAACATTTTTTCATTTTGACGAGCCATAACCAATAGCTGTTCATTAATTTGTAAGAATTCGTTGCCAACTCGCACAAAGCGTTTCAGTGTTGTATGAGTCGGATGCGTTGCATGAATCGGATGCGTTGCTGCGCAGTATGTGGATGATGCGATGAAGTCGATGGCGGGTACATATTGCAATTCGGAGATGGTGGAGGTGGCGTTTGTTGTGGATACATTCCATACGGAGTATACGGCTGATGATAACTATAATTATAATTCATGTTGTTGTATGCGTCATATGGCGAATATGTCGGCGGGGGTGAATACATTTGGTAATTGTTCGGATATTGACTGTACTGATAATCGAGCGGAGGTTTGGGTTTCACAAATCCCTCTTCTGGCAAGCTTGTGGCTGTAGGTGTAGGAATAAGTTTTCCATCATCTAAGTTACTAGTATTTACAATAGTTGTCGAATCAGGATTCTCTTCACTTCCGCGACTTTTCACCTCCGCACGAATATCATTCATTGGTACTGGGTTGGCGATATTATTATACGTTTCATGATGTTGAATTGGCTAATGTTTATGTTGATGTTACAATGTGCCGTGCTCAATTACCGCAATCTGGCTGATAAATGTTCATGCCCCGACCGGAGAAAAGGACGAAGAAATGAAGAAAATGTTCTACAATGACCTAGAAAGACTAGTCGACTCATTGCCAACAAATGACACAAAAATAATTCTGGGCGACTTCAACGCAAAGGAAAGCAATGAGCTTTCACATCGGGGAACGACTGAAGGATATAGTCTCCACGATGAAATAATGACAACGACCAGCGCCTGATTGACTTTGCATGTAGCAGAAATCTAGTCATACGTTCGAATTGCTTCCTCATCGACGCATTCGTAAAATGACCTGGCTATCAACAGATAGCAACACACAAAACCAGATCGACCCTGTTTTGACCCAATCACGTTGGGCCTAGAGCACACTTGACTCCCTTCCATACCGAGGAACCAATTGTGACTCAGATCATTACTTGATCAAATTAACTTATCGATGTCATATGTCAAAGGCATATTCGGCAAAGTCCAGCCCGCTACAAAAATTTGACATCAAAAGGCTCAAAACTGCTTCTGTGGCCAAAAATTTCACGGAGACCCACGACAACCAGCTGACTCCCATCTTATCAGACACAATGTTAAAGACAGGCAACGAGCTCTGGTTGGAAGTGAAAGCGGCTATCAGGACCATGGCAGAACAGACGATCGGACATCAAGCCTAGCGCAAGAGGAATGATTGGTTCGATGATGAGTCCCAAAATTCGTGAGACAAGAAGAATCTGGCGTACAATGAATACTTAGGTAGGAAAACAAAGGACGAAGAGAGTACAGTATGAAAATATCAGGATACGATAATGAGAATTATAGATGTAAGTCAAGCGAGCAATAACACAAGACATGCAGACAAAGTAGTGAAAAGCTTGAAACGTGGTCATGAGCCCAAGACCACGCTCTGCCGTGATGACACCGGCAATATCATCGCTGATGAAACCAAGATTAAGGAAAGATGGGCATCATATTTCAACAACCTTCTCATCCTCCACATAGCTTAAGAACATCGGAGCCTATAAATGTCTGCGGAGAGCTTCTATTACCTCCACCAACTTTGGATAAGGTGTGCTCTACCACCAAAGCCCAAAGGAATAATAAAGCGCCGGGCATCGATGAGATTCCAGTGGAGCTCATCAAATATGGTGGCAGCAGTGCTCATAAAGCACATTTGGCAACAAGAACGTATGCCAAAAGAATGGAGCGAATCAATTATATTCCCTATTCACACAAAAGGCGACAAGCTACAGTGCGAAAATTATAGAGACATATCACAACTTTGCACGGCACACAAACTATTTTCGAAAATCTTAGAAAATAAAATCGGATCAAATTCCAACAGTATGATTGGGTGGTTATAGAACAAATAGTACGACAATGGACGAATCGTTCACAGTCAAGCAGGTAATTGAAAAATGCTGAGAGTTCAACATAGGCATACACCAAATTTTTGTTGACTTTAACCAAGCATACGACAGTATTGATCATAACATATTGTACCAAATACTGCTTTGCTTAGGCATCCCAGCCAAATTAGTCCGTCTTATCAAAATGACAATGACGATATCAACCTCCCAAGTCCGCATCAATAACCAACTCACCGATGCCTTTGTCACAAACATCGGACTAAATCAGGGAGATGGGCTGGCCCCATTGCTATCCAATTTGACTCTGGAGTACGTCATAAGGAAGCTACCTGTCGATACGCAAGGTACATTACTATTCAAGTCGAGCCAAGTAGTAGCTTATACGGACGACATAAACATTTTGTCACGGTCATTAACAACTGCTAAAGAACTCCTCCTGAAACTCGACAGCGAAGCAAAACTAGTAGGGCTACAAATCGATGAAAATCAAACAAAGATCATGAAGCAGTCGAGGAAAAGTACCTCAAATACACAAAATATCACTAATTTGTGTACTTAGGCGTCAAAATAACGAAAACGGGCAATAAAAGAGACGAAATACGCCGAAGAATACAGCTCGCAAATGAAATATTTTCTTCAGCGTTAACGATCTTAAAGACCAGCTGCATAGACAGGAAAACAAAGCTCCAAGTATATAAATCTGTGAAAAGACCTGTGTTATGCTATGGAAACATGGACCCTAACCCAAGCATCCATAAATATATTGAACGCCTTTGAGCGATTGGTCCTGAGGCGAATAATCGGAGCGAAGCTAGGCGAGGACCAATGGCGAATTCGATACAACTATGAGCAACCATGAATCGTATCGACGAACAACGGATACCCAAAAAGGTATTCGTTGGGAGAACTGAAGGCCGGAGACCAGTGGGGAAACCGAGGAAATGCTGGTCTGACTCGGTCGACGAAAACAGTTCATCGTTGCTCGGATTTCGAAATCGGAGGACGCGGTTAATGGACCGAGACAGTTGGAGGCGCTATTTGCAGGAAGCGAAGGCCCGAGAGGGGCTGTAGTGCTAAGAAGAAGAAGAAGATGGTTGATATATATTTCAAATGGATCTGGGCGCTACAACTTTCTTGGGATTTTCATCAACTTTTGAGGAGTAGTGTTTATTTAAATGTTTTCAAATGGCCAAGTATTTTGAAAAATTATTGAAGCTGGAACAAAATGGCAGCTGTTATGTACTTCTGAAAAATCCTCAATCTTTCAGATAAATTTGAACGATTTCATATACAAGTATTGAATGAATAGTCCAACTCATCGATTCATGTCACCAGAAAATTTATTTCACACCCTCGGATGGTTACAAAGCCCTCCTGGCAAGAGCACTATCCTGTCTAGTTGACATGCTTTACTTGAAAAATTTAGATTTTCAATTGTAAATAACTCAAAAGGCATTTATTTACAAAAAACTTTTTAGAATATTTTTTACTTAGAATTTGTTTCTTTATCGATTTCCAGGGTTATTTTGAATGAAAACATTTCAACTCCACCTCCCATTTAGAAATTCTATCGGTATAGTAAATTAAACCATATTTACGGTGGCTATGGCTGTTGGAATTTTCTACGATTACGTCAACAACCATTGATGATTTTCCTACTATTTTGGCTTTCCATAGAATCATCCTTTGGCAATATTCATCTAAGATATAATGAATAATAATGGGTTTTCCATTAAGAACATAACAATTTAATCTGTTAATAAAACACAAAAATCTTTGAAGCATTGTGTTCAAATATATTGTGGGTGCCCGTTTACAGCGGTCAATTCTTTGGACCCAATTTTCCACCACTCTGGCAGATATTTGAACTCTCCATTGACGGTAACATGACGGTCGTTTTCATCCACAAAAAATACGGCCCAATCACACCTCCGGCATGAAAACCGCACCAAACACTAATATTTTTGCAGATGCAACAGTGTCTCAAGAAGCACATGTGGGTTTTTTGCTGACCAATAACGCATACTTTGCTTATTAACAAAGCTATTCAGCTTGAAATGAGCTTCATCGCTGAAGATGGATTTTCGATGAAATTCTTCATTTTCTTCAAGTTTTGCAGGAGCCCAATAGGAGAAGGTTTGGCGTTTTGAATGATCTAATGGCTTTAATTCTTGAGTCAATATAATCTTGTAACCATGTAGGCTAAGATTTTTTTCACAAAATACGACACAGTGCCGTTTGAGCGATATTAAATTCTTGAGAACGATGTGGAATCGTCTAATTTGGCTCATTTTGAATCGATGCACTTGCGGCTGCCATATTTCCTTCGCTTCAAGCGGTACGACGTCTTTTTCGCACCGGAACATCAAATAATGAAAATTTTGACTTGAACTTATCCACTATAGCACGCACAACCTGTCGGGTGAGATAATTACTACTATTACGGCGAGCGCTTACTACTATTACGGCCGAAAATTGTAGTAAGCGCTCTTATAGTTTCCACCACCGACTCCGAATTTCGGTAGTAATTTTTAGTAATTTCCAAACGTTGCTGGTTCGTGAACATTATCATGATGAAAATGTTGACTTTAACTAACGTTTTGACATAGACAATTTACTAAGAAAGTTTAAGAGTGCGTTCCTATAAAGATACAAAATTATTATATTCGTAATCGAAAACCCTTTATTATCTTATTTTCAAGCCGAGTATTTGATGTGCATTTAAGTAAAGTGTTCCTCGAGTTTATTTAATATCGGTATCTGCAAACCCTGCCTTGAATACAAAGTCCTTCTGACAGGAGCATGCCCCTATCTACTCAACTTATTAATTTATTGAATTAAGTGTAGCGGTGGCTATTAGCAGCGACTAGATATTATTTGCTACAGCCAAAATCAAATTTGACTTTAATATAAAGTCCATTGTCTTAAAAAATTTTAAGTATATTCTAAACTTACAAAATCGGACAAAATTGGTCACTACTAATTTAAAGTTCAATCAATAAATATATATAGGTGTATACTTATGAGGTGAAACATGATTGCAAAGTCTGCAACAATCTAGCATTTGTTGTTTGGATATGAAATGAGAATTGTCCTTTGAGGTGTTGTCCACGCTTATCTTCGATTTAATTTATATTCAAATCAAGTCTGGTGCGTGAAGAAACCCGGTACAGCGTTCAATCGATGGAAACTTAAAAAATGTCAAAACGATCGATGAAATCCGTCAATAGCTTGAACGTGGTCAGCATGGAATCATTAAAGCCTGGTATATCCACTACGCAATCAATTGTGAGTACTCTCCTCGCAGGGGGTTTCGGTTGTTTGTTATTATGTATAGTATATAAACACAATGATTCATTTTGGTTAGTTTATGGAACTTCCATAGAGAAAAAAGAGGAAATTTGAGTTAAAGCTCGATAGAGTTACAGGAATAATATTTTGAGTATTTTTCGTTGCATGTTTGTATTGATAACAATAGTTTTCCAGCCCTTCTAAAATACTATTTCAAAGCATTACTTGAAAAAATTTAGGGGTATCTTTTACCAGCTCTTGCCGAGGATACTGACGGCTGACTAAATGACCCCTTCTGAAACCAATGAGAAAAATTTCCCGAATTTTCATTTGAAAGACGTGAAGAGTTCATTTCCATTGATTGGACATTAATTCTTAATTCATTCGAAACTTTCGATTGTTTTCCAACCGTGCTCGTCGTTTTATTTTCGCATTAACAAATACAAGCTCTTCGAGTGTTTTGTTATGGCTTTACGCTCGTGACTAATAACAATTTTTTCACATTGCTCAGGTAAGTATGTAAGGAACGATAGCACTTCATGCAATACGAGTACATTATGTGGAGTATCACTCCATAAAGCTCACGTTTTGGTCTTCGCGTTCGTCGTAGTTTTCTTTGACTCACAGACCCACAGACAAACAGACACTTGAACATGGGTCATGTTGACCGGACTGGTGGAGCAACAATAAAATTAAATCGTATGGCCGGGCCCGGTCAAATGGAATGCCGAGGCGATGCCTTGGTGAGGTGCTGAAAACATTACCAATATTGATCGTGTTATAAGTACTTACACACATGTAGACGTACGTATTGGAATTCCGATACGATCACGTAATCAATCATTTAATAAGTTTTCACTGGGACGTGAAAATTGATTAATTAGCATCATCGCGAATGAATGACAGGAAAACGCCTTAAACATTATTCATTTAAATTAAATTCATAATCCTCTTAAAAGAACCGTGCTGTTGGCGTCGAGTATATTGACGGTAGGCACGTGATATATCATAGAAATCATGAATAGGGGGTAAAAATATGTATTTGGAATACGAGGTGTGTTCAAAATGTATCACGAATTTTGAATTTTCGCGGGTTACGTATATTCGAATTTCGATTTTTTTGTGGCGTTATGTTGGTACTCATGTCTGTCACTTATGCCGACAAGCTCGGCCATTTTGAATGTTCACTTAATTGGTGATAGCTGCTTTACTTGCACGTGTTTTCAATCGTCTTCGATTTTTACTTATTCAAAAAAATGGATCAAAGAACGTGTATCAAATTTTGTGTGAAAAACGAAATTAAGTGCGCGGATGCATTCCGAATGTTGACTGTGGCATACGGAGAAGCTACCTTGGACCGAAGCAACGTTTATCGGCGGTACAAAATGTTTTTAGAAGGCCGAGAAGATGTGAACGACGAAGAGCGTGCCGGACGCCCGAGCACTTCAACAACAGACGAAAAAATTAATGAGGTGGAGAAAATGGTATTGGCCAATCGTCGAATCACCGTTAGAGAAGTTGCTGAGGACCTTAACATATCGATTGGCTCGTGCCATTCGATTATTATCAACGATTTGGGCATGAGACGGGTCGCCGCGAAATTCGTACCAAAATTGCTCAATTGCGACCAAAAACAGCAACGCATGAACATTGCTAATGAGATGTTAAACTCTGTCCGCGACGAACCAAATTTGCTCCAGAGGGTTATAACTGGTGACGAATCGTGGGTTTATGGTTATGACGTGGAAACCAAAGCTCAATCATCTCAATGGAAGCTGCCGCATGAACCAAGACCGAAAAAAGCGCGCCAAGTTCGGTCGAATGTGAAAGTTTTGCTGACAGTTTTCTTCGATTGCAGGGGCGTGGTGCATCATGAGTTCTTGCCACAGGGAAGAACGGCCAATAAGGAATATTACCTGCAAGCTATGCGCAATTTGCGCGAAGCAATCCGCCAGAAACGCCTGAATTCGTGGGAGAACCAAAATTGGCTTTTGCACCACGATAACGCCCCTGCTCACACATCGTTGCTTGTGCGCGACTTTTTGGCCAAAAACAACACACTAATGATGCCGCAGCCACCGTATTCCCCAGATCTGGCCCAATGTGACTTTTTCTTGTTTCCTAAACTGAAGAGGCCCATGAAAGGACGACGTTACGCTACGCTTGACGAGATAAAGACGGCATCGAAGGACGAGCTGAACAAGATTAAAAAAAATGATTTTTTGAAGTGCTTCGAAGATTGGAAAAACCGTTGGCACAAGTGTATAATATCTCATGGGGATTACTTTGAAGGGGACAAAATAGATATTCATGAATAAATAAATAATTTTTGAAAAAAAAACAAAATTCGCGATATTTTTTGAACACACCTCGTATAATGTTCTCATATGTTTCCAGGGCAAAATTAGATTAATTGAAATTTTGATTTAGTTTTAAACGGAAAATTGGAAAAGTTTGTTCACCTAGGTTCATTCAGAACTTTTTTTATTCTAATAGTTAAACTTAGCTGCTCAATTAAGTTTAATTATTTTCAAGGATACAGGAGGTGCTTTCTCAAGGAAATAGAACAAGTTGAGTTGGCAAGAGTATGCTCTTACCAGAATAGTTTTGTATCCTACCAATAAAATGTATCTTAAGCCATTTATGAATAAATTAAATCAACAGTTTGTGATAATTGCATGTACACTAAATGTACACTTCGAACCTGACTAGGCAGTGTCATTAAAACCTTTCATATGTCATCCCACCTAACTGCCTTTGTTGAAAAAGAATCACCCCCCAATTATGAGGAGACTCCCACTTTCAACTGGTGATTACTTCTGACCTCTCCTTGAAGTTTAATGTAGCTTTTGTAGTTTCGGAGAAAAACTGCTGTAACACACATATGTAGATACAGATGGGTAGAGTTCATAGTTCCACGTTAGATTTTAGTACAAAACTATAAAAAAGAGCATTTTTGCACGAGTTATAAACATAAACAAAACATAACAAGTACTCATTCATAACCACCAAATTTGCTTCATAATCATTTTGGGCTGACTCTGCATTTTCATTTAATTAAATTCTCATTCATTTATTTAATTAAATCCTTATCCAATCATTCAATTCTTATCTTATGTAAACATCCAATCATCTGATTATTATATCGAATTTCGTGTGAGTTAGCATCTTTCTTGAGAAACTAATTAGTTTGTATCTACGTATCGAACAGTCTAAGGGATCACCGGTGTTCGTAAGCACATGGGAAATACCCATTGCCATCTTCACTAGATAGCGCAGAAATATATGTCTTCGTAGAAATGAAGGTGACAGGGAAGACGTCACTTATAGTAAAAGAATATCGTCTCCCAGCGATTGGCAACAGTCCTGAGAGAGTAACACAAAGAAAATGTGAACTGTGTAGCTCGTCCTAGATTTGAGGCTGAGGCTCAATTGAAGTTATGGTGAAACTGACTTCTACCTGACTCAGCTCTAGAGTGGGCACGGATATTTTCGGTCTTACCTGCACAAGCTTGACAAGTTACGGTCTTCCGACTACATGTTTTGTACAAGAGAGGTGGATGACGCATACCATATCTTCTTTATTTGCAAAAGGTAGAGCAGGCTGTGACGTGTCCTCTTCATCGAATCTGGAGAGCTGTCCCTGGAAATTAAAGCCAGAGAGATGCTTCAATCACTTGGCAAGGGGAACCGAGTGATAAATCATGATTGGACAGTCCTAGTCGATAAACAGAGCATATTGCAGTATCAAGAGGCGTTGGAAGGGTTCTGTTTCCTTGCAATCTCTTCTTTTTCCTCCCTCCCCACTAAAAAGAAGAGTCCTGCAACCCAAAAGCGCTTCACAATGTAAGAAAATGAAGCCTAGCCAAAAGTTATGTGTCTAACAGTTTCAGGCTAGTGGATAGTTCTGATGTTTTGTGCATCTTGAAGCCTCACAATTAGAGCGTAAATAGCCTTCACCTCCCCACCACAAAAAAAATTATCCTATATGACGACTGAAAGGCGTTGAAGGTCAACAAACAAGCGAATGCACATCTTTCAGATAGCAGTGGTACCGGAAGATATCTTTTATCCTTGATTCGGAAAAATAGCCTAGGGTCACTAACTTGTCTGAGTCTCAAAACCTGACGTGAGAAAGATGGAAATAAAAACACACCGAATGGAAAGCAAGTTGAATGGGTTTTGGGAATGGTAGAACTTCTGGAGTTGATAGAATCTCTGCTCGTGTGCATGGAGATTAAAAATATGAAGAGCAGTGATGTAGCAAACTTTAACATCATTAATATCTCATGCATGGGTCAGAGCACATCACTTACAAGCCAAAATGAAAATAGTGACGGTGATACAGATAAGCCTTTAAGAGGGAAGCTATAATGTGGCACTGATTCAAGAGCTTGAATCTCTGGAATATAAATCAAGGATTCAACGTCTCGTAGCTACAACAAAATTCTCTTGCAGCTCGTAGGTAAGAAAAAGTCTGCCATCCTGGCGAAAAAGAATCTGAACATCTTTCTTAAACCTAATTATATCATCAAAGGTCTCACTCTCACGTAAATTGTGGGCAAGATGAGATACACATTGATCGCTTCTACCTGCGTGACGCACAAGAGAGTGAAATTGATGGAATACTTGTAGTTAATAGCACTTGGGGAAAGAGCCCATAAGGAGAAGTACCATTAAGTTATTGGTGGTGATGCTGATTACCAGCACTCAATTTGGGGATGCAGGGACATTAATGATAGAGATAAGCCGTTATTATCCTACACACTTAATACGAATCTATTAAAATAAATCATGGGGGACACTCCAACCAATCACGGTCCTAAGCGTTGTAATGTTTTGGACGTAACAGTGTATAACTAATACGGGTACCGGTTAATTCATGCGGAAAATTGAAGCTTTATTGTGAAAAATTGCTTTTAGACGATCGGAATGGTTTGTTGAGTAACTCCAAGTGATTTTGCAAGTTCTTCTTGCGTTTGGGATGGATCTTGGTTGAGCAATGTCTCCAATTCGTGATCTTCAAACTCTTTTGGCTGTCCGGGCCGTTCATCGTCCTCCAAGTCACAATTGCCGCTTTTAAACCGTGCAAACCACTTCTGGCACGAACGCTCAGCTAGAGCATGCACACCATACATTTCCACCAAAATACGATGACTTTCGGCAGCCTTTTTCTTAAATAAAGAAGTACTCCCCGCAAAAACAGTTTATTCGGCACAAAATTCGACATTTTCAGAGTAAAAAAAAAGAAGTGTTGTTTACGCTTCAGCTAAATGACACATACTGATTCTGAAACTATATGACAGTAGCTTTCCAACACATGTTTGGAAAGATGAATCACTGGAATAAAAATGAAGTTACGCCATCTGTTAGAAAACCGCATGAGCTGGTACCGCTATTACTTTTGGGAATTGAAGGATCCTCGACAAATCATCACTCTCAGATCGCAGTTACATAGTGTTTTATGTAGTTCTCGAAACAAATGAAACTCAAAAAATTTTTAAATCCGGTGAATATCAGTTGGAACTTGTTCTGCGATACTTTTAGGGGAAAAACTCGAATTAAGGAAACCAAACGATCTTCGACAGGCAAAAGAGCTGGAACGGAAAGTGATATTCCTAAACAATCACGTTCAAAATGGTCAAAGAAGAGCAAATCTGATCCAAAGCAAAAATTATCATGGAGGAGTAAGAATCTGAGAACTTTTTGCAAAAAAGTTCAAAACCTTTCAAAATAGCAAAGCGCAAGGAGCACCAAGAAGCATGACCTACATAGAGAAAAGCCCTTAAACGGATTGAAAAATGGCTCAGGAATGCCTAGTGAAGTAACTAGAAGAATCTTAGCAACCAAATCGAAAGGGTATCTCAGCCTTCAAGACAGAGGTAAAAAATTTCAAAATATCCCACTCCACCAAGCACACCAAACAAGTTAGGAAGACAGACCTACGCTCATGTCAGAAGGAATGTGTACCCAACTTCTCTGAAATGCGGTCACCAGCAACAAATAAAGTCAAGAAACATGTCAAAGAGATGTGCACGTTTAAAGGAAAATCCATTGTTTCTCCATTTTCAACGGTCGTCATTTTGTTCCAAACTAACCAAAATCACTCAAATCATGAATTCCAAAAAATATGTGTTGTTATAAATCTTATCTGGAAATCTTAAGAAGATCAAATCAAAATTGCAGTGTCTGAACCGATGGTAAGTCTATAAAATACCAAAACCGTGTGTTATAGTTGTTGTAATTGCAGAAATTTCAAATGGCTATAACTTCCGCGAATATGATTCGATATTCATCGAATTTGCAGAGTATTAGGTCCTTATGTGTAGCTACATAAATATTAAATTTTGTTGAGTTTAAGGGTATCCATATGATTTTATTGGGCAAAATGTGAAATTCGAATATCATACTATTATTAACAAAGTTGAGCGAATTTCGATTTTTCAGGTATTTTTTGTTGTTGTACTCTTAAACATTTGCCTCTAAGATTTTTCGGATCACAGGTGCTCAATCGCGAGGGGGGGAGACGCAAATTTTTCGTGTACCTCCCCTTCGTGTGCGCCCCCTGAAGCAAAAAATGTCAGTTTAAGACCTGTTTTGAAAGGTTCTTATTAAGACCTTTCATATGATACCCGTCTTGGCTACCTTTGATGAAATTTTTTTTTCGGGGGCCACTGGGAGACCCCCCTTGAATACCTCATAAAATTTTTTTGTAATTGAACTTTCAAGATAGCATCATTTTACACCTACATGTAAAATTTGGTGTTTCTAGCTTAAGTACTATGCGAGAAAAACTGCTATGATACACGGACGGACGGATGGACAGACGGCCAGACAGGTCGCCATTTTAGTAGGGTTTCGCAAAATTATTTTACAAAACCCTAAAAATGCAAATGGCTCCTGGATTAGAACCAGCGAAGTAATATTGGAAACGCTACTCAACACTCACTTTCCTTACTGCAAAACAACAGAACTCGATGCATTTCAAGAGAAACGTAGGCTGAGGATCGGAATTGCTTCAGGGCTTACCAGAAAAAATAAAATGAGGTGGGCTATGAGCCTGTTCGAACCATGCAAGTCACCAGGGCTAGATGGAATTACTCGTATACCAACTAAGTTGCAGAAACCAATGCATCTTGTCATTCCCTAGCTCATGGCGGCCTGTCAAAGACTTAGATACGTGCCACAGGCTTGGGGAGAACCTCAAAGTATGCATACACCAAAGGCCGGGAAGAGTATTCACATAAGTCTTAAAGGCTACCGTTAAAATTGCCGAAAGTCTTTTGTTGTGAAAGCTTTGGAGAGAGTTGTAGAGGGCTAGAAAATATGCGTAAACAGATGTGTGTAAGATATATCGGTCTTAAGCGTCGTAATGTTTTAGATGTAACAGTTAATACTACTTTTGGGAATTGAAGGATCCTCGACAAATCATCACTCTCAGATCACAGTTACATAGTGTTTAGTGTGGTTCTCGAAACAAACGAAATTAAAAAAATCCTCCAGCAGAAAAGGAGAGATTGCTAGAAACAGAGTATACTTTCGAAACGTGCCTAGATATGTAGGGAGCTTCAACAATTTGCCAATTGAGGCCATAGACGAGGGCCTCCAGGTTGCACATGTAAACTAAACCATTAGGAACTGGATCTCAATAGTGCTGAAAAGTAAGTACATAGCCTCGGAGTGGGGAAGTACACTGGCTAGATTTAAAATATAGTTTAGCTGCGTCTGAGTGCGGCTCTAACAGATATATGACTTTATCTGTAGGAAGCGCGACCATAACAAACGGACAGCTTGTTGATATATGCTTTTTGCATAAGAAAGGTGACCGGATCCCATTTTTTTCGATGAATTGTGTTCACTTTTACATGTTGAAAAATCAAACGGGTATCAGCAAAGAGAACTTTCCCACATAGACAGACTATTTTGCCTTTCCTTCAATAAAAAATTGGACAGCGTCTTTAAGAATCGTCGGAAATTTTGTGAGCGCTGAGCTTCTTGGCTCCAACATAATATTAACCTAGAAGATGCTTCTTTCTCTTCAAATTATGCAGCCCAGTCTGTACCATGAGACATACGAGGAAGTCCACAAACAACTTTTGACGAAGCATCAATAAAAACCAAAAAAAGACGGGTACAGGAACTTGTGACTAGTAGAACATCCACAGAGTTGAGCTTTGCCGCAGATCTGGCTAAGAAATCGTCTGCCAATGAACGTGAGTCTTCTTTAAGCCGTCATCAAGCACTGGCTTTATATTTAGACCTTGACTTATCGGGACGAAAATATAAATTATTAACATCTGTTATAAATATGTTGTACAAGGATTGCTTTCCAAGTGTATTCATTGGTTTTGGCCAGAAATTCCTTCCTACCGACTAAAGCTACCGTAGATGATATTTATGCTAGTGTAGATTTAGAAGAACTTCTGGAATATACATTTAAAAGCATAATAAAAATTGTAGGTTTGGTAGAGAGCAACAAATTAAAACTGGTCTGCAAATGGGGCTTCGAAAGCAGTTCGGGTTGTAGCCAGTATAAGCCAACGTTTACCAATGCAAAAAGCACTGATGAATATTTGTTTCTAATTGCTATGGTACCGTTAAAATCGATAGATATGTATACAGGAAAAGAGTGTGGGTTAATCCACCCCCATCGTCCACCCATTACCGCAGACTCGTAAAATTTATATTCCACAAAGAAACTGCTGATCTTATTCGTTACGAAGATAAAATGATGAGCGATGCTATTAGCCAACTCAAGTCTGAGGAAATTGATCTGGAAAAAAATGTGAAGTGAATGTTGACAAGCTATTCACAATGTTCAATGGCAGTGCCATCAATATTTTGTCCAACACAAATTCAACATCCAACTGTTTCATTTGTCCAAAAGAAATGAATACACAAAATGTGATTAACTGTCCACCTACTGAAGGACAATATCACTTCGGCTTGTCAATCCTTCACTGCTGGATAAGATTTTTGGAATGTCTCCTACATATAGCCTACCGGGTACCAGTTAAAAAATGGCAAGGTCGAGGAAATGAACTGACACAAATTGTGGAGAACAATTAAAAACGAATCTAATCTGAATTTAAAAACAAAATGGGTCTATTGATTGATAAACCGAAGCCAGGATATGGGTCCTGAAATGACAGAAATACGGCAAGATGCTTTTTTCAAACCCCCTCTAAGTTCAAAAATTACTGGTATCAATAAGGAACCAGCGAAGAATTTTTTTGTTATTCTTAGAGTGTTGGCATGCGGCTATTCTATAAATATCGAAAGATTTAAAAATTATTAGAAGAAACAAGAGGACTAGCAGTGTGCACAAAGTTTTAATGCATGGAAATGATATAATAGCCGCATTTTCATTAAAAATTGGACAATTGTCTGAAGACGTATT
The DNA here is from genome assembly GCA_963969285.1 of Odontomyia ornata. Taxonomy (NCBI): domain Eukaryota; kingdom Metazoa; phylum Arthropoda; class Insecta; order Diptera; family Stratiomyidae; genus Odontomyia; species Odontomyia ornata. Next base: position 136,795,179 of record OZ017740.1, read on the forward strand.
ATAGACAAGGTGTAAGGAAGTAAGAAAGCAGCGATTGCATCACCCACGAAAAATTTCAAGAGTGAGTTCCAATGTGGATCTAATCAAAATTCTGCAGTTAACTTCTGAACCGTGGATTTCATCCACACGGAAAATTGCTTTTAGCAAAAGAAACGAAGTTGATGCAGAGATCCGGAAGTACATCCAGGAACCAGAGGATCGTTCATTGCTACCGAATCACCATCTTGATGTGAATGTAGACCATTTAAACCTAGATTTCGAAAGTAGTTTTGAAGACCACTATTCGGATTCAGATTAAATATGTAACTACATAGCTTCATTAAGTCAAACAAATTTTTTTTTTGCTTTTTTAAATGTAAAATAATTTGAGTAAGATAGCTTATGCTTGTAAGTAGTTAGCAATGCTCTCATTATATGGAAAAAGTCAAATTTTGTATTATGCTTTTCAGGAGTGCACATAAAGTTCAAATAAAATACTATTAAGAATCCTTTTTTCTATATTTTTGGCTATAATTTGCAAGATATTAATTTCCGTCCCTTGTTATTAGGTATACTCATGATCAAAAAGGCAATCTACCAAAGCTAGATTTTTATCCACCGCACCAATATATTCGAAGCACTGTGCGCTGTTGCAATCCGAAGCGTTTTTTGTCTCTATAGCTGCGCCAACCACTTTCAGTGAAAGTCCTTGCTGACAATGTTCTTCCATAGGTCTGATCCATAGAGAGCTACAGATTACATGGCATTCATTAGAAGTCACTGTCTTGATGACGTGGATCCCCCTATCTTAGTCATCAATCAGGTGAGTAGCGTTAAGTATGTTGTAGCCTTATTAGCTGTTTCCCTATATTTGCTCGGAGAAATTCGTCTTCAAGTGTGTCAGCATGTCCAGGTATTTCACTGCTGGTTGGGATTCAATATATGGATACTACTTGTATTCATCAGTTCAATAATAACATAAACCGGACTGACACACACACAAGTAACCAAAGGAGTAATGCAAGGTGACCCATTAAGCCCACTCCTTTTCAACATGTTCCTATCGGATGTCGACGAATATATCTGAAGAGAAGGACTTAGGGGCTTCAAAATATTTAAAAACACTGATATTCTCACAGGAGCCAGTGTAGACGACCTGATCATCTTACCCAATAACAGAGTCAAACTTTTCGACAAACTCAATGGACTTGAAAGAAACTGTCATTCGAACAGCCTATAAATCAACGTTCCGAAAAGGGAATAGAAATTAACATACATTGTCTAGCCAAAAAATCGAATAGGTCAAAAGTTTCAAATACTTGGGCGTCACCTTTGCAACCAACAACAACCATGAGAGCTGCTCTGGTACAAAGCATATGCATAAGTTTAGTACTAGACTAGCACTTTACAAGTCGTTAATTAAAGTGCTTTATCTCAATTGAGCAGAAGTTTGGGGATTATCATGTATGGAGAAGCTAGAGAAACCCCAATCCACATTTGTCAAAACACTACAGTACCTACCATCAAACACGCCACACTACGCTATCCAAAGAGAGCTCTGCTTGGACTACATAAAAATGGACGTCATACGAAAATCACTTGAACTATATGTCTTAATCGACTATAACAGAATTTCAAACAACGCCTGGTGCTACAAAAAGTGAACACGAAAGTAAAAACTACAACAACTGGCTTGGTAGAATTAAAGAGCACATATTTAGGGACGATTTCGAAAGACATTGGCTTGAACCTTTTAGCTACAAGGACAATATATGGAACCTAATTATTCACTCTCACCGCATCCGCATATGTTATGAAGATACACAACGAATTCTAAATTCCCACTCCCTCACCATATTTATAGCGATAGCAAATAACACCAACAATTTCCCACCACACTCGCAATTAGACTTCCCACTTAAAAATAGAGAGAACTATAAAAATCTTTGTAATAAATATCAGCCAAAAATTTTTCTCAAAGACCCCAACATACAATTGCAAATGGAAGAACTTTGCTTTCTATGGGGCCAGCAGCCAGAGCAGAACTTACTCTTATTGATATCATGTATCACACTCCAGTAACACCATAAGAATTGCATTACGGTCAATGATTTAGGTTACATACCAAACATATTAAGAAGCAGCAATAAAGGCAACTACTGAGAACTCACTGAATTTATCTCACAAATTGCAAACAAATTACCCTGGTTGTACTAAAGTCACGAACTGCAGAATTGGCGAAAATCAAAATCAACATTCAAGAAAGAACTAAATTTAACTAGACTAGAATTAAATTTAACTAGACATTATTTTATCTTAAGATAAACCATCTATTTTGTATTGATTGCATTTGTAAGCTGATCTCCTGCCCTGACGAAATTCTTTAAGGCCATGAAGGTATTATTATTACAACTAATAGTGTGACCTGGCAGCACTATAGCGTGAGACGCGAGCAACAAGATGCGAGAGATGGTGAGTTGATTGTAACCGTTCAATGAGGACGCCTCGTACTTAACAAATACGATTGAATAAGCAATTTCGGTGTCGACTTTAATTTTACTGTTTTCGGACCATCTCTGACAATATTCACAAGTGGGGTATCACTCTAAAGTGCGCAACGCTTATGTGAGACAGTGTATACAGTTTTAAATCGTAAAATGCCGGTGGTGAAGCTTGAATACCTGTCTAACGAATAGCTACGTTCTAGGCTGAAGCCCTTAAATTGTTTGATGTCAGGCACTACAGCGAATTTGATCGCGCACCTCAGAGGAATATTAGACACCGACGAAGTGGACGACAAATATGAGGAAATGGAGGAAGAGGATTCTCCGTGCGAAACATCGAATCGAATAACACGTGAGGAGTTCGAGAAAATGAAAAACGACATGGTGTCCATTACGTCATTGTTGAGGGAACTTGCAGGAAAGAACATATTTCAAGCGCCCTCCGCCGTATAAACACACAGTGTCAATTCGACCAATGCAACAACTGCCCACATTGCCAACGAAAACAACATACAATCGCTTTCGCAAGCGCCAACCAATACATACGTACAGACGTCCCCCCCAACGCCGACTTATACGATGGCAGCAATAAAAGCCGACATACAGCCGATCATACCACCGCCAGCAACATGCCCCGCGATGCTGCCGTCAGCAACATTAAACGTCTCAATGTCGCCGCCGGAAACGTCCAGCGTCTCATACCTACTGCAACCGCTCGTTGCCTTTTCGTCGGGTACTGCACCGACAACGCATCACAATACGGAAGAACGAACACCGATATTGCCCACAACACGGATTAGTAGTGGTCACTCACCGTTCTTGAAGTTGGTGCGATGCTACCCGATTTTACCCATACTCCGAGCTATCACTTACCTCGGCTCAATTTGTAAGTCGGATCAACATGCTACGAGACACATTCGACTGGAACGACTTGATGTTGCTTCTCTCCGCACCGTCAAAGTTTAAAGGAGCAGCAACATTATGGTTTGACAGCCATTCGCGGCCGCACGTTTCATGGGAAACCCTCGCACGCGGTTCGGAGCAAAATTTACCAAACGATTTAAATGAGAGTGCCATCCACAGAAAGCTGATAACAACGTCCAGAAAATCGGGGGAATCTATCGAGTCATTTTTTCATAGCATGTGTGCGATTGATCGAAGAGGCGGTTTTAATGAAAAGGCAGCGACTCGATACATTCGAACCAACCTTGGTCATGGAACTCTGCAAAATGCGCTAGCGTGTTTGGAGTTTACAACGACAGCAGAATTATTTGAAGCCATCCATCGATTTTTTGCAAACCGCCCAAAACAACTCTATTAACCACGTGAAAGTGTAAGTGCAGCAAACCGTGCCAAAGGCAACATCACTCTAACCCCGAAAACAAGTGGCGATGCAAATGGTGTAACGACAAATGACCACAGACAGCCAAGTACATGTTTCAATTGTTTTCTTCCAGGACACTTGCCGATAAATTGCTCGAAACCTCAATGTCGCGAGAGGTGCAATTTACGTAGGCACGTAGGATACCAATCGACATCATGTCTCAATAATAAACCCGCTTAAAGCCTGCTTGAAATTCGTGAAACTGAACGTTTAGACGAGGCCAAACGAAAAAAAAGTAAACAATAAAGAAACTGTAGCTTTCATCGATACCGGCAGTAATCGTACGCTTGTTTGGAAAGTGTTTGCGGATAGTCTTACGGATGTTTCGCTGCAGGAACGTAAAACATATTTGAAGGGGTTTGGGGCAGTGGATATATGTGTGCGAAAATGGTGCGTGTGAGAGTTACATTCAACAATGAATAGTTGAGACAACCATGTTGATCGTGGACAATGTTCTTATTTGCGAGAATGTACTCTTGGGTCATGAAGTTTTGTGGGGAAAAGGTAAACGTTTGATAATATAAGGTGGAAACTGCCATATGGAAAGAATCGTGAGCTCAGACACAGTGGAAGTTGGTGACTCTGTATCGGACACGGACAAAAATACATTAAAGTCTGTGTTAATCGCCTATATGGAACGTTTTGCGAAAGACTTAATGGAGGTGGGAAAGTGTTCATTAACGAAATGCTGAATAAATTTGACAACAGATAAACTAGTCAACCTGAAACATTACCGTGTTCCATTCGCGAAAAAATCGATTGTTAATAGTATCGTTGAAGATCTGCTCGAACATAAAATAATCCGCCCATCTAATTCTTCATACGTGCCACCAATAGTTTTAGTCGAAAAAAAACCAGCGAGCGTCGAAACAATCTTTCCCAATGCCAGTCATTGATGGGATATTTGCATCCATTGCGGGAAACAAATACTTTTCGTGTTTGGATTTCCGTATTGAGTATCGTCAGATAGAAGTAGATGAGTCGTCAAAATGATTTACCGCCTTTGTAGCAAACGACACCAAGATGGAATTTAACCATATGCCTTTCGGTCTGGCAAATGCTCCAGAGGAACTTCAAAAAGTCATAAGCGAACGATACCTGGATGATGTGATTATCCCCGCCAAAACTATATCCGAGAGAGAAGGATATGGAAACAGCCGGTTTCATACTTACTGTCTCGATGGATCAACAAGACTGGCTACTAACGATGCAAGTTCAGGACAAAACCCTGAAAAACATAATTGTCGTCCTAAAGGGAGACAGCACGTCAGCGCAAGAAAAACTATTGAAGTTAGTGTACCGAGTCAAGGATCACCGTCTTTATCGTGTCGTCGACAAGGAGCTACGTTTTGTCGTTCCAAAAGGAGTACATTGGAAGGTTGTACAGTCATGCCACGATAACGTAGTGTATTTCGCTTAGCAAAAAAAGATAAGTCGAATAAAAGAAAATTTCTGGTTTCCACGTATGTGAAGGATTACATCACAGCGTGCCGGGAATGCAATTACAATAAAGCCAGTGGCGGAAAGATCAAAATATGCCGTTATTTCGCCAAAATGGAGCCCGTTTTATTCAAACGACTTCACTTGGATCATCTAGGATCATTTCTGCTGCCACTCTTGTAATTCGTTCCTTTTGGTAATCTCCGACGATGTCACCAAATACATCTTCATAAAAGCCGCTAAAAATACGAAAACCGTTCTAGTATTACGATGTTTAAACGAAATAACGACGAAGGAATTTGGACTTCCCTCCTGCATTATCACCGACCTGGGCTCTGCGTTTACAGTGAATTTATTTGCTCGATATTGAGCTGAAAACAATATTTAACACATCAAAAATGCAGTTCGTACCCCTTGAGCCAAAGGGCAAGTGGAGCGAGCGCATCAATCGATACACAATTATTTGCGCCCTCGGATTGGAAACAATAATCGTTGCGACGAAGAAATGCGCGAACTTCAGTGGGTTATTAACACCCGAAAAATTATACGACTGGGTATAGCCCTGACGGGATTGTGTTCGATTTCCGGCTTAATGGCATTCTCCCAAATCATCTGTTATCTGTACTACAAGAAAACGTTGGAGATTCGGTCGATACAAATATGAGGGAAAGAAGAGACGTTGCTATGGCTAACGTCTCAAGAGAACGCGAAAAATGGAAAAGACACTTTGATCAACGACACATTGCTCCCACCGTCTACGCTGTTGATGACTTGGTTCTGTTGGAACACGAGCCGCCTGCGACGACACGAAAATTAGAGCCGAACTAGAAAGGCCCATTTGTTGTTCAAAAATGTCTCGGTAACGACCGATATTTAGTGGAGACATTGGTTGAATGGAAGAGCAACAGTCGACGTTATTTTAGTTCAGTGCTTACGTCGGAGAAAACGAAACCCTGTTGTAAATCGGCACCGGAGTTAGATGACATCAGCAATGCCTCAACCAGCGACTCAAGTGACAACGAAGATGAATACGGTGAAATTGGCCGAGCTGTCACCTGGCAACACTATAGCGTGAGACGCAAGCAACAAGATGCGAGAGATAGTTAGTTGACTGTAATCTTTCAATGGGGATGCCTCGTTCTTAATAAATAAGATTGAATAAGCAATTTGGGTGTTGACTTTAATTTTATTATTTTCGGTACCGTTCCTGACAATAGTCATCACTCTAGGTATTCTTTTATTTTTCAGGCAAGCATTTAGGTTGTCTCGAGTTCTGGGCTGAAACAAAGAGCAAACATTCAGTGAATTAGCATACAACGTTCGAACTGCGCATGGTTGGCTGTGCGTCCAGCGGCTACTACCGCAACATCATCTACATAACTGATCAAACGTGACTCATTTGGTAAATCAAACCTCAGAAGCCCATCATACAAGATGTTCTAATGGTTAGGGTCGTAAATAGAGCTCTAAGCGATATCCAATGTTAGTTCCATCTTCCACCAATCTTCTTTCATGCCATAGAGCAGCTTCTTTAGATAGTCCCTCAAAATTTGCATTAGATATGCATGTACTTAGAAGATATTTTCAAGCGCTTTCAGAATATCCACCCACCTAGTGAAGTTGAAAGCATTTCTGACGTCAAGAGTGATTAGCGGGATAACTCATCGGGTGAAACTGCTATGTGCATCTGCACGCAAAACCATGCTCACCATTTCCCCGATTGCGTCAACGGTAGAGCGATTTGCTCTAAAGTCATAATACTGTGGAGGTAAGTCCCCAACAGCATGCATTGCATCAGTGAGTCTTCTCGTAATGAGGTTTTGAGCACTTTCGTGTGCTTGTCTAGCATACATAGAGGGCGGTATGCAGACGGTGACTCAGAATTTCTCTTTCTCTAGCTGATCCATACGAGCCTCATAACTTTCCAGCACTCCGGGAACATATCAAGCGGCAAGTTAGGGCAATAGTAATAGACCATCTGTAGTAATTCAGCTGGTATCCCATCTAGCTACGGGATCTTTTTGCCTTCATAGACAAAACTGTTTCCTCTGATTTCATCTTCGTTAAGAGTGGGTAAGCTGCCGGAGCTTTATTGTGGACCACTTCAACAAGAACAGAGTGTAAACGGAAAAGAGCCCACACAATCTCACCCCTCTTTTCCGCTTTGCATATGCAGGGTAAACGTTGGTTTCCAAGCCTCCATATGACCAGCTTGCAGCCCAGGCCCCATAGATCTCTATTCACGTCATTCTCCAGATTTTGCCAACAGCTGGCCTTGCTGTTGTTGATCAATTCGCAAAGGTAACTTCTGGCAAACTTATACGCAGCGAGCTTTATGCATGCCACTTCCGAGGTCCATATGATCTGAACCTCTTGATCGAGCTTATAACATTCACTTCGCTATCCAGCTATTTCAGATTACCACCAGTACACTAGAGGCTTGTTGCGGTCTTCGACGGGGCATAAATGATCTGCAGGCAAACGTGGTAATATTCATATTTGAGTTCATCGTGTCCTTAGTTGCTGATCCTCCGCTCCCTTGCGAAGCTCCCATGATTGATGCCCATGCTATGAGTACGCCAATAAACTTTTCAACTTGCATCTTCTCAACTACGGTCCTTCCCGGCGTACATATGATCACCGCCCCAGTCATGGGAAGATGAAGAATTATGTACGAAAAATCGAGGGTTTCTTTCATAAACACAAAACAACCGCCAGTTTGTACAATTCAAATCAATTTTCTAATTACTCGGCCAACCAAGCATATTTCAATAAAATCCTGTTCTTGAAATTCGTATGAAAATCTGCAGAAAATTGTAATGTCTAGGCCGATTTGAAATACATACGAGCTGTGACAATTAACTAATGCGACTGATTTTATTGCCACGCTTGCGGTAAACCTGCGACATTGAAATTTCCTTCCCCTTCCCCGGCGTCTTTCCCCTCTACATTGATATGTTATATTCATCATTGCTCTGGCTTGTTTAGTTCGCCCGCTGTGTCGTGTTGAGTAGACGTGTGTTGGTGGTGCTGGTCACCAAAATGGAGAAAAGAAATCAAGAGTAACGAGTCGCGATAAAATTTTGCGCCGAGTTGGACGAAACAGCTTCGGAAACGTACGCTAAAATTGTAAAAGTGCATGGTGGTAGTGCTCTTAGTCGTGCCCAGGTGTTTCAATGGCATGAAGAGTTTAAGGAGGGGCGTAAAAGTGTAGAAGACGAGGCGCGAAGCAGGAGACCAGTTGCGGTGCAGACTGACGCGAATGCGCAGCGTGTGCGTGCCCTAGTCCGTGAAGATCAGCGTAAATCGCTGTAAATCAAGTCTACTATCGCCAAGTACTCGAAAGATTGCGAAAACGAGTCAACAGGGTGCGCCCAGACATCGCTCGTAACTGGATCCTTCATGCCGACAACGCGCCGTGCCACACCGCCCTCAGCGTGTCCCAGTATTTGGCCTCTAACGGGATCGCTGTGTTCTTTTTGTTCTCTAGGACAAATTCGGTGGTCAAAAGAACCCATTTTGAGTCGATTGCAGCCATCCAGGCGGCCGTGATGAGGGTTCTCGCGGACATCCCAGTCAAAGCGTTCCAGAAATGTTACGAAGCATAGAAAACGCGCTGGAATCGTTGTACAGCTGCCCAAGGGGACTACTTTAAAGGGGGTGGCAGAGTTGTTGAATAATTTTTAAATATACGGTTTTCATGGAATCAGTCTCATTACTTAATTGTCAAATCTCATATGTCTATAGCAACCGTCACTATTGTTGTTGTTTTTATTGTATTCCCATATATTCAAAACAGGTATGTATATCTCAGTTGATAATAATCCAATCTCAATTAGATGCAGGCTAAGACTTTTGTGCTACGTACTCGTATTTGTGAAATTTTAAGACGTTTAAGGGTACCGTCCGATTTTATGGAGCATAACGTAAAGTTCACTAATCATACTAGTACTAACGAAATTGAATGAATTTTGGCTTCTGAGCTACTTGTTGTCCCGTGACTTTTTTCAGATTTTCAACTCAAACGTATTCGATCGCGAGGGGAGAACATAAATTTCCCCGTACATGTTGCCTTCTTCTGTATCCCCTGATTCATAAATTGGCTCTTTGATTCCAGATTTTAAAAGTTCTAATCAATGCCGTTTATTTGAGACCCCATTCGAGTAGTTTTACTATAAAAACGTTTTTAAGGGTCCCCTCAATATATGGAGTGGCCCACACTTTTGCAAATCTTAATAAGGCCTGAACTTTTGCGAGACTACAACTTCGAACTTTTCAAAAAGTTTGATTAGAGTAGCTTCTATGATTTCTGAGAAATCTTGCTTTAACAAATGGACAGAGAGACAGAGAAACAGCCTTGATGCGAAACAAGCAGATCTTTGTAAAAGATTTTTTACTAGGCCCTAAAAATGAATTAACCCAGTGGGTTTTAGTTAGGTCGCTATGCAATCATTCCAAGTTTTATCAAAGACATTGTCATAGTTACATATTTCCTAATAAAATTCAATAATTTCATAAAGAATAACCAATGCTTGAAAAGCTTTAGAAGGATATATTAACCATAACAGGAGATACTTTGTGACAATTTTCAAAATGAATGCTATTTCCGTTAATGGATTTGTTATTGAATTTAATATCCTGCTTGAATTTTCTCCGAAAAATAAGATAATCCAAACAGTGTCGTTGGATTTCATGGGAGCCAGTGTTATGCAAATCATTTCTTGCTAAAGGACTAATTTATGTCACGCAATATGGGAGAGATATTTGAAGATTTCACCATCTTATAATTTTTTAAACGATAATTTTCTCTGTTCTTTAATTTCTTAAGATTCAAGTTCTTGGAACCCACAATCGAAATACACAGTTTTGCACGTGGCTATATTTTAGTTTTATCATAACAACCATGTATCTATCCATCTGTCTTTTGCCAAACCACATTCGAATCGGTCTAACCACAAGAGGTCACTTCTAAGATATCGAATGTCTTAACCATCATCATCATCGTCCGTATAGTCCGATTCCTAAGAAATTTACGTTTTGTTCTAGTATGTTGAATTGCTACGAGATGAAAGATTACATAGCAAAAAAAGTACAAAATCTTGAGCGAAATAAAAATAAGAAAACGACTTAAGAGGAAGATTGATTGGAATCCAGTTGAATCCGGTTAAGTTTGAAAGTAACAGTCATTTTATTTGGAGGAAGGCTCAACGTAATGTTATTCTTAAAAATAAGGTAAATTCAAGGCTATATTGATCATTTACAGGATGTGCAACAATCATTAATTGCCTGCAATTTCGTGGCGTATTCTTTTAATGTTCATACTCGTATAACCATGAATGTTTTGTTTAGTCTTTGTATATACTTGTATGTTACACATTTTCATTGTTTATGATTGTTGCTCATCGTAAAGGATTGTACTATCACGTCCAGATTTCGATCTTTTTAATACTCAAGGCCAGTTCTTCGAATCAAAATAGCGTGTAAAGTATCAAATACTTTGGACATCAAAGATATGTATGTACATATGTTACGTTCTTCATTAGTTCTGAGTGGTATCACCCATATGACGTAGTTTTCCAACTTACGAGTAATTCTAAAGAAAAGAAGTGAATTCTGAGGTGCTCAGCGCTAAAATGGCCTAAGCCACAATTATCGCTCAAATGGTTTGGCCCGTTCTAGCATACACATTTTTCGTTATTCTTTTATAAATTTAAAATAAACAACCAACAACATAACTTAAACACGGCTTCTACTACAGCGATAGCCATTTTTTCATTTGTAAATTTTGAGAAAGCGGTTTTTATATGACCTCTGCTCTGGTTAGGATAGTATGAGTTAACACATTTACTTAAAGTTTTAACAAAAAAAATTTATTCAAGTTTACAAACGGGTAGAGGTTCCCCGTACGAATGAAAATATTACAATGCATTCTATTACATAGATTCGTTTAATTTATAATGGTTTAATTGCTGTAGTTGCAGTTTCCCTGAATGTGTGAATACCATTCCTCGACCTTGGTTCCCACGAATTTGCTGACTGGGAATTTGCTGCATTAGCGTCTGGCAGGTAGAATCGTGGGATCGCTCGTTAACTCCTCCGTGCTTAAATTCGGATGTCCTCATCCGATCAGAAATGTGGCTGATTGTATAGGCTGGGAATTGATTGGTGCAGAGAAGCGAGAGGCTGCATTGGTACCGATATTGATGCGCTTGACCATGGGTTTGTATTTACTGGTTGTTCATTATCAGTAGCCTGTCTGATGGTAACCTTTATGTTGTTCCTTTTGCAAAGTCTGAAGAATATAAAGATTATTAATATGAAGATGATGAGAAAACTTATGCCGTAGTTAGTCCAACGTTCGTAAAAGGTTTTGACTTGAAGTAGGTCGATGCGTTTGGTATTGTTGATGTGCAACTCATGCATTGCTTCGAGAGAGAAGATTTCTCTATATCGTTCCTCGTACGGAGTAGGCTGGTAGATGGCCGGAAGTGCTTGCCAGAAGGAAATTTCCCTTGAAGTGTAGGTTTTTCCATTTATTCCCAGTGTAGCGTTCTCGAACTTAATTAAGAAGGTGCCAAACAATTGTCGTGTATCGTTGTCTATTGTTATCGATCCATTGAAATCGTTCAGCAGGATCATGTCGGTAGTAACTTCTTCTATGGCGGGAACTTGTAGACCGCTTACGATACTACAGGTTGAGTTGACGCTTTTCAGGATGTTGGGAAGGCATGACGAGAGTTTTATGTCTAACAAGTCGGTTTGTCTACAAATCGCTAATTCGCCATATGCGTTACAATTATTGATGATACTGTATATTTCATTATGATTTCTTATAATACTATCGTGTGAAATTTCAATAACTGTATTGTTCCTTTTAACAGGTTTTATGAGTAGTCTTTCATAAGTGTTTTCAGTAGTTAATGGTATCTGTACAATATACAAAAGTGACTTTTCGTCCGTTATAATTTTTATTTTAGCTAGTTTTAATGCATCTTCGATTGAAAGGTATGGGAAATTTTCCTTATCAAGAATTGCTATTGCTGTTTTGATTTCTTCCTGTGATAACATAATGGAGTTTACGATTCCAGTTTTTGCAAAATTTAAAGCATAATTTATACTGACTAGTTCCTCTTTTACCAATCTTAATTTATATTGTAGACTTATGGCTATATCATGGTTGTGGTGCTCGTTTGTTTTGACAAATTTTTGAATTTGGTTTGAAATTTGGGTTAGGTTGTTAATTCTATCTGTTAACGATTTGTTAATTACTACCTGGTTGTTGTTATTCCTCAGCACGTTGTTTATTTTGTCCTCGATTATGTTGAAGTCATCGTGGTCGGGATTCCCCGCAACCCATTTCCATGCGGTTCCGATAAAGTCTAATGACCTTTTCACAACCTTTGGTTGTAGATGCCCTAATAGCTGTTGGGTTTGGGATAGTTCATGAATGAGATAGGGGTGCAGAGGGTTGCTACTATTCACTTCTCGCCCGATTGCGTTTGATATGTTCGATATTAATTGCGCGTACTGTCCAATGTCTACGTCATGTATGATGTTGAAACTCCCCATTTTTATTTTCGCTTGGCCAGATTTGATGGTTATAATTTGGGAATTTGTGTAGTCGAGAACCTTGACCTTGCAGATGGCCATGTGGATAGAGAGCCTAAAAGGAAGAAGTTAGTTGCGTATATTACTTTTGTGTATGGTTTTTCCGGATTCTGTAATGATTGTGGTGGTTTTGTTTTCCCTAACAGTTCCTTGTCTGTATCTTGGAGTTAATTTCGACCCTAATCTTTTATTTCTTTTAACAAAAACTATTTCTCCGGGGCTATAATCTTTTAGGGGTCCCCTATTTTTATTATGATGCGCAAGGTCTTTGTTTTGCTTCGATTTGAGCTTTTCTACGTTTTGCTGTCGTATTTGTTCGAGCTCTTCCGGGGTTGTTCTTGGTAGACGACCGAGGTATAGTTCTACAGAAGCCTGTAGTGGAATGGATAGTGAAGTTATATTCATTTACTGCCCTTTGAAGTAGCTCTTCAAAAGGCCGGCCTGGATCGTCTCGCTTTAGGCATCGCATAATTTCTATCAGGGTGGAGTGAGGACGTTCTATTTGTCCGTTTACCTCGCTCTTATAAGGCGGCGTTTTGAAGACTTTTATCTGCAAATCGTCCTCCATCATGGAAGACAAAGACAATGATCGAAGCGCGCCTTCGTTATCCACTACAACGTTTTCCGGTACGCAAAAGAAGAACAGAATGTCCCTGAGAGGCTGTTTTACGTCCTCAGCAGATCTTGATGGAAGAATCTTAGCTTGGAGAAATTTTGAGAATTTATCTATGGCCGTGAGAACTAGTTTCTTTTCAGTCAGAAGTATATCTATATGAACTGTATGTCCGGGATAATTTGGGATGGGGGTTGCGTGTAGGAGTGGTTTGTTTGGGTGCCTATCGTATTTATTTTCTTTACACGTTATGCACCGAGAAAGGAGTCTTTTGATTTTGGCGGACATTTTCGGAAAATAAAAATTTTCTAATAACTGAAGTCTATTTTCCCGAGCATTTCCATGAGCTCTGCAATGAGTGTTCAAGATTCTTTCTTCCTGTTCCACTTCGTTTTGCAGGTCTTCAACAATTTTGCGTGTAAAGCGGACTCTGTAATTTCGGAAGTGCTCGGGGTAGATTTCTTGTATGAGTCCAAAGGTTCTCTCGTCTGTCATAAGTCCGTTTACCGTATGTGGGTTCATGTATCGTCTAAGTATGTTTATAATGTCTTGTTCAGCGTATTCTTCTTGGATTAGAATGTGCCTGGTATAATTATCGAAAGGATGGGTGATTTGATAGCTTGTTTCGTTACCTTTGTTCAAAATTATTTGATTCCGAAAGACGTTGATGGGAGTTTCGACCATAGGTATCCGATTTTGGGAGGAACTATCATCACTATGCTCTGTGGGTGTTAACGAATTAACTTCCCCTGGATTGGGAGGTCTTGAGAGGGAGTCAGCAACAACATTTGCTTTACCTGGTTTGTATAAGAGCTCATAATCATACTCCTCCAAGTAAGACTTCCAGCGTTTCATTTTACAGTTGGTGTTCTTGTTGCTTAGGGCATATGTAAGAGGCTGGTGGTCGGTAAAAATTTTTATTTTCCGTGACCCATAAAGGAAATTCCTGAATTTCTGCAATGCCCATATGATGGCGAGCATTTCCCTTTCGTTAGCAGCATAGTTTTCTTCGGTTTGGTTCAATGTTCGCGACAAGAAGGATATTGGTTTGCCTTCTTGAGAGAGAACTGCACCAATGGCGTAGTTGGAGACATCCGTGGTTAGTTCGAACTCCTTTTCGAAGTTGGGATGCGAAAGTAAGACGTCCTTGGATATGAGAGCTCTCTTGAGTTTCAAAAATGCATCCATGGCTGGTTTATCTAAGGTGATTGACTTATTTTTGGACATGTGCTTGGACACCCGTCCATCCTCCCCTCTCAAAAGGGATGTCAGAGGTTTTGCAAGCTTTGCATAGTCGCGAATGAAGCGACGGTAATACCCTGACATTCCAAGAAATGATCGGAGGTCCTTTAAGGTTCTTGGCGGAGGAAAGGATGCGATTGCCTCAACTTTTTCAGGGTTTGTTCTAATGCCGTCAGCGCTGACCACAAAACCCAAAAACTCCACTCTGCTCCTCAAAAATTTACACTTTTCGGGTTGTACTTTCATGTTAGCCTTCTCGAGTGTTTTGAGGACTTTTTCCAAATTTTCAAAGTGTTCCCTCTCGTCGGCTCCGAAGATGATAATATCATCTATGTAGACGTAGCAGCGCAAGCCGATGTGTTCCCGAAGGATATCATCTAGTGTGCGCTGAAAAATAGAGGGTGCATTCTTGAGTCCGAATGGAAGTCGCAGGAACTCAAATTTGCCGTTATTAATCGAGAATGCGGTTTTCTCGATATCTTTTTCTTTAAGGAGAATCTGATGGAATCCGCTCTTCAAGTCAATCACAGAAAAGAATTTGTTCTTCCCAAGGTTAGAGAGTACCTCATTTATCTCTGGGATAGGATATCTGTCAGGAATGGTGACTGAGTTTAGTTTTCGGTAGTCTATAACCATTCGATACCTTTTCTCCCCAGAGGAATCCGTCTTTTTTGGGACGATGCAAACAGGCGAATATCCCTTTTAAACATTTGCTCCCTTTTTCTAGCAAATGTTTAACCTCTGTTTCGACTTGAGATTTAAGAGCCACTGGGTAAGAGTAGGCCTTGCTGTATATAGGATCGTTCGTAGTTGTACGGATTTCACCACGTACCGTTGTTGTATACGTTAGTCGTTCGTCCGGCTCAGAAAACACGTCAGTACACTTTCCCAGGACCGTCTTTAGTTGGTTCTTCTGAGATATAGAAAGATTGTCGGTATTTATATTTAGCTTGTTAATTGATTGTGAAGCGTGCTGCCTCAGCGGGAGGCTTATTCCCGGACTTATGGTCATGAAACTTCCTTTAGTGTGGATGACTGCGTCCATAGCTTTTAGGGAGTCATTCCTGATTATTCCGGTGAAAGTCTTGAGGCTGGGTAAGAGGTAGAACATCAGTTTTCCAGTACCCGACAGAAAGAGATCGATAAATGCATGGTGCATAATTTTGACCGCACCACCTACTGAGCTTACACTAAATGGTTCATTATTTTTTAAGGGATTCCGAATGTAACGAGGCTGTATATAATTTTTGTTAGAGCCTGTGTCTATTAAGAATTTGAGAGTTTCGCCGCTCCTCGCAGTCCTTTCGATGTATGGAAGCGAAGAGCTGTTTAATCTAAAAAATGTATGTCGTCTTGGGTTTCGTCAGTGTCAGGTATTTCTTCGCTGTTATCCTGTAGGTCTGTTGGGAATGGTTCGGTTTCCTCCTCGGCCAAGAAGTCAATTAGTTCTTGTCTTTCCAGTTCGTCCTGAATGTAATCCATTGTTTTGTCTAATGTCTCTGGCTGTATATTATTGTTCTCTGTAAGGTATATTCGTTGTTGTTTGTGTCCATGTGACCGAATGGGAGATTGAGGTCTTTTAGGGGCGTATGGGGGTCTTGGTCCCGGTCTATTCTGGTAGTTAACTGCATGTGTCCTAATGGAGGGATCTATGTCCATTGGCTCTATCCCGCGTGGTTTAGGCGGTAACGGTAATTGATTTGGGTACTGCTGCTGTGGTCTCGGCTGATAAAATCTAGGTGGATGTGGCGCGGTTGGGTTGTGTACAAGTTCGGGATAGAAGTTTCGTATATTTGGCCGTATTTGATTTGGAAATTGAATGGGTTTTTTGGGGGGCAATCGCGGAGTTGCTGTCATAGAGGGTTTCCTCGAGATATTGTTAGTATTATTGGCGTGCTGTGCACGGTAATTCATGTTTGCTAATTTAAGGCATAAATAGAGGGCTTGTGGCAAATCAACTGGCTCTCGGATACTTAGGAGCCTAGGGAGGTCCCCTGATAAGCCCCTAATGAATGTGTCGAGAGCTTTTTCCCTATAGCACTGAGTCATGATATTTAATGACTCCTGCCCCATATCGCATGATGATAATTTATTTAGGATGAGTGACAAGTGGTGGTATACGGCTTGATAGAATTCATGGATGCTGTCACCACCTTGGACAAGGGTGGTCATCTGGTACTCAAGCGTACCGAGATCCCTCTTATCTGCATAGTGCATTGCTAGACACTTAGAAATCTTTACCCAATTGAGGGGTGTGTTATAAGATTCTAAGGCGATGTCGGCCTGACCGACCACATTATTTCTAATAACAGACAAAATTCCGTAGTACTTTGAGGTTCCCTTAAGGGGTTCATACATAGAGAGTATCCTCTCTACACTCTTTTTCCATGAGCTGAATTCCCCTGGGTTTCCTGAGAAGTCTCTCAGGCTCTTCACCACATCAGGGACTCTATCCATACCCGATAAATCCCTGTCATTTTCAGCACTGATTCCTATATCCGCTTCATTGTTTATATCGGAAGCGGGATTCATCAGGCTCTGGAAGATTTGTGTTCCTTGAGCCTGAAGTGTTTGCGTCACTATTTGGCTTACAATAGCGGTGAGTTCATTTAAATTGACACTAGAACCTCCGGAATTAGTAGGCGGAATATTCTGGTGCTCTTCCCCATTGTTATTTTCTGGGGGAATAGGAAGACGAGCAGGGCGAATAAGATTACTGGGATTTGAACCAACCATATTTAGATTTAACTTCGTGGGCCAAGAGGAAATTCACTAGGGATCTGGACGTACGTGATCCTATTTCCGCTCGCAGAATACGTAGTTTTTAAAACAGGACAAGGTAAAACAACAACCAAGAGCGGACAGGTCAAAGATGACGACAATAGTCAATACTGAGAAGGATCCGCACTAATGTAGAGAACACCACAACAACGATTTACAATTAATATTCACAGTTTCACAAGTTTACAATTTGCACTGCTGGAAAACTTCCCCTTTTTATATGAAAAAAAAATTTTTTAAATGCTCAATATATAATACGGAGTATTTTCATATAATTTTTGCAATTTTTACTCAGAAATGTTTATTCTAAAAGCAATAATTTGATAAAATTCTAAAAGCAATAATTTGATAAAATTGGATAAAATTTGATTCCTCAAGGTTGCTTAATAATTATAATAAACTTAATTATATGGACAAACTTGTAATTTCAAATTTCTCCTTCAAAGAGTATTCTACAATCGATGTAGACAAACTTTTAATTTAATTTAGTGGTTAAATTAGTATAACTCACATAAGGATGAATATGTTCATCATTTTTATCCTTTCCCAAATCCTGAATTTGATTCGCTTATTTCCTTCCAGATTGTGGGTTCTTCACTTGGGCTGCTGATCAGTATCCTTAGGTATTTTCCTTTTTGCGTGTGCTGGTTCTTCGCTACTAAGGTACCAGTCTGGATATGCGGCGTCTTCGGGATTTGGTTATAGTTCCGGTGGAATGTTACTTCACTTTGCTCCGAATGTTACTTCACTTTTAGTTGGAATGTTACTTCACTTTAATCGGAATGCTACTTCACTAATTATAATTAACTTCTAACCGGATAGTTCAATTCCGAATGTTACTTCACGAATTATTTAACTTGTTCAATCCGGGAAAATTTAGTGGACCACATGCCAGTCTCAGCGATGTGTAAAGACTTATTTGCAAGGAATATTTAATTTCTTGCAAACTGATCTATCCACTGTACGCACGCACGATCGGGCGCCAGTTAACACTTTTACTTAAAGTTTGAACAAAAAAAATTTATTCAAGTTTACAAACGGGTAGAGGTTCCTCGTACGAATGAAAATATTACAATGCATTCTATTACATAGATTCGTTTAATTTATAATGGTTTAATTGCTGTAGTTGCAGTTTTCCTGAATGTGTGAATACCATTCCTCGACCTTGGTTCCCACGAATTTGCTGACTGGGAATTTGCTGCATTAGCGTCTGGCAGGTAGAATCGTGGGATCGCTCGTTAACTTATGTGGTTCAGGCCGTTTTAGCAATTAGCGCCTCAATTTGCTTCCAAGAGATTTTATATGGTAGTCCACGTGGTATAGAGGTTAGAGCACCCAGCCCGTGAGCCGAAAGGACTATAAATCCGTTCAGTTATAAGACATACTGGTTTAAAATCAGAGCGTTTCGAAGCTGGGTGGGCAGATCAATGGCCAACCGTGGTACTGACTATGTCACCTTCAAAATAATGAGCTACTCTAACTTTCTCTAAACGAAGGCTGGTAAGAGGTTGTAGCGCTAAATATATGTGATAGTACTCGTATATTATCCTCAAATTTAGAGAGTTTTTGGCTGGGCCTGCTTGGTCTTTATTAGCTCTCCGAAAGTTGGGCCGTAGGCACTACTCACTCGCCGTTTAGCCCTGAAAGTCCACCGAGTGAATTATACGGGTCGCCGAAAACTTTCTCCGGAATGGTCTGGAGAAGGGAATCTCACGGGGACTCCAAAAAAGCTCTACTAGTATTTAAGGATTACACTACTCAGGGGCTTTTCTTCTACTGAGAAGTAGATTTTTCGCCCTGCTGCCTATATCTGCTGTGAAACACCAAACTAATTCAGCGAATCGGCACTTACACTCCACCGTCATCTATTTAGCAGTCGACTAAATTTCTCTCTTTGAGAAAATTTAATGGCGCAGCCTTCTACAAACCACCGATTTGCAAAAGAAAACCGAACACTCCTCAATTCGTTTTCACGATCAAACAAAAGTTGATGCACAACTTCTATTCATAACTCACTTGTCAAATTTTCATAATTAATCTGTAATGATTTTTATGTTTACGTCCGAACGAGGAACCGACCTCTCATCGGTTCTAGACGGTAAGTCTGAGTAGTGCCAACGGATGGTACCCACCGGTCAACCAATCCGTGCACCGTAATCCATTCACGCGGTGGCTGCTTGTCGGCCAGCTAGATCGGAGAGGATTTCGGTCGCGGGTCTCAGAATGGATTACGCTCATGTACAATCTTCAGCCACCAATACATGCCCGTTTTCAAACGCGTCACAAAACAAAACCATACGGTGAGGAAACCTACTTTACGTTACTCCGTATTTCTTCATTTAACCAGTCGAGGGCAAAAATCTAATTTTTACTTCGTGTTCCCGAATTTCCGACGCAGTACCGAAAAATGTGCTACGCTAACTTTAACGAGGCAAAAAAAATATTGAATTACTGTACAGTAGCTTAATTAACACCTAATAGAACATTTCCAAAGATAACAAAAATTGATCGGTACGTCTTGTAGAGTAGAGTACGCGTGATAAGTATTTTGTAGTGTAGCTTCGTGGCTCGACAAGAACCCGCCTCATATGATCCCGCAAATGCTAGTCGTCAAGCACGCGTACGCGGTTGTTAAGCGAAGCCAGTTAGCTGAGCTCGGTGTTGTTTAAGCTCAATGACCCTTGTGCCAGACCATCGGCACCCGTGTCCTACACGGACATTTCAAAATTCATTACAATGGAGCCCAACGTGGGGCCCGAAGGGGAAACAACATCACTCTCCTTTGAGTTCTCATATTTTTAATTTTGCTGTCGGCAGATGAACCGATTCAATTTTTATTGTCGCCCTCACCATTTGATATTAACGTAGCATACTTTGGAGGGTTCCGTAAAGTAAAGATAGAGTCACCGATAAACTTTCTTTTGGTGTTGTTTGTCTTGTCTTCGGTATAATAAGGTCTATAGCATCTTCTGGAGTTCTTCGTTCATAGTGCTCTGCCGCCTGAACATGCCGATGATGTTATAGAGTAGTTCGTCCTTTAATATTACCAAAAGAAAGGTTTGCACATTTTTATAAAGTTTGTAGTCGGACAGTTCTAATTTTGAACAAACTGATGGTGCCAGGGGTTTTCAAATACACTGCTTGGAATCGCGTCAGTTTTTGCTGGGAGCTAATCTGATGACCGGCAGTGATAAAATCCGCATCATCAATTAGTCCTGACCGACACCCGATTTGTTTTTATGATTGGTTAGCGGTTTTTATTAGCATACTTTCGTTGGAGACAGGGACTTGTATTCAAGGAGAGGGGCCTAAAATTATAACAACCATCTCTCCACTGCGGAAACAATTATTTCTTTACTGGTGAAGAGTGAAACCCTTCAGTCTCTCCATGTCTGGGTCGGCATCGAAGAGACTGTCCTGTAATAAACATAAGCAGTCGAGCAGCCCCGTGGTGATCAGGAGTGGCTGCTCCTGAAGAGATAAGGTGGTCACCCCGTCAAAACTGCTTAGTTTGTTGTTTTACTAGTGTAAAGTAAACTACATCCGTCAAGTTTCCATCCTTTACGCAGAGATGAGTGGTTCACTTCAGCCACTTCAACATCTTTAGGTCTGACATTCCCCTTGTAATGCAACGACTTTCTTCGGAGAAAGTAACGGTTGCTTTTTGGGTAATATTTGCGTTTGTCTCAAGCCACCGTGTCCGCTAACTTTAACGAGGCAAAAAAAAAAAAAATATTGAGTTACTGTAGAGTAGCTTAATTAACACCTAATAGAACATTTCTAAAGATAGCAAAAATTGATCGGTACGTCTTGTAGAGTAGAGTACGCGTGATAAGTATTTTGTAGTGTAGCTTCGTGGCTCGATAAGAACCCGCCTCATATGATCCCGCAAATGCTAGTCGTCAAGCACGCGTACGCGGTCGTTAAGCGAAGCCAGTTAGCTGAGCTCGGTGTTGTTTAAGCTCAATGACCCTTGTGCCAGACCATCGGCAACCATGTCCCACACGGAGATTTCGAAATTCATTACAAATCTTTGTTATTCAAAGAATGCAAAAACTACTAAAAAAATCTATAGAAATAAAGAGTTCTTAACTCTTTGCCGGCTTACCTAAATCAAACCTAATGTTGTAGCCTTTACGCAAGGTTCTCTTCCAGTCAATTATCTGACAAAGATATTTAACAAGTTTATTCTTCTGAAAAGCTGCCACTGCTTCTCGTCAACTCTTTTTCACAAACGGCTAAATAATCATAGTCTACGAATTTGTCAACTTCTCCTTCGATACATTTTCACCAACAGCTTAATATTCCTCGACTTCAAACTTGTCCGCCCAATTTCCGAAAAGAGAACTTCAGGACTCTATTTGCGTGAAGTTTCATTGTTTCTGTCTAGCTGATTCTCTTTTCGGAAGGTTCCTGGTGACCCGCCCTCCCTTTGTTGCAAGAACTGGATCTTTGTTTCGTCCATTTTTCACTCGTTTTATCAAATTTCACATGACAAACGATATCACTGTGTAGTGAAATAGGTGTATATAAATGTCCATAAGGGACTGCAGCGATGGCCTGCTGCTTCCGCGAAAAAGGAAGATGGGATCCGTCGAGATTGGCCTTGTTTGAAGATGCGTGAATCCGCTGGAAGGCTAGCATTGCAATTTCGCATCCACGAATTTCGTGGGTCAAAGGAATATCGACCGAAGCCAAGAATGAGGTAACATACTAAGTGTTAATAATTGCTGACTCAAAGGACAAACAGGCCCTGGAGAAAACAAACGGACTTAAGAGGACTTCATCGTTGCCGACGATACTTATGGCCCACAAATAACAGGGGGGCATCCAGGTTGAAGCGGTGCCCCCTTGCATCCTCCCAACCGGATCAAGATCCAAATGTAAGCGTGGCCATATTTTCCATTTAAGTGAAAAACTCATACAAACATAATTTGAATGAATTTTTCCTTTAAATGAAAAAAATAAACGTGGCAAATTTATGCCATAATATTATGTAAGGAAATCACATAACACAATGCCATAAATAAGCACGCGAGCGGAAGGCCGCCTTCCTTCGTGCATTCACCCAAGACTGCTACGAATCGTTGAGTGAGCTTGGTCTCTCCTCGCAGGCAACAGTCTTCCTTGCTTCGACGCAAGTAAATAGCCCGGTGCTCTCAAGCCAGGAGGGCAACAAGTATCACGCCTGCAATAACTCTCACCACCAAATCAGAGACAGTCGGATACGAAGAAGCAATCCTCAGTGCTCCTCTTTTCTATACATGTGCTAAGTGTTTTCGGTATATCTCTTTACTTTCAGCGTCGCTCTATATTTCTGCTCACTGTTAGCACTTACCATACAGCACTCATTAGAAGCTGTATTGTTGGTGGGTTGGGTTCCACTACGTTGGCCATAAGTCGAGAAACGTATCTTCGAGTCAATCAATAGCCTCAAATCCTTTAGCGCTGGCTTCGATTCAATTAGTCTCTTTCCAATACTGGTCATCCAACCTCTAGGGATTTCCTTTTTTGTCAAATTGACCACTTGAGTTTTTTTCACTGCTAAACTGAACCAACGAGCAGTCATTCAATTTTTCACTCGGCACATTAGCATACCTAGCCTAAGTTGCAGTTATTCAACGGTGCATCCAGCGACTAGAGCTGCAACATCATCCGCAAAACTGATCAAGTGTGACTTATCTGGTATCCAAGGGTTTTCGTTTGAAGTTACAGATCTTTCAATATGATTCCAAAGAAGTCTCGATATGAAGATATCGACTCTCGTCACTTAAGTAGTTTGATAAATTCTTCTATTCGATACATAGCGTATCCAATCCCTCTCAAGCGACCTGTACAGACGGTCTTTCCATAGTACTAGCGCTTTGATTGTACCAGATATGACACCCATATGTCACAACTGGTCTAACCAGGATCTTGTAACGGTTAACTTTCACCTTTTGATAATTGTATCTGGAATGGAAGAGTCATCGAAGGAACTTGACTACTTTTTGTCTTTACTGAGCATAATTTTGACATATTCTATAGTATAGATACTGATCGAGATGAATACCGAGGTATCGAACATAGGATTTATGTGGAACCCGTTCTGAACTACCCTCACCAGCCATTATATGGAAACCCTTCTAATTACATTTCATATCTTGACTTGCCCCCTTCAGCGTTGTCCGGAACAAAATTGTTTCGCACTTCTGTGCATTTATTTTCATTCGCTAATTGTCGGCGTAGAGCTGTATATCATTAAAAAATTGTTGAAGATTGCTCCAAACTATTGTGACTTTTCGGTCTGCCACATAAATGATCAGACCATCAGCAAACGCTACCAGTGATCGCATTGGCAAGAAGCTGGCGAATGAATATTGGGAAGAGCAGAGCACAGTAGCTGTTCCCTACTGGAGACCATTCAAGACCTTAAAGTCGCGCATTGTTGTAAGATTTTCATCATTTACAATAGAAGATTTCATGTATCGCAACATATTCTCTATCATTTCGTTTACTGCAGATGTCTGAGGTTACTTTCTTTATCGCATATATGGTCGAATACCTGGCACGAAAACTAAATCGGCAATTCAGCATCAACTCAAATTTCCCAATATGGGCGTTTATTGCTTTGTCAGTATCACTTCAATCATCTTGCTCATGTTAGGCTGCAAGCTGATTGGGTGAAAGCTTTTAAAGCTCGACGATTCTTGCCCTTTCTTCAAGATCGAAAATACGTTTGCCTTTTTCCACTCACTTGGAAAATATGCAATAATTCCTAGTAGCCACTTCAGGCAAATGTCGGAGATCTACAAGTATATTTGAAATACCTTAATACCACATAATTTCTTGTTATTTATCCTGCCTAATATGAAACACAAATCTACAAAGCTCACAAAATATTCAATAAGATGCAAGCTCGGTATGAGGTCAGATGTTAATGTTTCATTGAAATGAAGAATTGATTCGCCGTTCCGGCTTGATTTGAAGTCAGAAACTTTTGCTTCAATGACCTCTGATCCCCTCTCTCAGGATTTGGTAGATGAACCAATTCAAAACTGGTTCCAATCAGGGCAAGTTTCTGCGATCCGTCGCATATAATCCTTTTTCTATTTCCATCTGGAGTCGTACTATCAATTTATTTATCGCATCACTAGTGGCTTCAAGATTCGATACCCTCACACGAGACTTCTTTCGGGATAAGCTATTCACTTCCATGAAAACACCATCTAGGTCCTAAGAGCTAAAATCCCCCAGTTTTTCCACCCATTGATTGCTGATCTCACTCCTAAAGTATGAGCGGATTAAGTTCCGGACATTCTTCAGGCTTAATTTCAACAAAGCCAATGAGGGATGGTTGTAGTCCATAGAGGAAGGCTTTTCGATCTTTTTAACTTTGAGTTGGTTAGTATATTCATATCTTTTCATAATGTTTCGATGTTTAATCTCGGGAGCTACTTTCTCAATTATTTCTAACGTTAGCCTCCCTAATTTCGACGAATAGAGATCTATATCATCATTAACTAGATTTTTGTTATCAGGAACCATTGAGCAAGCGTTACTATCACCAGAAGGAGTACATTGCTTCTGGTGACCCCGATTAAACTTCTTTTGAAACTTTTCACAATCCGTTTTTAGGGTTTTGTAAAATAATTTTACAAAACCCTACTAGTTTCGCGACCAGTCTGTCCATCTGTCCGTCCGTCCGTCCGTGTGTTACAGCAGTTTTTCTCGGAAACTACTTAAGCTAGAAACATCAAATTTTGTGTGTAGGTGTAAAGTGGTGATCTCTTCAAAGTTCAACTACAAAAAATTTTATAAGGTATTTAAGGGGGGTCTCCCCATATAGGAGTGAAGGTAGCCGATATGGGTATCAAATGAAAGGTCTTGATGAGAACTTTTCAAAACAGGTCTTAATTTGGCAAAATTTGCTTCGAGGAGCGCACAGGGAGGGGAAATACACGAAAAATTTGTGTCTCCCCCCTCTTGATTGGACACCTGTGATCCGAAAAATCTGAAAAAAATCAGGAATATAGGTCTTGGTGTGTGCAACAACAACAAATACGTGAGAAGTCGCAATTCACTCAACTTTGTTAGTAATAGTATGATTTATTGATTTTATGTTTTCTTGAATAAAATCTTAACGGTACCCTTAAATTCAATGAAACTCAGTACGTAGATGTCTATTTATAAGGTTGATCTATCCTGAAAGTTTCATAGAGTTTGAATCATATTTAGCGAAGTTATTGCGGTTTGAATTTTCCTGTATTACTATGGAACAATATGCGCTGCATTTATTACTATGGCAACATATGGCTATGGAACAACATGTGCTTTTTATCGACGCAGACACTACAGTTTTGCTAGGATTTGCATGAAAATTTCAGGAATGATAGGTGTCATGTATATCTTTGAGAATCGGTTCAGCTAGTGGTATCAGTAATCGTAAAACAAAATAGTGGCTGTTTTAAATGCGAAGATTGAATAATTTTGAGTTATTTTTTCCCAACTTCAACGTTTAAGGTGCATGCTTTGAACACTTGATTCAATTGAATGAATGACTGAAGATGAGTACCTACAATGAATGCTCATAAGTGAAACAAACAAGGAGGTGGGAGAGAGCTCCTAGCAAAAGGGTTTTGTAACCATTCTAGGATTCGAAAAAATTGGCCATGAATCGATGATTTCAGTACAGGAGAGTGGCCCCTGAAAAAAAAATTCATCAAACGTAGCCGATATGAGTATGAAATGAAAGTTTTCATGGGAGCTTTTGAAAACAGTTGTTAAACTGTCAGTTTTTGCTTCAGTGGGGGCACAGGGATATTTATGAGTATAACAATACCGAAAACCTCAGAAGTCGAAATTCGTTCAACTTTGTTAAAAATAGTATGATCTTCGTATTTCATATTTTCTCCAATAAAATCGTCTTTGACATGTTTCTTGATTTGATACGATCTGGTGACTGCATTTTGTAAATTGAATACAAAACCCTTCTGACATGAGCGTAGGTTTGTTTACCCAACTTGTTTTTAAATTTAACCGATGGTTTTCATGTTAAACTGGGATGAGGAAAACATAATCCTTTGGATGATTGATTTCCATTACGATTACGTTGTTTTCACTATCGTAAGAAGGCATCTGCAATTTTCGTTGAGGACTTTTAAAGCTGAATTGACGTCTTCTATCAGTAATGCATAGGTCCAAACACGAATTTGTTCTAGGGTATGTTGGGAACTGGGACCCATATAGATTACACCTGTATTCAATTTGGTTCTCAGTTATCCAAGATTTCAGAAATATACCTCTTGAATTACTTTTGGTGCTCAGTCATGATGCAATCAGGTCACCAGCAAAAATACAATAACCATGCAGCCTGTTCAATTCGAGTATTTCAAAAAAGGGATTGAGCTCCTCCTTGAACTTGAGAACATTTCAACCAATTGCATAGGCAGAGATAATGAATTGGTTATCCCCACCTAGCAGTGAAATTTTGATGTCAAGTCAAAGTCAATGTTTTTGAATTTTACTCTATCAATACTTTGGAAACAATAGGGTCTTCTTACCCATAGCTCGGTACCATCTCCCCCCTGGCCGTTTACCCTATCGTGCCTTACGAATTCAAAATCCTTGAATATCATGGAGTGCCATGAATTGAGGTGGGTTTCAGCGAGAAGCATGATGTCAGGCTTTTGCTTAACATTGAATTCGACGAGATCGTCCACTCAATGTATAGTAACAATAGAGTTGACGTTGATCGAGATGAGACGAAGTTTATCCACGGAAATGTTCCTGGATGACAAACTATTTTGAAGCATGTTGGCCTAAATACTGGAAAACAAAATTGATTTTTTGATCTTGCATATTCAGCCTTTCCGAGAGATATTCAAGTAATTTATTTTTGCTTGTTTTATATGTCATGGCTTCTTGTTTTTCGAACCTGCTTTGTGACAGTTGTATTCGATTTATTCGCGTTTGATAATTTCCGAATCATTTCATTTCATCTTTAATGTTTCCCTTTTTCCAATTGAGGTTGTTGCCGTTATAAACGTCTTGTAATGTTTTTTTATTTATTTTTTCAAACATGCGTTTCGGAAGATACGTTCTTTCTTCTGCAGTAGTGTATTAGTTTTTAGACTACAACGGTTTACATTGGTTTTATTTATAATACCTTTTGTTAATTCATTAAGAAAATTAAGTTAAAGTTAACAGGTTATTGTATATGGGCAAGAATAGAGAGAGGCATCGAGGAAACTAGATGGTAAAAACAATTCAAAATGTTCTAAGGTGAACCGACGTAATATACACACACAAACGCATGTCGTATATTTTTCAGTCAAGAAATCATTTCATATTGAAAATTAGAGGACATCAGTTGGGTCTCTAGCGACGAACTCGCAGGGTGCAGAAGAAACGTGCGCAAAAGATGAAACTTTGGCACGTAGCTATTACGCCTTTCTCCCCTTCATTACTTGAGTTTACTCAATAGCAGGTAGAAATGTAGGATAAGTGCGTCCATGGGTGCAATAAACGATACCCGAACGAACATACAAGCAGTATAAGGGTTCGGCCACATTGCGATTTTCATGTCGTAACCAGCGCTTTTTAGACGCATATACGAACACACTGCGACAAGATTTGCAAAGGAACTTCAGGTATGCGCAGAACTAATATGCTCATTTGAAGATATGTCTTTGCCAGGAACACATGCGCTAACTCATTTGTGTGCTATGCAAGAAACTTCCGTGCACGTCAGCGTCAATGTCCAAATGATGTGCGCCTGCGCGAGAATCACAAAAACTACTGACTAAACTGGTTTTAGGAAAAATCGCGAATTTCTGCGACTGCCGACCTGGAAAAAATTCTCGAAAATCGCAGTGTGCGGGCTTCCATTTAAACATGTGTAACTTGCGACAGAAGTGCAACTATATAGTCGTAGTCTGATGTATCCCAAAGGGATGGAGCAACGCCTCTTCAATGTTTCAAATGCCTTGGTTATGGTCACACAACACAAGCATGCAAAGGACCCGATAGGAGTTCCCTATGTTACAAATGGGACATAAGAGAAAAGAGTGTGCGAAGGAGGCACACTGTATTCTTTGCAAGGATGCTGATCCAAGACCTGACTTCGGACACGTCTTGGGATCAGGAAAATGCCGGGTGTTCCAGAAAGCCCTAGCCAAGGTAAAATCAGAGCCTCGATGACCCGCATCCTGCAGCTAAACTTACACCACTGTTCAACCGCCCAAAATCTGCTTGAGCAGTTTGCGAGGGACATGAAAGCCGACTTCTTGCTGCTGAGTGAGCAACACCATAATAAAAGTCCTGTATAATGGTATTCTGATGAAACTGGTACTGCCGCCATCTAGGTTCGGAACAGTGACTTTCAAGCGGAGAGATGTGGACGGGGGGGATGGTTTCGTGTGGGTTCGGCACTCAGGGACCACCTTCTTTAGTGCGTGCCTAACGCCTAACGAATCGATATCATCTTTCTAAGCCAAGCTTCATGCTTTGGAGGGCGCTGTCTCGAACGCCGAAGGCAAAGTGCTCGTCGGGGGCGACTTCAACGCTAAAGCAATCGAATGGGGCATGCCTCAGATGGATCCGCGGGGAAAACGAATTCTGGAAATGGCAGCCAGGACGGCCCTTGTCGTACTAAACTCTGGAAATACGCCGACTTTCGGCCGTATTGGCTGTGAGGAACCATACCGGAGGTGACATTAGCCTTGGAGTCCTTAGTACGGAGGATATACAATTGGAGGGTATTAGAGGACTACTCAGCCAATAATCGTCAGTGCATTCTGCTTGAGATTAGTGATGCTGTCTCCCATCGTCCGTGCTCTTGGCCTTCTACAACTGGATGGAACATCGGAAGGATGGACGTCGAGAGGTTCGTCGAGGTACTCACAGCAGGTGAGCCACTGCAGGGAGCTTCGGAGGGGACGGAAGAACTGGTAGCTCAAGACGTGGTGAACTCTACTATGAGCATCATTACGACTGCTTGCAAAGCTTCTATACCCCGTCGAAAACCCCGGCACGGCAAGCCCCAGTGTACTGGTGGTCAACTGAAATCGCTGAAAAGCGAAGGGAGTGTCACAAGCTCCGATGTGTGGCTCAACGGGCGCGAAACGGTGACGAGGCATGCAACTGGGTGGCAGCATATAAGTCGGCCAGGAAATGCCTTCACAAACTGATCAACAGTAGCAAGGCTCGCTGCTGGCAAGACCTAGTGGACAATGTGAACATGGATCCGTGGGGTCTTGGCTACAAGCTGGTCATGGGGAAGCTTGGTGCCCTACAGAAGCCTTGTATACATGACGCGGAAAAGATGGGCGCGATAGTGCGGGCACTCTTCCCCGCCCATCCCGTCCATGTTGACGCTGTCCATGGTCAAACAGCAGTCGGATGTCCACTCTTCACACAGCTAGAACTGGAGGAGGCAGTCCTCTCATTGAAAGCGAGGAAGGCCCCAGGTCCAGATGGCGATCCAGCTGAGGTGTTGCGGCTCGTCTATCACCATTGTCCTGACTTACTGCTCAGCACATTCAACGCTTGTGCTGATCAGCAAGGGGAAGGGAAATCCCGAATCGCCGTCTGCATATCGCCCGTTATGCATGCTAGACACGGCTGGGAAAGTGCTAGAGAAACTCATCATGGGAAGACTCACTGACGCGATTCGTGCTGCTGGGGACCTATCTCCTCGGCAGTACGTCCTACCATTGATGCGATTGCAGAGGTGGTGAACGCGGTCCAAAGGGCAGAGGCATATAGTCGCACCAAGCGACGGATCCTCATGTTGGTGACACTCGACGTCAGGAATGCCTTCAACTCCGCTAGATGGGTGGATATTCTGGGTACGCTGGAAAACTCTTTTCAAGTTCCAGAATATCTAATGCAGCTTTTGAGGAACTACCTAAAGGACCGAGGCCTGCTCTACGACACGACACAGGGCCAACAAAGGATGGAAATTACATCGGGTGTTGCCCAGGGATCTATCCTTGGTCTGGACCTGTAGGACGTGTCTTACGACGGGCTTCTGAGACTTGAGATACCAGATGAGTCGCGCTTGGTCGGCTATGCGGATTATGTTGCGGCTCTGGTCGCTGGACGCACCGTTGAACAAGCACAACTTAGGCTAGGTATGCTAATGCGCCGAGTGAGGGACTGGATGACTGCTCGCGAGCTCAGTTTAGCACTGGAGGAAACCGAAGTGGTCATCTTGACAAAAAAGAGAATGCCTAGAGTAAGGATGATCAGTATTAGCGACATACGAATCGAATCCAAGCCAGCGGTGAAGTACCTGGGGCTACTGATCGACTCGAAGATGAGTTTCTCTGAGCAAATCAGGGCAACGGCTGAGAAGGCTTCTTCGGGAATATCGGCTCTGAGTCGACTTATGGCCAACGCAGGGGGACCCAGCCCATCAAGAAGACGCCTCTTGATGAGTACTATAGAGTCAGTGCTACTGTACGGAGCAGAGGTATGGGGCGACGCTCTCAGCAAGGAGGTATACCGAAAACGTTTGGCACAGGTACAGAGAAGAGGAGCACTGAGAATTGCTTCTTCGTATCCAACAATCTCTGACTCGGCGGTGGAGGTGGTTGTCCGCGAGGAGAGATAGCGCTCGCTCAACGATTGGCAGCAGTCTTGGGTCATTTGCACGAAGGGAAAGTGGACTGTGTGCCTCATCCCACATGTGACAACGTGGCTAAATCGAAGGCATGGTGAGACTGACTTCTATCTGACCCAGCTTTTGAGCGGGCATGGGTGTTTTCAGTCTTACCTGCACAAGGTCGGTAAGTTACGGTTCCCCGATTGTCGATTTTGCCCAGAAGAAGAGGACAATGTCTGTCACACATTTTTGCGTGTACAAAATGGGTCAGGCTGCGAAGGGAACTCTACAGGGAGACGGGAGAGCTCACCCCGGATAATATAGTTGCGGTGATGCTTGAATCAGTTGACAAATGGAACCAGGTGGCACATTATGCTCGGGCAGTCCTAAAATATAAAAGGGGTTCACATTAGACGGGGGCGCTGGGGCTGCGGGATCGCTTTTTTTGGCACTTCCTCTTCCCCTCTCCCCTCCCGCTAGGAAAGGGACTCCCCAGCTTGAGGGCGCCACACGGCGTAACAAAACGAGACGTAGCCCGAAGTAATGTGCCAAAAGGTTCCAGGCTGGGTTCTCAGGTTGTCAGGGGAGGTGTTTAGTGGGTAGTCCAGTCGCGCATGGGAGTCCCACACTCTGTGCATAAATAGCATTCACCCCCCTACCACAAAAAAAAGGGATGGAAGAGACTACGAGGGGATAGTCGTGCGGCTATCATAATTTACACATGGTTAAATGGAAGCGCGCCTACTGCGACATTTCTAACATGTCGATTGTCGAAAGGATTTGCGATTTTTCCTAAAACCAGTTTAATAGGCATGAGAATTTTTGGTTCGCAAGATTTTGAGGTACTCACGCAGGCGCACATAATTTGCTGGCATGGATGGAAGTAATAAATTTTCTTCGCTTGGCTTAGTAGCAGTAATGCCACCACTCTTTTTATATTAGCCATATAGTGGTAGTAATACTTTATTGAGACTTTTCTTTTGGCATATGTTACTTAGCCTACTTTTAACGTTTTGATTCATTTGACAGTGACACTTTTGTCAAATGTCATTAGCTTCTTTATACGACCTTAGTCTATACTTTACAGTATTGAACTTAACGGGGCGGTCTTGGTCTTCTTTTTGGTTGAGGATTATTTTGTATAAGTCTAAGCTCGCTTTGGACCATCCGGTGGTTGACGGATGAGACATTGTCGATTTTGATGTCCGGACATTGTATTTTGATGTATTTTCTGACCTGTGTAGCTCCGAATACCGAGTCTACACCTCTGAGTATGACTGTATATTTTCTGCGTTCCGTTGGTGTGAAGGAGCAACCTTCCGCTTTAGATCTGCGGATCAAATCCAGTAATTTTCATGGATGGTGACTTCGTCAACTGTAATTTTTAATTTGCTCGCGCTTAGGTGTGTTATTCCATACTGCGTTGTTGGGCTCCTTTCTATGATTTTTTTAACCGACATTGCTGTTTTTCCTTCTACGAATATAGGAGGACGCCATGACTTTTTCTATTCAGGGGCACACGTGTTTTGCTTGGAGGTTAGTTTTTCTTCTCCCGAAAGAGGTTTGGTGCTTGAATAAGAATGGGTGACTTTCTTTTAATTGCCAACCTACATTGAGCCGTTCTAAATTCTTCCAATTCCATGTTGATCCGGTGCAGCTTGCTCTACTTCCATTGTTGCTAATGGTAGTATTTCTTTCCTGGCCGCTTTCTTTCTTGTGGGTTAGCCTTCTCGTCACTGTCCGCATCGGACCATCTTTGGATATTTGGGGACTCTCTTTGTACCTCTGCTGTTGCTAGTTTTCCGGGCTTGATTTCCTTTGTTCCGATATACTTGTATTTTATTTTCTTTATTATTTTGATTTTTGACATCTTACTGTTTTTGCTTGCGATGTGTTCGGTTTGACGCCTCACCATCGACTCCGTATTAGTCATATCTAAATTCCTACTAATTGTCTTAAATAAAACAGAGTATATCTATTCCTACATAAGACATATCTTCATCTGAGCATGTCAGTTCTGCGCATGCCTGAAGACGGCTAGAGCTGTGACGAAAACATACACACATACAGCCATACGTACGATGTGTATCGTATACAAGAATATGCTGGATGAGCTATGGGAGCGTTTAAAAATGAGAACATTGGCGGAAAACTGGTTTTACGCCCCTATTGTTATCGTCGCGTGAAAAAAGCCTATTTTATTGGATTTATACCGGTGACGCATCCTAAGGGTAAAAATGAAAAAAGAGGAGAAAAACCAAAAAAAAATAAATTAAAGTAGACAACGCTGTGACACAATATGTTTGATTAAGGATTGTTTTATCAAAACCAAAGTAGAAAGTGAATTTAATAGCTAATACAGAAGACTGCTTTGCAAAAATATTTGAAGCACATCTTCCTCAAACAATCCATACATTATACTATTCATTTAAAATCAACAACTTTTCATATTATCTTAACAGGAAGATCGGAATCAGTATAGCGAGGAAGACAGGTACACTAAATGCAAAGACGTCCAATTTACCGATTAGCAGCTGGCTGGCTTGGCGTCTTTGAGTGAGTGTTACAAAGACTAGATAGATTTACATTTTATATTACACTAAGCAAATAAAGGATTCTTCATTTCAACATTTATTTAGGGATGTATCCTGCCTCGTTTGTTAATTTAGTAACTGGAAACTTCTAAAGCTAAGTCTACGTTAGCAAAATCACTTTTGCATGCAAGTCACTTGTGGCGTTATAGACGGCATAATTTTCATTCCAACACACTTTTGAGCGATTTCCACGCCCAAAAAAAAATCACCCGAGGGTTTTCACAACCACCCATGAATATTCATTGTGATAAATGCTTTTCAGAACACCCATAACAATTGGTGCTTTTTGTCACTTTTTGATTGCAAATTGAAATATACTTTTTAAAACCGATAACGCGACAAAATCTTATAATAAAAAGGCACATTTGACAAGTTTGCTTATGATACCTTCTGCGATGCATTGGATGTTGCGGCGCGTTTCAATGGCATTTGCCCAATATGCGAACGACTAAACACTTCACATTCACGGGCAAAGCTTTCGTCAAAATTCCGTTTATCCATCCGATTGTGGCTTTAAACTCTTCCTATGCAACTCGAGATATGAGACCCGATAGAAATTTGGAATTAATTCGATTGCTGAGGCCACAGTTGCTGAGGCCACAGTTGCTGAGGCCACAATTGGTGGATTTGCCATTCATCGAGCCGCTTGGACAGTTTGTTATTAGGGGTCGATAAGGTAGCTTCAAACCTTGTAGGTTATAAAAAATAAAGCGAGTACTCACCTAATCGTGAACAATCTCGTTTTTTTGGAGTTGCGACGCCTTAACGCTATCAGTGGAGTTTGCGCTTGCTTATCGATAGACGAAGACAGACAACGTGTGGTTGTGACAAATCACCCCGCAATTCGATTTTTCGCTAGTCGATAATGCTTTCCGAATTTTTTAAGTTACAAAATACAACTCGTCTTCGGCTTAAAACGACTGGAACTTTTACTCAATTATTTCTCTTAGTGATTGATTACAGCACGTTGCAAAGAATTATACACTTTTCTTTTTGTAGGGTTGTTCAAATTTGTACAGAGACTCTGCAATTTAATTTTCACAACATTTTGACAGATTTTCACAACATTGTGACAGATCGTGTATGACCAAACTGATTTCTTTTGAAACCTACCAGCGCGTACAACGAGCTCATCTGGAAATTCTTATTCACTCCACCACTTCTTCGCAGGAGTACAGAAATTTCAAGAACTTTGCGATTCACGACAATAAACCAGATTTTCAGACGACACCGGTGAAAAACAAAGTCGCAAGCTATCACGGTAGTTCTCGGACAGAGTTCTGTTATCTGACTCTTGTCAACTTCCGGCTGGGGTTGCCGTAGTGTCGAAAGCCAGATCCCTCTCTGAGACCAAGCCCTGGAGTGAGGATCTCTATTATCTTGGGCTTATATTCGACAAAAAACTACCCTTCAGAAGTCATATTGAGCATATTAGCTCCAAAGCCCTAAGGCAGTGCTCTTGCTATACCCTCTTCTTAATCGTAATTTGCATCTCAACACCAGAAACAAAGTCCTCATCGTCAAAATGGAAAAACAACCGATTATCCTATACGGCTCACCTACTTGGATACAATGTGCTAAATATCTTGTAACAAAGCTTCAGATCACGCAAAATAAATACTTGAAAATGGTACTTAATAAACCGTTTTACTTTTCTTCTGAAAAACTGCACAGCTTGCTGACGTCAGCCCAATTTATAAGCTCGCTGCATCACACCGTGATAGATTAATCGCGAAAGCGAATGACTTACCCAATCCGCTAATTCGTGCCCTGGCGAACTGAAAACCAGCAGTTGCTACCACGAATCTCTTTGGCCGTAACCTAGCCTCATAGATTTTAGCTAGCTATAAGTATGAGTTAAGTTAATATTAAGCTAGTAATAAGTAGAGGTTTTTGCCGAAATTTTTCTCTAGCTGATTCTAATATTCACAAAGAAATACGATACTACACATAGTTTTAAGTCATGTTCAAACGATGGTGAAATGACTTTGTCAGAACACCTACTACATTATAAGGCCTCTGTACCGCATACGTTAATAAAGCTCAAATCTCTCAAGATAAGGAAGAAAAGTAAAGTTAATTATAAATTCTGGAATTCCGTATGAAATCATCATTTTCATAATGAAATTTAAATATGCTTTTATTGGAAGGCTTTTCGTTTATACTATGGACCACTTTCTTGAAGGAATCTCAATATCGGGGGTTAGTAAGCTTTGACCAATTTCCTTGAACAAAATTCCGAATTGAAAAACGCTGAACCCAATATTCGAGTACTTTTAATTATCATGAATAGTGCGACTTTGCATAAAAAACTACAAAATGAAACTATGACCAGAATCAACTAATTTAAACGTAAAAGTAACGCTGAAATCTATTCTTACTTCAATAGAATTCTCAGGAATGCTTAGGAGCCGGTTATTTATTATTTTTTCAACCCAACAATGGATTCGATTTTCATTGATTTGACTAGAATGGGGTATGTATGATCAATCGATTTCGAATGACATGACGTGTGCTCGTATGAATGCGCGAAAAGCTTAGCTAAATACTTTACTATTATTCCATGCACAACCGTACATACCTGGATGGATCTATCAAAGTATGAATGTATCTGAAAACGTAAAATCGAGAAACAGTCCGACACGCTACGGTACTCTCAACAATTTCATACATTCAACAACACAATTACTGACTTATATGATTTGTATAATTGGAATTGCTTGGAATTCCTATGAACTCGTTTTTTATGCAAAGACATTAAGGTATGTATTTACGCTTTTAGACGATAACATGGCAAGGTGGTGAGTGGGTCGTCAAGCTTTCCACAAAGATAAAAATACATTCACAAATACGAAAATAAAATTTGAAATGCTGCAAAAAAGCCTTTAAAAATTGAAATAACTGCGTTCGGGTTGTTGTTAATAGGAGTTCGGAAAAGTATTAGATTACCAACATTCTACAGTTATATTGCAGGTATGTTGATACATATCATAGTAATGGGTTTAATGATTCGAAGTGTTGATACTGACTCATAATACCACCATAGGCATACCAAATGTTTTACACGTCGTAAATAATTCTTGGGTGCGCGCTTTTGGTATGCCCATAAGATGGGATTTACCCATATCTAAGCCGTTTTTGTTTGTAAACAGCATTTATAGTTAGATTCTTGTCTAGACGAAAGAATGCAGCGTTTTTTGGGAATTTAATATGGACTTAATTAGAATTCATTAATTTACTAGAAGTAGTATAAATAAAATAAGCAATAAATTTCTTCAAAATGTTTGCTGTTGTCTTACAATCCATATTATTCATTTTGTAGCTTGTCTGTTATCTTCTGGATAAAATTCTTACGTCATCTGGTTTTCTTGACGATGCAAGAAAAGTCATGCAGACGAAAGACTTTGCTGAATTAGTTTTGAAAAAGATCTTACAAATTTGAATCCCTAAAGAAGCACGAAAACTGTTGTCTTTTTTGTTTAAATCGCGTTAGCTTAAAAGTAGGATAGTTTATCAAATAAAATTTCGGCCAAATTTTTGAGTGCACAATGTAATACCGTGACGGGCAAAATTCTACAACAATTCGTTATATTAAGGTACTGGTTAATTGGAAGAATTAATCAAAAATCCATCGATGCATATTTTTCTGTAACGTAAATATATTTATAAAAAAAATGAAGATAAAAACTTTTCTTACCAAATTTAAGGAGAAATTCATAAAAACATAAAAAATTGAATGGACAAAAGTCTACGACAGGCAGTCTTGAGTCAGTTATACAAAAAAATTTCCAAGTTAACGTCAATATTTGTTTATTTGCTCTTATTGTCATTTCGTATATGTGCTGCTGCAACTCTATTTTAGTTTCATCGCTAGTTTCTAACTGTAAGGACCGCAAAATGTCATCGCGAAAAGAAATTTCTGGTGATATCCGATTTGGTCGTACAGTATAAAAAAGACGATTAATCTATGCCCCAAAGACTGCAAGCAGTATTTGATGCGAAATGGAGTCCAACTGAATATAAAGCCAGCAAAACCTTTACAAATTCCAATACGTTTAGTTGAAAATATTTTGTGTACAAGTCAGCCAGCACTGACTGTCGTAGACTTTTGTCCATTCATTTTTTTTTATGGTTTTACAAATTTCTCCTTAAGTTTGATATGTAATTTTTCCGTCTTTGTTTTTTTATAAATATATTTACTTTACT
Source organism: Odontomyia ornata (assembly GCA_963969285.1). Classification (NCBI taxonomy): domain Eukaryota; kingdom Metazoa; phylum Arthropoda; class Insecta; order Diptera; family Stratiomyidae; genus Odontomyia; species Odontomyia ornata. The sequence continues at coordinate 136,833,118 of OZ017740.1, forward strand.
GAAAAAAGCACACCAATGGATTTTTGATTAAAGCTTCCAGTCAACCAGAATCTCAATATAAGGAGTTGTCGTAGACTTTTGTCCGCCACAGTACATTTCAAAGTATGACAGTTGTCGGTGGTTTACGAGTGAATGATACATTGTTGCCTATGCGTTTTATATACAATCACTTTGAATAAAAAGACAATTAAGTACCTAAATATTTTAAATGGAATCAAGTTACATGAATAATGCTATGTTATTTATTTTGCTAGTTACAACTCCATCATATATATAATAGTCGGTTCGCGATAAATTAAATTTTCGGTCCAGTCCATCTATATGAATAATTATTTTATAAGACTCGTATTTTTTGACCGGAAAAATGAGTGCCAGTGCTTAACATTGGCTATACGGTTCGCCTTTATTAAATGAAGCATTGGAGTGCATCATCAGTCATTTTGAGCCTTCTGGCAATTCGAAGAACAGCACCGCGCCCATGCCATGGCTTCATGCAACGGCTACAAACATTTTTCGACAGGTTAATCTTCGTTAAATTCTCATTCACCATTAAACGTCAAACGTTACTCGTTATCCATTAGATTAACTATTAGGACTATTATCATAATCCATATTTTTTCATCCTATTATTTTGTTCTTTGCGATATGTCGCAAATTATTCGGTAGAACATAATTTTCGATTAGTGAACTTTTCTTTTTTATTCAAAACACACAAGTATTTACAAACATAATCTTCTTCTTAGCTCCACAGCCTCTCTCGGGTCTTCGCTTCCTTCAAACAGCACCTTCAACTGTCTCGGTACATTGACTGCGTCCTCCAATTTCGAAATCCGAGCAGCAATGAACTGTCTTCGTCGACCGAGTCCCCACTGGTCTCCGGCCTTCAGTTCTCCCAACGAATACCTTCTTGGGTATCCATTGTTCGTCCATACAATTCATGTGGCAAGCCCATTGCAGCTTCCGTAGTCTTACAATCCTTGAGACCTCCGGATCGTCCAAAATTTCACAAAGCTCGTGATTGTATCGAATTCGCCATTGGTCCCCGTCTAGCTTCGCTCCGATTATTCGCCTCAGGACCCGTCGTTCAAAGGCGTTCAATATATTTGCGGATGCTTGGGTTAGGGTCCATGTTTCATACCCATAGCATAACACAGGTCCTATCACAGGTTTGTATACTTGGAGCTTTGTTTTCCTGTGTATGCAGCTGGTCTTCAGGATCGTCAAAACAGAATAAAATATTTTATTTGTGAGCTGCATTCTTCGGCGTTTTTGTCTCTTTCATTGCGCGTTTTCGTTATTTGGCGCCTAAATACACAAATTCGCTAACATTTTCAATACTACATCCGCAAAGTGTGATGTTTTGTTTACTTGAGGTATTTTTCCCCGACTGCGTCATGAGCTTTGTTTTATTTTCATTAATTTGTAGCCCTGCTAGTCTTGCTTCGCTGTTGAGTTTTAGGAAGAGTTCTTTGGCAGTTGTTAACGGCCGTGACAAAATGTTTATGTCGTCCACATAGGCTACTACTTGGCTCGACTTGAATAGTAATGTACCTCGTGTATCGACTGGTAGCTTCCTTATACCAAAGTGAATAGCAATGGGGCCAGCCCAACTCCCTGCTTTAGTCCGATATTTGTGTCAAAGGCATCGGTGAGTTGGTTATTGATGCGGACTTGGGAGGTTGTCGACGTCATTGTCATTTTGGTAAGACGGACTAATTTGGCTGGGATACCAAAGCAAAGTATTATTTAGTATAGTACGTTATGATCAATACTGTCGTATGCTTGCTTAAAGTCAACGAAAATTTGGTGAACGTCTATAGTGAACTCCCAGCACTTTTTAAATACCTGCTTGACTGTAAACAATTGGTCTATCGTCGATCTGCCTGTTCTAAAACCACCTTGATACTCCCCAATAATACTGTTGGTGTATGATCCGATTTTATTTTCTAAGATCTTTGAAAATATTTTGTACGCCGTACAAAGTAATGATATGCCTCTATAATTTTCGCACTGTAGCTTGTCACCTTTTTTTTGGATAGGGAATATAATTGATTGGCTCCACTCGTTCGGCATATGTTCTTGTTGGCAAATGTGCTGGATTATTTTTGTGAATAGCTTGATGAACACTACTGCCACCATATTTGATGAGATCCACTGGAATCTCATCGATGCTCGGCACTTTTTTATTCTTTTGGCCTTTGATGGCGGAACAAACTTCATCCAGAGTTGGTGAGGCCAATGAACGCTTTTCACAGACATTACAAACATAATACTCAAACATAATTTCGAAAACATTGTACTATTTTTCGATTTATAGAAGAGTAATCAAAATGAAAATGACTATGACGTCGACGACCTCCCAAGTCCGCATCAATAACCAACTCACCGATGCCTTTGACACAAATATCGGACTAAAGCAGGGAGATGGGCTGGCTCCATTGCTATTCAATTTGGCTCTGGAGTACGTCATACGGAAGCTACCTGTCGATACGCGAGGTACATTACTATACAAGTCGAGCCAAGTAGTAGCCTATGTGGAAGACATCAACATTCTGTCACGGTAATTAACAACTGCCTAAGAACTTTCCTTGAAACTCGACAGCGAAGCGAAACTAGTATGGCTACAAATCAATGAAAATAAAACAAAGCTCATGACGCAGTCGAGGGAAAATACCTTAAATGCACAAAATATCACACTTGGCGAATAAAGTATCGAAAATGTTAGCGATGATCTTGAAGACCAGCTGCATACACAGGAAAACAAAGCTCCAAGTATACAAATCTGTGATAAGACCTGTGTTATGCTATGGGTGTGAAACATGGACCCTAACCCAAGCATCCGCAAATATATTGAATGCCTTTGAGCGACGGGTCCTGAGGCGAATAATCGAAGTGAAGCTAGACGGACACCAATGGCGATTTCGATACAACCATGAGCTGTATGAAATTTTTGACGAACTGGAGGTCTCAGAATTTGTTAGACTACGGAAGCTGCAATAGGCGGGCCATGTGAATCGTATAGGTGAACAACGAATACCCAAAAAGGTATTCGTTAGGAGAACTTAAGGGTGGAGACCAATGGGGAAACTGAGGAAACGCTGGTCTGACTCGGTCGATGAAGACAGTGTTTCGAAATAGACTCAATGCAACAACATTAGTTTGATCAACAAGAGATGATTTATTTTATCAGTCTCCATAGTTTATACATAATTTTTCATTGCACTAGCAATTATTTCCATTTTCGCAAATTTCTGTACTTGCAATAGTTTTCAATCGTTAATTGCCCTGGAGTTTACGCCATAGAGAACTCTAATATCTACCAGATATTCGTCGGCAGAGAGGTTAAGCAGGTCGTAAGACGACGTTTCGAAGTGTTGTTGCAGATTGTAGTTAAATCCTAGAATCCTTGGCGGTACGTCAAATGCTTGAAATGTGAAGTTGCTGATTTTCTCCGGGATTGGTGTCAGTTTTATGATATCATACGAGCGTGTATCAATAACCGGAAGGAAAGCCAATAAATGAAAGCTGTTTTCATTATACGAGTATATGAACTGAATGGGCTCGTTGCTAGATTGACAAAGTCCTGGAATTTTCGTCACGACAGTTTTTACGTTGGTTTGGTCATAGTTCAAATTCTTCAAGGAACCTGAATTTACATTTTCAACGCTCCTCTATGTATTTGCGCTATTCCGAGATGTTCGATGTATAAACCTGTTGTCAGCTGAGTAATACTGACATAGCCATATGTGTGTGGAAGGACGCAGCAGATTACCACCAGAGGGTAAAGGAGTTTGGTAGTTAACCCAGGAGCGGTCGATGTCTTTGGTGGAGATTCCGAAGACCAACCCGTTGTTTTTTCGTGCCATCTGATAAGTATTCGGTCCAAGTATCACCAATGGATCTAATTTTGCATGTTTTATATTTGCGTGTTGTTGATGCAAGTGTTAGTGGTGGAGTTTCTGTTGGGGGATCTTGGATAGGTGATTCCTTTGGGACATCTGGGGTGTTGTTCTCGAATGGTAGGCGGCAAATCTTGGTCACGGGGTGCCTGGTAACTCTGCCATGTACTTTGATGGATACAACCATCGAGTTGATTGGAAGTTTTCCGTTTTTAGAAGCACAAGGTCACCGACTTGTAGATTGGGTCTGATGCTCATCAATTTCAGTCGTTGCTGCAGTCTGCTGAGGTATTCGAGTCTCCATCGATTTCAAAAATGGTTCCTTATCTGTTGGACCATTTCCCACTTTTTACTGATATGTTTGTCAGATGCAATTGTTGGTATTTCGAAAAAGATACTCCCTGTTAAAAAGTGTCCAACAGTGATGGCCGAATGATTCCTTGAATCGCTGCTTACTTCGCATAGAGGTCTTGGGTCAAGCGTGCTTCTATCTGAGCTAGGAGAGTGTGAAGTTCCTCGATGGTTAAGAGTCGTTCTCCAATCGACTTGACTAAATGGCGTTTCATTGACTTTACTTCAGCTTCCCAGAGTCCACCAAAGTGTGGGCTTCCAGGAGGAATGAGCTTCCACTGAATCTCTTCGTTTATTAGAAGATCCTCGCATTGCTTTGAAATCTCTGCAAATGCTTTGCGTAATTGTCGTTCGCTGCCCACAAAGTTGCTTTCACAGTCGCTAAATATGGTGGTGCATTTCCCTCTTCGCGCAATGATTCTTCGAATTGCGGCAATGCACGCTGGTGTCGATAAATCGCTTACAGGTTTTAAATGGAAACCTTTGGTGGGGAAGCACACGAAGACAGCTATATAGGCTTTAGTGGTTTTCGTCCCACGTCCACCGTTCCATTTGATTGTTATTGGCCCAGCGTAATCCAGGCCTGTTTGTGCGAAGGGCTTTTCCATTTGCAATCTTGGTGAAAGTAGCTGTCCCATTAGCTGGCTCTCTGGCCGAGCGATAGTCTTGAAGCACGTAATGCATTCATGAAGGATCCTTTTCACAAACGATTGTGCATTAATGGTGAAAAACTCTTGCTGCAGTGTTGCTAAAACCAACTGTAGTCCTCCATGTATGTCTCTCAGAAGTATACCTGGACGTTTTGCAGTTTCATCGATTGGCGCAAACTGTAGTCTACCGGTAGTCCTGAGTATGCCTTTGGAGTCAATCATTGGAATTAGGTGCTTAAGGCTACTATTGTTGGTGACTTCTTTACAAAAGGATGCTGCTGAGAGAGTTGTATGCAGTTGTTTTTTGCTCCCTCTAGCTCCTCGATCGTCAAAGAACTCACTCGTTTGTTGTCTTTATTTGATGCATTATGTTTGAATCGACGTATGTATGCTATAACCTTCAAGAGTTTTGGAAGTGACGAGTATCTGCTGAATTTCTCTGGCTCTTTGGTGGTCTCTGTTGCTACTATTCCAACGGTGCGTATTTCATTTGTGACGGCGTTGTTCTCTGTTGCTGAAAGTGCCAAATTTGATGCGGTTGAGATTTCTTGATTTGCTAGCCATTCTGGCCCCTCCCACCATAAGGATGAGTAAATCAGTTGTTTTGGTTGAATCCCTCTTGAAGGAAGATCAACAGGATTATCGGTAGAGCGAACATAGTGAGAATCATCTGGTTCCGAGGCTTTGTGTATCAGACTTACACGATTTGCGACAAATACCTTCCACGTAGCTGCTGATATTTGGATCTAGGCCAAGACGACTTTTGAATCTGTCGAGAAATGAGTGTTGATGTTTGCTCATTCGCACGCTTGCTTGAGTTGCTTCATTAGTTCCAATATTAGAAGAGCCCCGCTAAGCTCAAGTCGTGGGATCGATATCGTTTTTAGGGGAGCGACTTTAGATTTTTCACTCAGCAAACAGGTTGATATATTTCCTTCTGTGGAGATTACTCGCAAGTAAACTGTTGCTGCATAAGCTGCGTTCGATGCGTCACAGAATCCGTGTAATTCTATTTTGCCATTTTGTGTGGATCCGTTCCATCTGGGAATTTGCAGCTTCTCAATGATCGGTAATTGTCTCCTTGTTTCAACCCAATCTTTAACTGTAGCTGGAGGGACTTCGTCATCCAAGCCTAACTTTAGAAGCCAGAGTTTCTACATGGTAATTTTCCCAGTGATAATACAGGGCGGCAACCAGCCTAATGGGTCGAATAGTTTTGATACTTCTGAAAGTAAGGACCATTTCGTTAATTTTTGTTCCTCAGCTGGTGTAACTTTGAAGGAAAAGTAGTCTTGCGCCGGGTGCCATTGTAATCCAAGCGTTTTGATTTCTTCTGAAAAAGCAATTTCCAATGGTTTCTGGTTCTCTATATCCTTTTCTGTAATGGCTTCTAAAAGCATCTTGCCGTTTGCTGAGTATTACCGTAGATGAAACCCTCCCTTGTTCAGAACGAACTAGAGCCATTCCTGTATACGCGTCAATCGTACTATATCATCGGACCCTGTGAGCAGATCGTCCACGTAAAAATCTTGAAGGATTATGTCGGTAACTTCAGAGTGTGCATCACGTTCATCAATTGCTAGTTGCTGGAGTGTGCGAATAGCTAAAAATGTGGCACATGCTGTACCATATGTCACGGTCTTCAGCCTGTAATTCCCAATTGGTTCCTTTGTGTTAAATTTCCGCAGAATGCGCTGATATTCTCGATCATTTTCGTGGAGTCGTATCTGTCGGTACATTTTCTCTATGTCGGCAGTAACTACGTAGCGATGATTGCGCCATCCTAATAACACGTGCAGAAGGTTCGATTGTATTGTAGGGCCAACTTGGAGAAGATCATTTAACGATTTTCCACCGAGTGGTTTTTGTGACACGTTAAAAACAAACCGCAGCTAACTTCATGATGGGGTAAGTAATAACAATCTATGTTTTGGATGAAATAGTCTGGTACCTTCTCCATGTGGCCAAGTCTAAGGTATCCTTCCATGAAGGCATGGTATTCCTTCTTTCGATCAGGGTAACTAGACAGACGCTTTTCCAATTGTCTGAATCGAATATATTCTATTCGTACTGACTCCCTCAGGTCCTTGTTCTGATCAACGTTTGGCTTGAATAGTAACATGACTGTGTAAGTTCCATCTGGTTGTCGATTTGTATTTTCAACATAATGTTGCTCAACTTCAAGGCCTCGTGATGTCTGTTTATGTGCTATGGACGGCTCCTCAATCTCCCAAAATCATTTAAGGGTGCTATCAAGCTTCAGAGCCTGGTTCTGTGCGCGTGCATGCCGTTGATCCAAACAGAACCGAACCAAGCTTTGTCTTTTGAGCGCATGGCTGCCCTTGAAGGAAACCGCGGTCCAAAATGCTACCGTATATGTCGGCACCAAGAAGTATGTCAATGTGTGATGGGTGATGGAAACCAGGATCTTCCAATCTCAAATTTCTAATGAGTTCAGGCAGGTTTATGTTGATACTGATAGCTGGTAACATGGCTGTAATTTTTGGAATGACTAATGCTGAGAATCGCAAAGGATCGTCTTTTCCATTCTTTCTTAGATTTCCAGTGACCTCTACTACTCCTCTAGATGTAACTGCCTCTGAGCACCCAATACCCCCAATCGATATTTTGGAGTGTTTGCGCGGTATCCCTAGCAGTTGTACAACAGACTCCGTGATAAATGATTTCTGTGAGCCAATGTCCAGTAATGCCCGCAGCTTTATAGTAGTACCTTCATTGGTTTTGATTGCGACCGTTGCTGTAGCAAGTAGTACCTGAGTGTTGAAGAGAAGAGCGTTATGCACTTGTGCTTGAGTGGAAGGCATTACTGGCAAAGACGATTCCATTAGCTTTGGTTTAATGCATCCACTGTCTGCCATGTGCAATAGAGTGTTATGTCTTTTCGGATAGAGCTCGCAATTATTCTTACATTGACATCTTTTCACTGCATTTTGGTCTGAAAGGCAGTTGAAACACAACTTCTTACTTTTGACCAGTTGCCACCGTAACTCTACTGCTGCTTTCTTGAATTGATTGCATTCAAACAAGCGATGATCATTGTCACACATTACGCAGCGTGTTGGTTGAACTTGAATGGCGTGAGTCATAGTCCTTTTGGGTGGCCTTGTTTCCGCTGAAGAGGAAGATAATGTTAAGGCTTTTAACATTGGAAATCGTTGGGTTAAGAAGGTCATGAACTTTTCAAGTGTTGGCACTTCCTTACTTCCGCTGATCGTTTTTTGCCACTCAGACCTTGATTCCTTAGCGAGCTTGCTGTTTAGGATGAAAATTAAAGCCAGGTCGAATCCATCGATTTTCAGCGTCTTCACACTTGCAATAAGCTAGTTAGTTGTGTTGACTATGTCCCTTAATCCAGTGGCGTCGTTTGATTGACAAAGACTTGTGTTCCACCAACGTTGCACAAGTTCTTGGGCTATCAGTTTCTCGTTGTCGTAACGCTCGTACAGTAGCGACCAAGCGGCTTCATAGTTGTCACTTACTATGTTGAGGTGACTTATAAGTCGCTCAGCTTCTCCCCTCAAATTGCTGTGAAGAAACTGCATCTTCTGGTCGCTGGAAAAAGTTGCACTGTGATGAACCATGCTTTTTTAAAGGTCACAAAACGCTGTCCATTCGCCATAATCTCCATAAAATATGGGCAGCTTGATCCACTCTAACCGGAGACCATCTCCTCCACTTGTGATCGGCGCCAATGGCTGTCTTGAAGATCCGGCTTGAAACGATGCAGCGTGCAATCAGTTGATTCCATCTTTAAAAATTGATCTTCCATGTTTTCATAGTCCTCAGTATACTTCCTCAGTGTTATCTTGTCTTCCTCCGCTTTCAGCTGATCATGTATCTGGGCATGTATGCCTTCACATGACTTCCACTGTCTTTCGAGACGCTGCAATCTAGTCTCGAAGTACGCCAGAGAGTGAAAACTGGGTCCATCCTTCTTTGCATTAGTGATGATCCGGTTAATGCTGTCGAAGTTGAGATTTTGGGTTGTGATGAGCTTAGCCATTTCTCCTTTAAGATTCCTGCCTTGATGTACGAATGAATCACCAGAAGACTCCTATTCTGATCTTGAATTCAGAATAAAATTTAAAGGGGAAGGCCGGTCGACAAGAGCACTCTTAGAGGTTAGCATTCTTTGGGAAGTTTCGCTCCCACGTACCCGAGGAAATTCCCGCAGGGAGAATGCCGATCGACAAGAGCTCTCCTGGAGGCTAGCATTCTTTGGGGAGCGCCGCTCCCATGGACCCGAGGATATGGGGGGCGCCGTGAGGTTCCCTCCTGGGATGACAGGTAACGACTCTGATTGGCTCTGAACTACGCTTTGGACAACGAACTGGAATTGATGCTTTGGGCTGGCGGATGTGATGGTTTGGACCTAGTTGCTTTGCACAGTAGCGCCGAGGTGAAACTCGATAGTGAATGGCTCCAATTCAACTATCATACCGTCTTCGTCCCGGTAAAACCTTGGCAGGCCTCGGAGTACGTTCGAAGTTCGCACCATTGGGTTGGTAGTGTAGGTTTGGTTGAGACGGACTCCCGATTAGCGCTGGTCTGGCTCTGAGCACTTGCTCGCGTGGTCTCCCTGCTCTGCGAAGATAACCATGGGACCACAAAGGCGACTACACGCACAAACGTAGATAGTGGCTCCGAGGTGGGAGCCAATGAAACTGGAGCAACTAAAATCAAAAGATCAAAAAAAATCCAAAAAAGAAACAAAAAATAATAACAACGACGACGTAACCAGCGGTTGCAGCCACGATGTTAACAGTAAATCGAGAGTGGTACTAACCAGGACAAAAACGACGAATAGCACAATGACAAAGAAGACAGACGAAAAACGGAGCTGGACCGACAGTCTGGTTCAGACAGAGATTCCTGCGGCGTTTGGGTGCAGCAAAAAAATGATGCGAACGTCAGAGCGTCCTATTAAGGAAAAGCGGGAAACTCTGCAGGACGCTTCAGGTGTTCGAGCGGTGGAGGAAAATACAAAGAGCATCGAAAATTCGATTGTCACTGCTGCGATCGTTACCGAAGCAACCGATGCAAGGGTCGCAAGTCCCAACATACCAAAGAAACATCCTGAATCAACGAGGAGATTACGCCACGAAAAGCAAAGAGTGATCAGACAAATAAAGCGACGTTGTGCGATTCCACCGCCAACGTCGAAAATGTGGCGGAAGTACTGCATTCGAAAACGGAACGCGATAGCCTCTCCCAAAGATGGTTGCAAAGCACAAATGCCGCCCAGCGATATGAAGAAGAAAGGCTATTCTGAAAAGCGGGAGATGTTCTGAAAAGAATACAATCTGCATGCGACTCCCCAAAAATCACCAAAGCAGTAAAGGCTGGGCTCATTGAACTAGAGGAGCTCCTAGACCAAATAGGGCACTATCGGAGGAGCTGGTTAAGGTCCGAAGACGAACAGAAGGCTAAAGAAGCGCTGGGGGTGAAATCTAAAGGCCACATGCAGATAGCTCCACCATTAAAAGTCAATAATAGAATGGCGTCCAGCCCAATCGAAGGAGATCGGGATAAGAGAAGGAAGGAAGAGGCACTTGATGGGCGTGGAGCACCAGATCACAGGTTGCAGACAGTGCTTACAAAAGGAGCGAAAAAAGCCGCAAAGAAACTCCTTCAAAAAAAGCCAGAAAGTAAAGTTCGCACGGACGCCCAATAAGAAAAAGGACCTGATGCAAAACGGGAAAGGCAGAAGTCCTGACGAAGACCCTGGCAGCAGGCACTGCTCGTAAAGCCCCAAGATGGCCGATCCTACGCGAAGGTACTGCGGGACATCAGGGGAAACGTAAGGCCCGAAGACACCAATACTACCATTAAAGTAGTACGACCAACGCCTTCGGGCCACATACTGGTCGAATTCAGAGCCGAGGCCGGCAAAAAAGAAGCATTCTGCGACGCAGTAAAGAAAGTCCTCGGCAAAAGTGCAACTATAGCCTCGCTTGAACCGATGGCAACGATCGAAATACGATACATTGACTGCGTCACGGATCTGGTCAAAGTAGAAGGGGCCTCCAAAATGGAGTTCCCTAACGTGGGAAGGATCAAACGAGACTGACACCAGAAAACAACAGGGGAAACCACATGGCCATAGTTGACTTGACCGAAAAGGACGCCGAACAATTCCTGAACAGAGGCAAAGTACGAATACGGTGGGTTGTCTGTAGGATACGGCGAAAAGCAACGCCTCTTCAATGTTTCAAATGCCTTGGTTATGGTCACACCACACAAGTATGCAAAGGACCCGATAGGAGTTTCCTATGCTACAAATGTGGTGAAATGGGACATAAAAGAAAAGAGTGTACGAAGGTGGCACACTGTATTCTTTGCAAGGATGCTGATCCAAAACCTGATTTTGGACACGTCTTGGGATCAGGAATATGCCGGGTGTTCCAGAAAGCCCTCGCCAAGGTAAAATCAGAACTCCGATGACCAACATCCTGCAGCTAAACCTACACCGCAGTTCAACCGCCCGAAATCTGCTTGAGCAGTTTGCGAGGGACATGAACGCCGACTTTTTGCTGCTGAGTGAGCAACACCATAACAAAAGTTCTGCATTATGGTATTCTGACGAAACTGGTACTGCCGCCATCTGGGTTCGGAGCAGTGACTTTCAAGTGGAGAGTTGTGGACGGGGGGATGGTTTCGTTTGGGTTCGGTACTCAGGGACCCCCTTCTTTAGTGTGTACCTAACGCCGAACGAATCGATATAATCTTTCCAAGCCAAGCTTCAGGCTTTAGAGGGCGTTGTCTCGAACGCAGAGGGCAAAGTGCTCGTTGGGGGCGACTTCAACGCTAAAACAATCGAATGGGGTATGCCTCAGACGAATCCGCGGAGAAAAAGAATCCTGGAAATGGCGGCCAGGGCAGCCCTGGTCATACTAAACTCCGGAAATACGCCGACTTCCCGCTGTATTGACTGTGAGAGAACCATACCGAACGTGACATTTGCCTCGGAGTCCTTAGTACGGAGGATACACAAATGGAAAGTATTAGAGGACTACTCAGGCAGTGATCATCAGTGCATTCTACTTGAGATCAGTAGTGCGGTCTCCCGGCGTCCACGCTCTCGGCCTTCTACAACTGGATGGAATATCGGTAGGATGGACGTCAAGAGGTTCATCGAGGTGCTCACAGCAGGTGAGCCGCTGCAGGAGGCTTCGGAGGGGATGGAAGAACTGCCAGCTCAAGATGTGGTGAACTCTACTATGAGCATCATTACGACTGCTTGCAACGCTTCTATGCCCCGTCGAAGACCCCGGCACGGCTGGCCCCCAGTGTACTGGTGGTCAACTAAAATCGCTGAAAAGGAAAGGGAGTGTCACAAGCTTTGATGTGAGGTTCAACGGGCGCGGAACCATGACGAGGCATGCAACTGGGTGGCAGCATGTAAGTCGGCCAGGAAATGCCTTCGCAAATTGATTAACAGTAGCAAGTCTCGCTGCTGGCAAGACCTAGTCGACAATGCGAACAAGGATCCGTTGGGCCTTGGCTACAAGCTAGTTATGCGGAAGCTTGGTGCCCTACGGAAGCCTTGTATACATGACGCGGAAAAGATGGACGCGATAGTGCGGGCACTCTTCCCCGCCCATCCCGTCTGTGTTGATGCTATCCATGGTGAAACAGCAGTCGGGTGTCCACTCTTCACACCGCTGGAACTGGAGGAGGCAGTCTTCCCGTTGAAAGCGGTGACCGCTCCAGGTCCAGATGGTGATCCAGCTGAGGTGTTGCGGCTCGTCTATCACCATTGTCCTGACTTGCTGCTCAGCACGTTCAACCCTTGTCTACGGGACGGGGTTTTCCCGGTACGATGGAAGGTGGCGAGGCTTGTGCTGATCAGCAAGCGGAAAAGAAATCCCAAACCGCAGTCTGCATACCGCCCGTTATGCATGCTAGACACGGCTGGGAAAGTGCTAGAGAAACTCATCAAGGGAAGACTCACTGACGCGATTCGTGCTGCTGGGGATCTATCTCCTCGGCAGTGCGGCTTTAGAGCAGGACGTTCCATGATTGATGCGATTGCAGAGGTGGTGAACGCGGTCCAAAGGGCAGAGGCATATAGCCGCACCAAGCAATGGATCGTCCTGTCTGTGACATTCGACGTCAGGAACCCCTGACCGCTAGACGAGTGAATCTTCTGGATTCGCTGGAAAACTCTTTTCAAGTTCCAGAATATCTAGTGCGGCTTTTGAGGAACTACCTAAAGGACCAAAGCCTGCTCTACGACACGACACAGGACCAACGAAGGATGGCTGTTACATCGGATGTTGTCCAGGGATCTACCCTTGGTCGGGACCTGTGGAACGTGTCTTACGACGGGCTACTGAGACTTGAGATACCAGATGAGTCGTGCTTGGTCGGCTATGCGGATGATGTTGCGGCTCTGGTCACTGGACGCACCGTTGAACAAGCGCAACTTAGGCTAGGTATGCTAATGCGCCAAGTGAGGGACTGGATGACTGCTCGCGGGCTCAGTTTAGTACTGGTGAATACCGAAGTGGTCATCTTGACAAGAAAGAGGATCCCTAGAGTTAAGATGATCAGTATTGAAGACTTACCAATCGAATCGAAGCCATCGGTGAAGTACCTGGGGCTACTGATCAACTCGAAGATAAGTTTCTCTGAGCAAACCAGGGCAACGGCTGAGAAGGCTGCTTCAGGAATATCGGCTCTGAGTCGACTTATCGCCACCGTAGGGGGACCCAGCCTATCAATAAGACGCCTCTTGATGAGTGCTGTAGGGTCAATGCTACTGTACGGAGCAGAGGTATGGGACAATGCTCTCAACAAGAAGGTATACCGAAAACGTTCGGCGCAGGTACAGAGAAGAGGAGCATTGAGAATTGCATCTTCGTATCCGACAGTCTCTGACTCGGCGGTGAGATTTATTGCAGGCATGATACCTGTCGCCCTCCTTGCTAGAGAGCGCCGCGCTATTTACCTGCGCCGAAACGAGGATTCGAGGGAGATGGTTGTCCGCGAAGAGAGACAGCGCTCGCTCAACGATTGGCAGCAGTCTTGGGTCAATTGCACGAAGGGAAGGTGGACTACGCGCCTCATCCCGGATGTGAGACCGTGGCTAAATCGAAGGCATGGTGAGACTGACTTCTATCTGACCCAGCTTTTGAGCGGGCATGGGTGTTTTCAGTCTTACCTGCACAAGATTGGTAAATCACAGTCCCCCGATAGTCGGGTTTGCCCAGGAGAGGAGGACAATGCCTGCCACAAATCTTTTGCGTGTACAAAATGGGCCAGGCTGCGAAGGGAACTCTACAGGGAGACGGAAGAGCTGACCCCGGTTAATATAGTCGCGGTGATGCTCGAATCGGTTGAGAATTGAAACCAGGTGGCACATTATGCTCGGGCAGTCCTAAAATATAAAAAGGACTCACAGCAGCCGAGGGCGCTGGGGCGGGGGGATCGCTTTTCTGGCACTTCTTCTTCCCCTCTCCCCTTCTGCTAGGAAAGGGATCTCCCAGGTTGAGGGCACCTCACGGCGTAACACGAGACCTGGCCCGAAGTAATGTGTCAAACGGGGACAGGCTGGGTTCTCAGGTTGACAGGGGAGGTGTTTAGCGGTAGCCCAGTCGAGCATGGGAGTCCCATACTCTGTGTATAAATGGCATTCATCTCCCTACCACAAAAAAAATATTGAGGCTCAGTTGTCCTGCGATCCTTGCTGTTTTTGGGTCCTTTTGGTTGGACACTATGGTCTTGATAACCTTGTCTTGGTTTACTTGCTTGAATGTCCTTGCGATGAAATTCGGCTCGACGGACCAATGTTCTGAAATAGACTCAATGAAACAACATTAGTTTGATCAACAAGTGATGATCTATTTTATCAGTCTCGATATTTTATACATAATCTTTCCTTACACTAGCAATAATTTCCATTTTCACAAATTTCTGTACTTGCAATAATTCTCAATCGTTAATTGCTTATTTAGCATAGGTCTTTCACAAAGGCTTAATACATTTAGCATTTTTGCTAAAGGTGAATGACTGAATAGCTGAATTATGTTTGTAATTTGTGCTAAAGGTGAATGACAGAATTCTGCTGATTGCTATGATTGCAAAGTTGAATGTTTTGGAATGGTTACAATGTAATTGTAATTTAAGGTGATTGATTTTAGAATATTTGGAATATGAACGATACAATGATAAGTTTATCTTAGAAAATATTTATTTCTCCATCACTTAGAATATTGGAATATTAACAATAAAATGGATAATTTTATTTTAAAGAATACTCGTTTTTTTATCATTAAGAATATTGGGATATGAACAATACAATGTATGATTTTATGTTAGAGAATATTTAGTTTCCTTAACAGACAGTTCATCGCTGCTCGGATTTCTAAATTGGAGGACGTGGTCAATTGACCGAGACACCTGGAGGCGCTATTGGCAGGAAGCGAAGGCCCGAGAGGGGCTCTGGTTCTCCGAAGAAGAAGACGAAAACCTCTAAAAACCCCAGTGTAAAAGTGGAAACCCGAATATTTTTTGAGTATTGCCTTTTCAAATATCATATTATGGCAGTATGACCCGATCTAATTTAAAAATTTTTTCTAAGGATTTAATAACTAATATAAACTAAAATATATAAGTTTTATTCCACAGCAGAAACCATGGGTGACTAGCGTAAATCTACCTTTGTTAAATGGAAATCTGCCAACAATTAATGCCCCTCGTTTTAATGTCTGCATGGTTGACTTCGTTATAATATCTGCGGGGTTTCACTAGCTGTTTGCGCAACATTACTTTGCTAAGGATAAACTAATTGGATAGAAATTTCATTAAGTCTACTGCTGACTAACTTATTTAATCATAAAGGAAGAGCCTTTCTAATATTCCAAGTACCATTATCACAGCGCACGCATTATCATTTAAGCATCAGTGGCAAGTTCAAGATTAGCTTATCTCCGAATGGCAAAGCGCCAGCATTTTCCAATATTTGCATAGAGAACTACTTTGCTGCAGAACAGAATCTAACAGCGAAAATATCGTAGTTTGTTAGCGCCTGGAGCTAATTTCAAAGTAACCGCCATACACATTCAAAACGTAAACTAAACACACACCAAAGATTTCCGCCTACATTAAAGACTATAATTTTCGAGAGAAAATAAAGAAAAAATCTGAATATTTACATACTCTAACTATGGTGCAGTTCAGATACATACCTGCAAGGTTAAGTTGTTGCCCCTTAAGAGTCATTGACATGACAACATACCAAAACGCAAATTACCTGCACGTTTTTTTCTTTGCATTTTCTTTCGCTATGTCGCTTACGCTCTTTCTTTACAAATCATATGTATAATGTTGCACTATTTTCATTCGATAGTAGAGTTGCGAATGAAATGGCACAAAAATAAAATATTGCCCAGCCAGGTGTAATAAAATAATTTAAATTGCTTCTAGCACTATAAAATCATTGTGCAAAAATTATCGCTATCGAATAAAAGTAACGTGCTAGTAAGTAGTCGCGCAGTAATCGTGATGGTAGGTGCATTGAAGTTAAATTAAAGATAGAGTACACAAACCAAATTTATTAAATTTCCAATATATTTTACGTATTCAGTATTGGAACAGTAAACATTAATTCACACATCCCAGGAGGTGTCCTTAATCCTTCAATTGAAAAATTCAGGAACAGATAAATAACTGTTCAAATATACCACTGGGACGTAAAAATCTAAGCAATGCACGGGTAGTTTTCCTAAAAAGGCTTACATACCCTATCAAGCATAAATTCTAAGAAAATGAACGAGTATAGTATGCAAATTTGATATGACACAACGCAATTTGCTGGTATGCAATGGGCAATATCATGCGTTTAATGAAAGTTTGTTAGATGGCGTTCAATGTGGGTTATCGTTTTGCCGCGTGTTTGTCATATTTTATGTCCATTTATTTATTTTGAAATGTGGCCAAGGTGGCAAGCAAAATTCAAGTCCAAATGGTTTGAGTGGTACGAAACTGAAAATTAAGTGCAGGAACAGGTTCAGCCTTACTGCTTTGATGGTGCTTTACCCGATCAAATGTTTATTTTTTGTCATGAGCATAAGCAAATCTGGGAGACGGTTTTACTGATCATTTCTTATAAGTTTTATAATATCCTCTAAATTTAAATTAATTTTATGAATTGAATCGATGGCGTAAGATATTCAGCTTTATAGCACTTGGATATTGAAATACGTATGTAGTAATGGGGTCACATTCAACCGAACGTTATTCAATGCTATACAATGTAAACATGCAGGCCTTATCAGCTAGACCACAGCATCAACTTTGAGGAAGCACTATTTACGAGTAATTGATTGATCTGCCAAGTGTCAGAACTGACAACTACTGAAAAGATTAACTCCTTAATTAGTGGATGTTAAAAACGAAATAACAGCCCTTAACAGTGGCGTGGTGTGTAAATTTGATCAGGGTAAGCCGGTCAAATCCTGAGATATGCAATCTATTAGTATTTAGCCAAATCAGTTTATTCTATGCATATACTATGTACATAAATATTCCGTAAATTAACGTAGTTGAATTCAGTTTTGCTATTTGAAATAAGGGAAAAATATCAAATACTAGTAAAATCACCCACCAACACAATAAGGAGGATTATAGCTAAACGACATCTTTCTTATCCTTTTAGTCAAAGTCAAAGTCAAAAGCGCTTTATTTAATACTAATCGTTATAAATTTTAAAAGAATATAAAGCAAAATCCAAACAATAACAATAAACAAGTTGAGTAAGCAGGAGAGTGCTCCTACCAGAAGGTCTTTGTAAACATCCTAGGGTTAGAAACAAGTTTTCTAATGGCGCGAATCGATAACTTGAATTATTCATCCAATACTTAGATATGAAATCGTTCAATTTTATACAAAAGAAGCGCAGTTTCTTTCGTAAGCACAGTGCAGCATCCATTTTAATCTAGCTTAAATGATTTTTCTGAATGCTCGGCCGATTGAACATGTTCAAGTTAAACACTATTCCTTAAATTTTCATGAAAATTGAAAGAAAATAAAAGTGCCTAAGTCAATTTTAAATATATATAGGGTTTTCCAATAGGAGGTGTTATTTGGAATAGATCTTCTGATTTAACACCTTGCGACTTCTTCCTTTGGAGCCACGTGATAGAGAAGGCCTATGCCAATAGCCCAGCGTCGATACAAGATCTCAAAGATGAAATTCGTGAGGCTATCGAGGACATAGGGCAACCACTTTGCGATTTGGTTATGGAAAATTTCATGAAGAGGATATGGTTATTTGCTCAATTTTAATTATTGCTATTAACGGCATATCTTCTTCTTTATAATGAAATAAACATTCGATCATTTGTATTAAAAATGGCATTTTTCTTTTAATATCAAAATAACACCTCTTATTGGAAAACCCTACATCAACCATAAACACGTGTTATTGTTGGTATAATTCCATATAATTGAAACGGCTATAACTCACTTGATTATGATTCGATCTCAATTAAATTTTGTGAACGTATATATCTTATATCAGTCTATGTAATTGCGAAATTTCAAGAAGTTTAAAGGTACCGTTTTGATTTTATGGGCAAAAATGTAAAATCTACAAATCATACTATTATTAACAAAGTTGAGTGAATTTCGATTTCTAAGGTATTTGTTGCCCTTGTACTCATAAAGGTCCACGTTCGTGATAATTTTCAGATTTTTCGGCTCAAAGGTGTCCAATCGCGAGGGGGGGGGACACAAATTTCGGGTACATTTTGCCTTCCTCTGGACCCCCTAATTCATAAAATGATTTTTTTATTTCAGATTCTAAAAGTTTTATTCAAGACCTTTCATTTGATACCCCACTCCACTACCTTTGATGAAAAAAAATTTTTAAGGGCCAATTCGTTATTAGGGGGGACTCCCCTTAAACATTTTTTAAATTTTTGTTACGGCCTTAACTTTTGAGAGACCATCACTTTTGACCTTTTCACAAAGCTTGAGCATTCTAGCTTCTATAGTTTCTGAGGAAATCAGCTGTGACGCACGGACAGACGGACAGACCGACAGACGGACAGACGGACAGACGGACGGACGGACAGACGGACGGACGGACAGACGGACGGACGGACAGACGGACGGACAGACGGACAGACAGGTCGCGAAACTAGTAGGTCTTTGTAAAAAAAATTTTTACAAAGACCTAAAAACTTAATGGCCCAAATGGCTCTCTAAATTTGTACGTAATCATTAAACACATTTAAAAGAAAACTATAGCAAATTCAAATCAATGAAGATTATTATATATTTTTACAATTCAATTGGAAAAAGGAGAAAAACCAACCAACACTATTCTAAAATTATTTATCATCTTAACACTACCGTAACTTTGATCCTACACCTAATATGTTTTAACTTAATTCTAATAAATGCAATCAAAAACTTTATCTTATACTATAAAAAATCTATAACAATGTTCTTAACCTAAGCGTTAAACCTTATCTCTAACCTAATATAATAAACATAATAGAAACCTAAACTATACCTAATTTTTAACAAAAATAAACAACAACACTAAATGTAGCAATAATGAGTTGAAACTCAAAAACTAAATAACGAAGAACACCAAAACTGAAAATAAACACGAATAATTTAGACATTGTCATTCAGCCACCAATACCTGGATTGCGCCGTCTCAACTCGATCAGCCTCAACGAATCTAGCAAATGAGTATCTCCATTGAAATCGTTGGTCTCGTGAACTCAAATTAGGAGGATATTTTATCTTCTTATCGATATATGTGATATATGACTGGGACGCCGTCAGAATCAAAAACATATCGATTCATGTCTAAATACACGAATGCTTCTGGAGGAATGAAGCCAGTAGCGAGGCAAGTCGCTATATACCCGCCTGTAGGGTGGAACGGCTGTGAAATCCAAGGGTTTTCACTCACAGTCACAGATCTAGCGATATGATTCCGAAGAAGTTTCAATATGAAGATATCGACCCTCGTCACTTCAGCAGTTTGATAAATTCTTCTATTCGATATATAATGCTTCCAATCCGTCTCAGGCTTTCTGTACAAATCAGTACATGCACGAAGACATTTCCTTTCGAAAACTCTTAATTTTTCCATAGTACTAGCGCTCTGGTTGTACCAGATCTGACATCCATATGTCAAAACTGGTCTAACCAGGGTCTTGTAACAGATAATTTTGACCTTTTGATCGGTGTATCTGGAATGAAAGAGTTTTCGAAGGGCCATGACTACTTTAAGTGCCTTACTGAGCATGATTTTCACATGTTCAGTATAGTACAGATACTGATCGAGATAAACACCGAGGTATCGACCACAGGATTTATGTGGAACCCGTTCTAGACTACTCTCACCAGCCATGATGTGGAAATCTTTCCAATTACGTTTCAGGTCTTGACTGACCCCCTGCAGCGTTGTCCTAAACAAGATTGTTTCACACTTCTGCGCATTGATTTTCATTCGCCAATTGTCAGTGTACAGCTGTACATCATTGAACATTTTTTGGAGATTGCTCTGAACTATTGTAGCTTTTCGGTCTGCCGTATAGATGATCAGATCATCAGCAAACGCTACCAATGATCGCGTTGGCGAGACGTTAAAATCAAAGCCGTTCAATAGCTTGCGAATGAAGATTGAGAAGAGCAGAGGGGCAGTAACTGTTCCCTACTGTAGACCATTCAAGACCTTGAACTCGCGCATTGTTGTCAGATTTCCATCGGTTATAACAAACGATTTCCCGTATAACATATTACACATCATGGCGACAAGGTGTCTGGGGAGCTTGTCCTGAAGGAGTTTAGAAATTAGTCCATCTAACCATACCGTATCAAAGGCTTTCTCCATATCAATGAGACATGCTCCAACACATTGTGTATCATTTAGTTTCCAACAGATGTCTGAGGTTACTTTCGTTATTGCATGTGTGATCGAATGCCTGGCACGAAAACCAAATTGGCAATTCGGCATCAACTCATTTTCCTCAATGTGGGCGTTTAATGCTCTGTTGAGTATCACTTCAAACACCTTGCTGATGTTAGGCAGTAAGCTGATTTGGCGATAGCTTTTGGGGCATGAAGATTCTTTTCCTTTCTTCAAGATCGGACATACCTTAGCCTTTTTCTTATCCTTTTATGTGAAGTATAGATTGTATACGTGTAAGTTACCAACACCTTCCCAGAATTTTACCTGTGTTTTATACTAGCGATTAGTTTACCGCGATTTAGGAATACTGGCAATTCAGTATATTTTTTACAAACAAGGAAACTTATTAGCCATTACACATTTTTGTAGTGGGAAACTGAAGGACTATGATTGGTTAACAAAAAATAGGAAAGGGTGTTGCAAAGTACATATTTTCTTTTCCTCCTTTTTTTCCCTTTTTTTGTAGTAAGAAACCAGGTAAAAAGGATACGGCGCCGAGGACAGATTCATTGACGGAGGAACCAAATTTGTATTGCGGGAAAAAACGCTAATTTTAGAAATACAAAATACTTAATAACGAATGCTATGGTCCTTTTGTATGTTTTTTTGGTTATAAAGTGAATAGCATATTGCAGACTAAACTGAGAAATTCCCAGGAATTAGGAATTGTTGAAAAATAGACGGAGACGGAACATACTGCCCCCTTTGAACAGTCTTGTTCAAATAATGAGAGTTACGTCTAATATATTTTATTAGTTAAGCAAGAGTTGCCATTATCAGGCGGAGGACATTGTTTTTGGTAATCCTGATTAAAATTCTTTAGAAACTTTTCCCAATCCGTTTTTTTTTCAACTCAGCCGATGAGTTTCATCTTGAACTGGAGTGAGAAAGACATCATCCTTTTGATGATTGATTTCCATTACGATTGCTTAATGATTACTATCGTAAGGAAGCACCTGCAGTTTCGGTTGCAAGCCATTAGAGCTGAATTCAAGTCTCGCATCAGCAATGCAGAGGTCCAAATATGAATTTGTCCTAGGGTATGTTGGGAACTCCGACCTATATAAGTACAATAGATTCAATTTGGTTCCCTGTTATCCACGATTTCAGAAATACACCTCTTAGATAATTGTTGGCGTTCAGCCATGATGTTTGTTTGGCATTCATGTCACCGGCAAAAATATAATCACTATGCAGCCTGTTCAATTCGAGTATTTCAAACAAGGAATTGAGCTCCTGCTTAAACTTGAGCACATTTCGACCAGTTGCAGAGGCGAGATAACGAAAAGGTCACCCCCACCTGGTAGTGAAATTTTGATAACGGACACTTCAAGAGATTCAAAGTTTATGAATTCGACTTTTTGAATATTTTGAAAAACAGTATGGTCTTCTAACCAATATCCCGGTACCACCACCTACCCTATCGTTTCTTACGAATTCAAAATCCTTGAATGGCATGGAGTGCCATGAATTGAGGTGGATTTCAGTGAGAAGCATGATGTCAGGCTTTTGCTTGACAATAAATTCAAGGAGACAGTCACGTCGATGTAAAGTAACAATGGGTTGAAGTTGAGCAGCCGAATGACCAAATCTTGGACACCGATAACACTGGTTGACGTCTTTTTTCTGGAAGCGTTCCCACTTCACCACTTTAAAATTTAAGTAGCTTATTTGTTGAAGGGCATTTGAACTGGTTTTATTTGTAATTTGTAAGGGTAAAGTGGTAAATTCTTCCTTTCTACGGTCGACCTTCTTGTCGCAAACTGTGGCGGAATCGTGCAGCTTCCTTTAGCACCTGAAGAAGATCAACCGTATCCTCTCTGGAATCTACAGCAAAAAAGTAATAGACGCGATAGTGAAATCTAGTTTTTGGTAAGCCTGCACATCCCAGAAAAGGTTGACGAATGGCAGCTCAGATGATTTCGAAGAATGGTATAAATGCCATGAACAAGATTGTCACGCAAACCACGAAGGAAGCTCTGGAAAAATGGAAGTTGGCGGAGTAACGGAGATGTTCAAACGATCCACAGAGAAGTATGGCGTGAAGTACGTTACGTATTTAGGTGAGGGTGACAGCAAAACTTACAACGAAATTGTTTCATCAAAACCATACGGAGACAGTATTCTCGTTAAAAAAAAGAATGCGTCGGCCATGTAGAAAAGCGGATGGGCACCAGGCTTGGGAACATGAAAAAATCCAAGAAAGGTCTCGGAGAGAAGGGAAAGGGAAAGCTGATAGACAAAATCATCGGGGAACTTACGAAATTTTACGGTTTGGCGATAAGAAGAAATTCCGATTCCGTTAAAAAAATGAGGGATGCAATTTGCACTACGTTAGATCACTGCAGCTCAAGTGATGATAATCCTAAGCAATCAAAGTGCCCACCAGGCAAGGAAAGTTGGTGCAAGTGGCGTCAGGCCGAAGAACCGGAGCTTTGGCAACTTTTAAACATACTCGTGTTCCTCTAAGTCTTCAAGTAATAGAAGCTATCGAGCTGATTTACCGAGACTTGATCTCGACCGATTTGCTACAGCGGTGCATAGGAGCTTTCACGCAGAGCAGCAACGAATCCTTGAATAGTTGCATTTGGCTAATGGCTACCTGTTTGGCAGTAATGGTATTCAATGACGGATACCGAACGATCCTCAAAACCATGAATACTATGGGAACCACATTGGGGCATGAAGCAGAGGCGCTCGCCGCGCGACTTGACGAGCAAAGCATCGACCGGTCGGAGCGTAGGGTGACTGGTGCAGCGAAGAGGGCCAGGATCGAGTAAAGAGAAGAGCAAGTGGCTCAACGCAAATTCCTCCTCGAACAAGAAGGTAAACTCTACGGACCTGGGATCGCAAATTGATTGTAAGAATTTTTAACAATATTTTATTACGTTGTCAATCTTTAAACGAGTTTTTCCGAAAGTCGTCTTTTTAGAGGTGGGGTGAACGTTTTCGAAAAATCTACCTGACCGATCTTGTCATACTAAACATTTTTATTATTAAAAAAACATGTCGCAACAGCTAGACACGAGCTTTTTTTTGAAATTCTTGTCCAAAAATTTTTAACAGCCTTGAATAGCAGAAAAAAAGTGCCAAAAATTTGTTTTTCAAAATTCTATTACTATAAGAATTTTTTGAATTTTTGAAAAATCTCGTGTCCATCCATAGCCAAGGGGATGAGAAAAATAAATTTTACAGGAGTTTTGGTTTCAGATCATCTGATCGGTCAAAATCTTTCACCCCGTGCGCCCTGGACACCTTTGACGAGCACGCAGAGAAGGACGTGTAGCGATCACATAAGTCATTTTTATGTAAAACCAAAAAAACTATGTAAAGTTCAATAATGAATGATAACATTACAAAAAACTGCTTCCCGAAATCATTTGTAGTTTTCAAGCAATCAATTTTTGAATATAGCGTTCGGAAATGAGGTATTACATATTTTGACCCCCTTAATAACAAGATCATGTTGAGTGAAAATAATTTTGAATGGCAAGCTCGATAGTGTGTGTGTAGTCTAAGCATAATGTGTAGAAGATCGATCCTACTTAATGGGCAAGAGACAAAGCCTTTTTACACATCGTTTGTAAATTCCGCTGTTGGTCCTCAGCGTTACTACGCGTACGACGCCATCATCTCCTGGATGGGTCGCAATGGTTCTTCCGAGAGACTATTGTAGAGGCGGCAGGTTGTCTTCCCGAATGAGAACTAGCTGGCCAATTTTGATGTGATGTTGTGTTGCCTCATCTGTTGTGCGTGTTGCTATACAGACAACCGATTTGGCGGTAAGTTTTTTAACTCTATCTGTAGAAGGCTTGTTAATGGACCACCAATAAGGAGGTGACCAGGAGTTAAAGGATTCAAGTCATTGGGATCAGAGAACATGGGAGACAAAGGGCGAGAGTTATAGCCTCTATTTCTATTACATATGTTTCAAGTTGCTCGAAAGTTAATAGAGTTTTTCCTATGGTAACCAAGATATGTTTCTTAAATTTTACGGCGGCTTCCCAGATGCACCAAAATGTGGAGCTCTAGGTGGTATGAAATGCCACGATTTTTTTTCATTATTCAAGTATTGCCGTATCAACCCATTGTGCCCACATTCGCGATCGGCACCGACGAATGTTGTAGCATTATCAGGATATATATTTTGGGCCTTTCCTCTTCTAGCAAATAAACGTTTCAAGCTGGCAATGAATGAAACGGTAGTAAGGTCTCCAACTAGTTCTAGATGTACTGCTTTACTGTACGTACAAATAAATACTTCCACGTATGCCTTCACTTTATTTCAGTTGCGAAAGCGCTTTTCTTTAATTAAAAATAGTCCGCAATAATCGACACCAACATTGAGAAAAGGGCGGGTGTAATTTACTCGATCCTTTGGCAAGTTACCCATCGTATGAGTGATGAAGCGGGGCTTAGCGCGAAAACAAGGAACGCATTTGTAAATTATTTTTTTGGTAATGTTTCGACTGTTTAAGGGCCAAAAGTTTTTTCTAATAGAATATAAGGTGGTTTGTGCACCGGCGTGTTTAAATCTTATGTGTTTTTCTCGGATTATTGTGCGCGTGATATGATGATCAGCAGGTAATAAAATTGGATGCCTTTGTTCTATAGGTATTTTGGCTTGTAAGAATCTGCCGCCGACGCGCAAAATTTCATATTCTCTAAATAAGGAGTAAGGGGAATGAGCCGACTAGTGGAGTCAAGTGCGTTCCCTCTCTGCAATGCTTCAATTTCTTTGGAAAATGCGGTCAACTGCACGCATTATTATGTTGACCAATGATGCATTCATTTCAGTTGCTTCTAATTGATCAACCTTTTTCTTCTTTTTGTTTTTTGAATTGTGGGCGAAACGCAATAAATATGCGATTATACGCTGTAACTTAGCTATATTGCTATATCGATGTAGGAGGCTGTTGTCCTTGACAAGAAGTTTGAAACATTGTTCCGACCTTGGGATTGTTTTAAACTCTGGTGCATCGATAGGCGAAATTTTTTGTTTGGGCCAATGAGTTTTGTTTTTAATAGCCAAAAAGGACCAATTTTCCAAATATTTTCTTGGAGGAATTCGGCGGGGTTTTGACCGCGAGAAACAAGATCCGCTGGATTATCCAATGACAGCACATGTTGCCAATGACATGATTGTGTAAGTGTTTGAATTCCCGTGACCCGATTTGAAACAAAGGTTTTCAACAAATGAGGCTGCGTTTTAATCCAATGTAAAGTTATTGTTGAATCCGATCATAGATAAACTGTGTTGAATTTTATTGTAAGAGATTCGTTAACGATCTTATAAAGGCGCGATAAGAGAACTGCGGAACTCAATTCTAGACGAGACGAGGTTAATGAAACAACTGGAGCTACTCGCGATTTGGAACAAATTAAATTTATGTGAATTTTGCCGTATTTGTCAACAGACCGGAGATAAAAGCAAGCACCGTACGCCTTTTCACTTGCATCATAAAATCCGTGCAGTCGTGTATGTCTGATGGAATTGATTCATCCAAAGTTGCACCAGCCTTCCACAGTAATTGCATCATTATTTTGGCCTTGACTATAACGGGTCCCACAAACCCCAAAGGATCAAAAAGTTTCGCTACTTGTGACAATATTGCGCACTTCGTGACCTTTTTAGAAAATTTTCTAAGTTTATGTGATACAAATTCGTGTCCGAACGAGAATTCCAGTTAATTCCTAAAGTTTTGATTGTAAAATCGAGGTCAAGAGACATGTACGTATTATTTGGATTTTTGTGATAGGCAGTAACTAATGTGCGGGGTCATTAGAGGCCCACTTTCGAAGCGAAAACCCACCTTTTTGTGAAAGGCTTAATAATACGTCACGTAGATTCTTCGCGACTTCCCGTGTGTCAGCACCAGTTAATCAGTGGTCCACGTAAAAATCTCGCTTGACTACTGTAGCGGCATGCGGGAAGGCTGCACCTTCGTCTGTAGCTAACTGTTGGAGTGCCCGTATTGCGATGAAGGAGGCAGGAGAAGTGCCATAAGTGACATTGTTAAGATTATATTCGAGAATAGGACTATTAGGGGTTGTCACAAAATAGAATTTTTCGGTATTTGGCATCATATGCGTGAATTAAAATTTGCCGATACATTTTCTCAATGTCGGCAGTGAGAATGACGGCATGAGTTCGAAAACGAGTGAGAATAGCAAAGAGATCATCTTGAAGCTTAGTACCGACCATGAGCGAATAGTTTAGCGATATACCAGTAGAGGATTTACACAATGCGTCGAAAATGACGTCTTGGTTGTAATACTATCTTTCTTAATTACGGCGTGGTGAGGCAGATAAAAACAAGAATTATCATTGCTACTCTGGTTACTAATCGACATGTGTTTTAAGTCTTTATATTCTAACAAAAATTCAGTGTAATAATTTTTTAATTGAGGTTCTTTCTCGAATCTGTTTTCTAACGGATGAACACGTCTCAATGCCATCGTGCGCGATTCACCGATTTAATTCTTTTTTTCATTAAACGGTAATCTAACCATATAACGACCTTCTTGCGTTCGACTGGTGTGATGATTAAAATGATCTTCACAGGCCTTTTCTTGTGGAGAGATAGCCTTAGGAGTTGGAATTTCTTCTATTTTCCAAAATCGTGCGAGATCAGCGTCCAATGAGGGTGAGTTAATTGACAAATGACATTGGGTTGTTTTATTTTTGTATTGGAAATTACTAAGTTCTCTGGCGACTATCCAACCAAGTAGAGTTTTTTGGAGTACAACAATCGGATGATTTTTTAGCATGATTTTGCTTATAGACAATAGCTGATAGAAGAATTTAACGCCTATTAGAGCATCTATGGTTGACGGAGCATGAAAGTTGGGGTCGGCAAGTAAAATATTGTTTGGAATGTCGAGATTTGCACGATTTATTGGTGCTGATGGTAATGAGTTTGTTATACGAGCTACTACTGAAAATTCAGTGGATTTTCGATATTTGCTGTGCATCGACTCGAGAATTGCTGAAAATGTATGGTGAACATCAACGACGATCCCGTCTAATCATGTGATCGTTATACTCACAGGTTTTCGTTTTAATTCGAGAAAGGTTGCAGATTCTTTAGTAATGAAGTGGGCTTGCGAACCAGGGTTTAAAAATACACGACAATTTTTTCTTTTTCCTTGAGGACTGACGATATCAACAACAGCAGTAGCTAATATTGCTTTAGAAGAAACAGAAGAATGCAAATTTACAACAGGCGAAAATTGTTCAGGTTTGACATGAGGCTCATCACTTGCTATGGAGGATGTAGGGGAAGAAATTTCTTTCTTTTTGAAATGCAGTAAAGTAGGATGTTTTCGTAGACATGCGCGACAATCAGTAGATGGGCATTGGCTTTCGTGATGATTTTTCCTAAGACAATTTATGCATAGGCTAGCCTTTTTTGCAGCGTCGTATCGTGCCTTCGGTGAAAGATTAACGAATTTTTTACACGAATTTGTATTATGTTCGCCTTCACAAAATGAAAAATTAAATTTAATAGTGGGGGGTGTACGAAAGATTTCTGTGACCGTGGGTTTGTACGAAGCTGTAAAGACTTTTTATCTGTCAAAGTAGTATCTTTCGATAAATATTGATTATTGCGCGTATCATCAAGCTCGATACGCTGCAATAAAAATGAAGTCATTTGGAACAATGTTGGCTGTGGGCAATCGCGAATGGCTTCTGACCATTTTTCTAGAAGAAAATTACTAAATTTCCATTATTATGGCAATAATGAGGGTATCCCATGAGTCGGTAGGATTGCCTAGAGTTTTTCATGCGCTGAGATGATTTTGTATATTATCTAACATTGATCGAAGAGAAAAGTCTTTGCTAATTTTGGGGATATTTAATAAAACTTTAGCATGCTTTTGTCGAAGAAGTCTTTTATTACTATAGCGTTCATTCAAGGTTTTCCAAGCTGCTTCATTATTTTCAGCTGATACCGGAATAGAGGCAATTGCATTGGCAGCTTCACCTTTCAAGTACCTTTCAAGTATACTAGTTTTTGTATTTTAGGAATACGCTCGTCTATTTGTATAAAACCTTCGAAGAGGTCATGATATTCCTGCCATGATTCATAGCCTCCGTAAGAGGTCGGCAATGAAACTTTAGGAAGATTCGACAAGTGAGGATGAATATTGTTTGTTGGACTAACGACAGGTTGCGGATTTGAAAGGACGGTAGTTGATGTCGATTGTTGCAAAATTGATTGAGAGCTTAAAAAGCTCATAGCCTTACTATAAGTTTCAAAATATCTTGCTTTGAATTCTACTCGTTGTTCTTCCAAATCATCTATTTCACCAAGTCCTTCTAATTCTAGTTGCAACGCTTCAAACTTTTCGCGATTTAATTCATTTTCGTGGAACCGTTTTTCTAGAAGAGCGTGATCTACAGAATCTTCGTGTTTCGACAAAAAAGTCTCGAATGAAGTTAATGCCCGTTTTATATTTTTTCTTTTTGTTTTTAAAGTCTTAAGTTGGCACGGAGTGGGCGTTTGACTATCCTAGTCTATTATACGCGATTAAAATTCAAGCAATTCAAACACATAACAAAGGGGGTAAGTGAAAATAGTAAGGATAATTGGTGGTTCAAAAACAAAACTTGCTACTTCGATAGTTGTTGATGGCCTGGCGTTCGAAGTACTGACGGTGGACGATGATGTTGGATACTGGAGGTTAAGAAGTCCTGCTGAGGCTGACTCTCCAAATGCTGGATACTCAACTGGATGGTTCAAGATGGCACAGTTAATGCTCCGGTGACGTCGTCGAAAGTGGTGTTGTCAAGGTGAAACGTCACTCGACGATGCATAACCACGAGTAAAGATAAAAACCGGCGAGAGATCCGGCTCGAAAGACCTATGTTTTGTACTCACGATTAGTTTACCGCGAGATTTAGGAATACTGGTAATTCAGTATTCCTTGGCGAAAATTCTTCAACAAGTTTTGGACAGAGTTTATTTATAAAGTATTACGAGTAATAGTTACGAGTTCGCAAATTAAAACCGAAGTTGCTACTTGAGCCGACTAATTGAATCTAACATTTGAAAATTTTTTACAAACTAGGAAACCTATTAGCGATGACACATTTTTATAGTGGGAAACTGAAGGACTATGATTGGTTAACAAAAATAGGAAAGGATGTTGCAAAGTAAATATCTCTTTCCCTCCTTTTTTCCTTATTTTTGTAGAGAGAAGAGAGACCCAAATTTTTATCGCGGGAAAAAACGCTAATTTTAGAAATACAAAATACTTAATAACGAATGCTATGGTCCTTTTGTATGTTTTTTTCTTATAATAGTGAATAGCATATTGCAGGCTAGACTGGGAAATTCCCAGGAATTAGAAATTGTTCAAAAATAGACAAAGACGGAACAACCTGGGAATACATCAACGTGACCAAATACCTGGTTGAGCAGGCGCAATGTCAGCAGATTCTATCGTGAGAACAGTCAATTTCTTGAAAATTCTAGAAATGCAATTGTAGCATTTATTTTGTATAAATTAGAATCGTAACATTTCAGTTCAGTCTATTTTATTATTCATTGTCATTGACTTTAATAAATTGTGTTTTTTTAAATCGAATGCGTAAATAATTATTAACTGGCACCCGAGCAGGGACCGCGTTAGCTCATCGTGGAATTCATATTAAGGATTTTTCGATAAAATCCATTTAAGAACTTTGAAAGTGCGGGAGAACTAAGTCTAAACAAATAACCGCCGCGGATCAAAACGCCCTGATTACAAACGGTCAAAATCGCTTCATTATTCTACACGACGTCATCCAAGGTAGCTCCCCAGTAAGACAGGGCACCAATCCTGTCCAAAAAGGATTGAGTTAATTTGAGACAGCTAAATGGGCAATAAATAAATAACCTGGAAAAAATCACACTGCAACACAAGGAGACAAATTCATAGACACCAGCAAGGCAGAAAACCTTTAAGGTTAGAATAAACCAACCGGAAAACAGTAAAATCTAAGAATCTCCAGCATACAATGGAAGCAGAACCTCATACATTTATATTGTAAGTCCTCCACCGTTGTTTTGAAAAAAATTAATATTTCATTTTGAAAATTTTCTTTTTTACTAAACAAATTTTCAATTATTTATATTACGTTATTTTATTTGCAATCAATCGAAAAATTATGTTATGTATATGCATTTATAAAACGTGCTATTAAACTGTGAAAAGTGGATTAAAATATAATTTATCATTTGTGGCATACTCTTGCAATCAAACTATTTGCTGAAATTTACGAGTTCAGTGAAATATTATTGTGGCAACATCTTCGATCGGCAATATTTGTGTAAAAACGTATTTGAAAATTATTTTATCTTTGTAGATAGTTCTCTATCCTTTCTGTGAAACTAATTCGAGCGAAATCGTTTCTCAAAAGTTGTAATCTGCGACTATTACTGAAAATCAATCACTCTACTTCCGGCGTGAAACTATTATTGAAATTTTCTGTGGTCTTGTTTCTTTGTACTTTGGAAATTCAAAATTTTGTTATCGATTCTAGGCCTTGGAATAACCTACTTAGTTTCGACTATCGATCTTTCCGTCTCTTCGTGCGAGCACCAAGTGAATCCTTACTCCGCTCAAGAATTATCCGATGTACCGCATTTCGCTTCCCAAAAAAAGTTTCCTTCGTTCCGTTATCGATTCTTTCCGTCTTAGATGGCAAACCCAAATAATCTTATCAAGCCCGCTCATATCGGTTTTGGCGCTGGACTGGCTAACGCACTGCCTGAGGCTGCAGCAGACCAAAATAACACACACCAAACTCAAATTAGTGATGAAATTCACCAAATTATCCAACAAGTGGTCCCAACCTGCCTCGAAACACAGGGAAGGGAAATATTTAACTCTCTACTTAACCCCGCTTCAGTCATTTTTATTGAAATTGATATCCCGATTAACGTTTATGCGAAAAACAACCTGACCGATATGGATAAAATACCCGCCGTTGTTAACAGTCTACGAGACTTTTCGGGAAATCCAGGAGAATTTAGCTCCTGGAAGAAATCGGTGGATAGAGTCTTAAAGATATACAAACACCCAAAGGGGTCCCCAAAATACTGGGGTAGCCTTTCGGTGATCTGGAATAAAATCGTGGGCCTTGCTGACATTGCTCTCGAATCGTACAACACTCCCCTTAAATGGGAGAAAATCTCAAAATGCCTGACATCACATTATGCAGATAACCGCGACCTTAGTACACTCGAGTGCCAACTGAATACATTTGTTCAAGGTACTAGTTCTATAATGGTCTACCAGCATCTATCCCTCATCCTGAACAAACTTGGATCGAGTGATTTGAGTCAAGACCAACTCAACGTAATGACTCAATTATTTAGGTACAAAGCATTAGACACATTTCTCAAAGGACTTAGAGGTGACCTGCCAAGACTTCTCAGCATTCGAGAACACACGGGCCTTCCACTGACTTTACACTATGTTTAAAGCTTCAAAACAACGACTTTCATGCCGCACATGCAAATAACTCACAGTATCAAATGCTGAAACATCCTGGACAGACCCCACCAATACCGCCAAACAGCACTTTATAAACGTGCATGCATCAGCCCCACTTCCAGCACCTAGGTGGCAATTTCATCCTGAGCTACTAATCAACCCAAGAGCTCACCAGCTGCTTCGTTTTTACAACCAACAGCCACTTCGGTTCGTCAATCAACAAACACCCCGATTTTTCAGCCAGCAATCTGCATTTGGTCCAAATCCTAGGCAATTACCTCCCAAACCAAATAGACCAGAACCATATACGTACAGGTAAACCAGAACATTTGAACTCGCTATGCAAACTATATTAACAGACCCCATATTGAATACGATTTTGGGCATAGACGACCACTACCCACGCCAAATTTTCCCAATAAACATCAACGAACATATTTTACGACCAATAACTATAATATAGAACCTGAAATCCACGAGGAACTATTTGATAACCCAGGACTAGCCGACGAAGAAGGCTTCTTAGATTTCTTACAGTAAGACGACACAGAACATTTTCCAACAAACCTAAATGACCAGCAGGAAACGGACCCGATCAACAACGCCCCACCTGACATAAATATCGAAAATTGCAATCCGACAACAGACACAACCGAATATCTGGATGACGTGTATTTTTTTGTCTGAAGCGCTCTTCGCTTCCCTGCTTCCAACTTAGATTGAGAAGTGGAGAGCTGTTCCAATTTTTCGTACACACAGGGTCCAACAGAAACGATATCCAACTACCCTTTCCCCAATGATCGAAACTTCTTCGTAAAATCTGTAGCAGGCAGCATAAAAATCATTCACCGCTTTCGGACCATGGACAACCAAAATCAAATTCTTCATATTACCTAGCCTTAAAAGAACTAAATACCGTGATTCATATAATAGGAAATTACAAAATCCTCAATAATGAAGTCGCAATTCCCCTAAAGCAACATATTTCTGAATCCGTTAATACTATTGCCTGAAGAACAGATCATTTAAATCCAACTACCTCAAATAAATTAAAAACCCTACTCGAACGCTTTCCCGGTCTCCTTTACTGACCCTGATTAGCGTCTGACTTCATCACCAGGGTTAAAGGGTGAGATACGCACAACTTCAGAGGATCCCATTTATTCAAAGTCATACCCTTACCCAATGGCTTTGAAGGACGAAATCGAAAAGGGAGTAAGCGAGCTGCTCACAGACGGGATCATTAGTCCATCAAGATCTCCGTACAATTCTCCAGTATGGATCGTCAATAAAAAAGAAGACGCATCAGGAGAAAATAAATACAGAATGGTGGTAGATTATCGTAAATTATATTCCATTACCATCCCCGATAGATACCCCATACCAGAAATTAACGTAGTGCTATCTAACTTCGGGAAAAACGAACTTTTTTCCATTATAGACCTCAAGAGTGCTTTTCACCAAATCCCCCTCAAAGAATCCGACATCGAAAAAACAGCCTTCTCGATAAACAATGGCAAATATGAGTACACCCGTTTGCCATTCGGTCAAAAAAAAATGCACCTTCAATATTCCAAAGGATGCTAGACGACATTTTGGGCAATTTCATTGACGACATCATTGTCCTTGGCAAGAACGAAGCAGAACATCTCCAAAACTTAGAAAAAGTGTTCGAAATCCTGGAAAGATTTAGCTTAAGATTTGGCTCGACAAGGGCGAGTTCATATATGAAGAAATAGAATTCTTAGGGTACATTGTCGGTAAATTTGGTATTAAAACAAATCCTAAAAAGGTGCAAGCCATTGTCGATTTCCCATCTCCAATGACACCGAAGGACCTGCGCTCTTTCTTATGAATATCAGGCTATTATTGATGTTTCATCCGAGGTTAAGCTAAGATAGCAAAGCCCCTGACATCCCTTTTACGAGGGAAGGATGGACGTACGTCCAAAAACCCTTATAGGAAGAAACTCATACATCTAGACGAATCAGCCTTGAATGCGATTCAGGAACTTAAGAATTCGTTTAATCTCTAAAGAAGTAGTCTTGGCTCATCCCGACTTTGACAAGCCTTTTGCGCTTACCACTGATACGTCCGAATACGCCATAGATACTGTACCCTCGCAAGTAAACAGACCAATTGTGTTGATGGATGAACATCGGGTACCAAAAAAAGTATTTGTTGGAAGAATCGAAGGACAGAGGCCAGTGGTGAAACCGAGGAAGCGCTGGTCTGACTCAGTCGACGAAGACAGTTCATCGCTGTTGGATTACGAAATTGAAGGACGTGGTCAATGGATCAAGACAGGTGGCGGCGCTTTTTGCAGGAGGCGTAGGGCCGAGAGAGGTTGTAGTTATTTGAATCCATCCGGAAATGACGAACCCGAGTAATTCATATAATTTATAATTTGTTCCGCCCAAGTTGAGCTGTCCGGTGTAATATTCGAGTCCAAACTAACGCAATCAGGCTCTTGTCCGTGATTTACTGAATAGTTCATCACTTACTGAAGCCCCGTTATCATGTTTTCATTGAAATGTAGATATACAAGAATAACTAAAAGCAATCGTAACTGATTTAATCCAATTCCTTGACGAGGGATCCCGGACAGAGATCTGTCACTCAGACACTTGTCACCTCCGATTGGGGCTGCCATAGTGCCGAATGTAAGGTCCAGCTTTCACAGCTATATACAATAGATAATTCAAGAAATAAAGAGAAAAAAATATGACACATATAATTTAGTTAACAAGTGTTAAGTGAAATGCGTATGAATCATAAATAAACTTCATTATAATTTGCAACAAAATTAGAAATAAAAATTTAAATAAAATCAATTAGCTTTGAAAGAGGGAGATGTTACATAGTGTAATGTAACCCAAAATGTAATAGTTTAAGAAAGTTAATAAGTCTGTTACAAGGTGTAATGCCACCAAAAATGTAATAGTTTAAATCAATTATTTTGTTTATTTGATATCCGCAGGTTACTTTTTTTTGTCAAAAAGCCGTCGGGCCTTGCTGTGTTGCGTGAGGAGACACGTTTTGACTGCTTTGGGTTATATAAGCATAGGATGAACTAAGCAGGTGAGTACTAAATCAGGCAAGATGGAGAGATACTAGGTTTTTGTCTTTTGGATTGTTGGTTGTCCGTTTGTTCTGTTTCATATCATTTCCGTTTTTATTGGAGAGCGTGGTTAATACTGAGGGAATTGCGTCAAAATTTGTAATAAGTTGTTCGTTGATAACATATTTTGGCCCCTTGTTTTGTTTGCCTAGAATTTTCATTCCTGCAAGTATGGAGTTAGTCTTGTTTATGTTCTTGTGAATGAGTAATTGACTCATAAGAAAATGAACAAAATGAACTACTTACCTATATGAATGGAATACACCCAAATGTAAATTTCACTCTAGAAAAAGATATAAACGGACCGCTCAACTAAATGGACCTAACCGTGACACGCCACCAAACACGATTAGACTACAAAATATACAAAAAACCAACCACAACTGATCACACCATATATGTACCATCTTACCACCGCACACAACATAAGCTAGCAACGTACAGAGACAACGTAAACTAGCAACGTGTAGAGATTCCACTAAATCTCCATGACTCCTACTAACTGCTCCAATTAACTAAGCAACATTTACAGAACAACTAGTAATAACAGATATAAACAACGTGACATTGACAAACTTGTCACATAGTACAAACAAAAACAGGAACCCAACTGACTGAAATGCATAACAACGAGCAACAGTGGATTTCGTTGACATACGTAGGCAAAGAGAAATACAATCTATCAAACTTCCTCAGGAAAAACAAACTGCATTCCAAACTAACAACAATATCGGAAACGACACATCAATAAACGCGAACAGTGGCATTTAGAAACTGACATGCAAGGATTGCGACATGGTACAAATAGGAAGGACAACACGGAAACTTATGATAAAATACAAGAGCACTTACGATCTTTCTTACACAACAAGCCAGAGTCCAATTATGCGACGCACATAGAAAACCACGCACATAAGCTATGACAAACTCTATGAACAAAGGACCGAGACTTGACATCCTAGAAAGGCTTGAAATATAAACATAGAAGAACAGATGGTATCATTATCAATGAACAACTTATTACGAATTTTGACGCAATTTTCTCAGCACAAGACCACAGTCTCTGATGAAAACGGAAACGAGATGAAACAAAACAACGGACATCCAATAATCTCAAAATCAAAAACTTAACATCTCTCCATCTGGCCTAATTTAGTACATATCTGCTTAAACCATCCTACGACTGTATAAAGTCATTCCCATCCATACATCCTTTGGACACTGAAAATGATTCAAAGGAGTCGGAACGCGTCTGCTTACATAACAAAGCAAGGCTTGACGGCTTTTCGAGAAAAAAAGAAGCTAGAGCCTTTTTGATTTCATAGAATAGCAACAAAAACGATACGGGGGTATGACAGGATTGATGCAACAACCTTCTGGTAGGACCATACTCCTATCTGCTCAACTTATTTCTAATATCTTAAGATGTAATATATTCTCTCCAATTTCGTTGTTCATAATTTCCGATTAATAAATTGGAGTTCAAGTGGTAGAACGCGCCAACTCAAAGCAACTACAGTCTCCCACAGCTATAGTAAAGCCAAAAATACGAGTATGATCATCTGTACTCATATGGAAATAGTTGAAGAAAAGTGCAAAAACCCAGGATTTCTAACTTTCTTCCTATTTATATCAAAGTATTTATTGCTAACTAAGATCAGTTTTATGCAATCGCTCTATATATACATATTTACTCAACCAAAGCTCTGTCATGGCATAATATCAAACGCATGCAGTACTTGTCATTCACTCTGAAAAATTGTCAACATAAAGTCAATTCCAGTGGAAAGCAATTAAAAAATGGAATTGAATGTTAAATGTTTATATACTGCAAAGAAACTACTCGCAGGAAATTTCAATGCGTTTCGCCATTAATAAATAACTCACGGTTCGGACTAGAAGTATATTTATTACTTCTATAGCTTGTCAACCACACTCTATTGAACATGACCGACCTTTTCAAGGAAGTATAACCGTACTAAGAACGCGAGTATGTGATGGAAGAATTACAAAAATAATGGAGCAACCATCAATTACAGCGTGATATACACAGTAAGTACTCGAAACATTGCAATAGGACTGAATGCATAGAAGTAATGTTACAGAAAATTTGGTTTCGACAGTTCAGAAAGTGTTTAGGCCCACGAACGTGTTAAATTTGAAGAGGAAATGTAGTTCGCAGATTTATATAGTACAATACACCATTCATGAATTTAGAAGAGATACATATAAAGATTTCAATCAACATATGTAGATTCTCTAGTACGACTGCAAATTTGAAATCTTTCAGGAAAGAAAACAGCCTAAAAGGTGGAAAAAATTATTCAGGAATTTGGATGAAAAGCTGGGAGTAACAGCTAGTTAAAATATAAATATTTTCATCTCTTTGATAATCTAATTCAGTAACCATTAGGTAAATGGTTGGCGAAAAGTTCATCATTCATTGAAAGGTTTGTTTTCGTAAGGAAATAGGCTACGTAGCAACTTTACACTAAGCATGCAGGTAAAAGACTACACTTTTGAAGCTACAGTATCATTGAACTAAAAATGCGTAAGTAGGAAAGCACTCCGGCCAGAGTGGCATTATAAGCATCCTAGGAGATGAAATTTTTTCTGAAGATATCAATTTATGACTTTAATTAGGTATATTTCCACTGCATAGCTTGCTTTTAGGCTTCAATAACTTTGCTGACTGATTAACAAGTCCTGTATGGCTGCATTAAACATTACTTAACTCATGTTGATGAAAATTCTAATAAAAAAACCAAAAAAACAGTGGTATTTGGTCGTACGACGCGCACACTTGTGAAAACAATGAAGAACGGTCACATAAGGCGAAATTATAAATAACTTTAGCCAAATTACATAAAATCAATCAAGGTCAAATGCACAGAAAAATTGTGTGGATAATTTAGGAGGTATGGCCATCAGCCCTTCGCATAGAATCGAAACTTTAAATATGCCTCGTATACGAGTATATGATTTAGTTTAGAGTTTGATAAGATGTCTAATGCATCAATAGAAGCATTTTTGTTTTGCGATCCCTAACATGATTGTTCAATTCGAGCCCAATTCTTTTATTATGTTATGGATGAATGAATGAATATGTATATGCAATATTAACTACACTGTAAAATTATAGTTTCACCTTTTGTTATATATTGAAATGAATTATATTATAACACAGTTAGTCCTAAACATCTAGTAGATGTACTAGATGTACTATATGATGAATCATTGTCAAAAAAAACTGTAAAGAAAACAATAATAATAAAGTAAAAAGAGGAGAGGTCATATATTGAAATGAATTATATTATAGTTAGTCCTAAACATCTTGTACATCTAAGTTTAGTACATAAGAATATATGATATTTAAAGGTTAAGCTGAAATGTCAAAGAGTTA
Source organism: Odontomyia ornata (assembly GCA_963969285.1). Taxonomy (NCBI): domain Eukaryota; kingdom Metazoa; phylum Arthropoda; class Insecta; order Diptera; family Stratiomyidae; genus Odontomyia; species Odontomyia ornata. The sequence continues at coordinate 136,871,990 of OZ017740.1, forward strand.
GTACTGTGTAATAAATAGCATGACCAAGTCATATAGAAAATCAGTCCGTCTCACTCGTAGTAAGTTGAAATAAAATATGGCGCAGCCGGGAAAATAATAAAGAAAAGATAAAACCAAAACTGAAAGCAGAGTTTAAAAGGCCAAAATGGATTCAAGGTTTAGGGATCCCGGAACATTGAATTTTGAAGGAAATCTAAGCGGAGAGTGGCATAAGTTCATGAGATCTTTTGAAATGTTTGTACTTGCATTCAGAGCGCAACAGCCAAACGATGAGGTTAAGATCGCCATGCTATTAAATTTAATAGGCGAGAAAGGCATCGAAGTTTTTGAAACATTTAAGCTGAGTGATAAGGACAAGAAAGTATTTCAAAATGTAATCAACGTATTTGACGGATATTGCGATCTGAAGACGTATGTCATATACGAACGTTTCAAATTTTATACCAGGCAGCAGCAGCCGGATTAACCATTCGATTATTTTTCCACCGACGTTACGTAGCAAGTTCAAAAATGTAACTTTGACGATGATTCGCAAAATATAGTTGATCTAATGGTGAGAGATCGTATTGTACTTGGGGTAAACAATACCGACTTACAGGAGAAGCTTCTGAGAACGGAAAATTTATCTCCGAAAAAAGTAGTCGAGCTGTGTCGGGAGCCAGAAGTTACACACCAGCAAGCAAAAGATGTCCAGCGGATCCAGGGAGAATCTACAAAGATAAATCAAGTCAATTCTAATAAAAATACTTTTAAAAGCAATAAGGCTAATTTTTCGAAGAAGAATCCGAACATGGATGAAAATATATCACATAATAATAAGAAACCTGATAACAATATCACTAATTGTAAAAGATGTTCATTAATTCAACCTATTAATAAGTGTACAGCTTATGGAAAATGAAAAAAGTATGAAATGCAAGAAACCGAATCATTTCGCGAATATGTGCAGGGCTATGCAAAATAACGCGATAGATAGACATGATGACATTGATCTTAATGCTCTAGGTATTGACATGGTAAAAGTGGAAGGAATAGAGAAAGGGGATTCATGGTATACTAAAATAAAGATAAATGGGAAAGAAATACAATTTCAAATAGATTCGGGCGCTGAAGTAAATATGATTCCTTATTCAGTATTTAAAATGATAGAAAATGAGGCAACTAATGTTGAGCCTGTTAAGTTAAAATTGGAGGCATATGGTGGTTACAATTTAGACGTTTTAATCGCAGTAAAACCTGAGATAAAACATAAGTCAATGTCGGGTGTAGAACAATTTCTTATTGCTAATGTGGATTCGTGTCCAATTTTAGGATTAACAAGTTGAGTAAGCAGGAGAGTGCTCCTACCAGAAGGTCTTTGTAAACATCCTAGGGTTAGAAACAAGTTTTCTAATGGCGTGAATCGATTACTTGAATTATTCATCCAATACTTAGATATGAAATCGTTCAAATTTATACAAAAGATGCACAGTTTCTTTCATAAGCACAGTGCAGCCGCCATTTTAATCTAGCTTAAATGATTTTTCTGAATGCTCGGCCAATTGAACATGTTCAAGTTAAACGCTATTCCTTAAATTTTCATGAAAATTGAAAGAAAATAAAAGTGCTTAAGTCAATTTTAAATATATATAGGGTTTTCCAATAAGAGGTGTTATTTTGAATAGATCTTCTGATTTAACACATTGCGACTTCTTCCTTTGGAGCCACGTGATAGAGAAGGACTATGCCAATAGCCTAGCATCAATTCAAGATCTCAAAGATGAAATTCGTGAGGCTATCGAGGACATAGGGCAGCCACTTTGCGATTTGGTTATGGAAAATTTCATGAAGAGGATATGGTCCTGTAAGCGTGTCGTAGTTGTTATTTGCCCAATGTTAGTGATTGCTATTAACGGCATATCTTCTTCTTTATAATGAAATAAACATCCGATCATTTATTTTAAAAAATGGCATTTTTCTTTTAATATCAAAATAACACCTCTTATTGGAAAACCCTATATGAACCATAAACACGTGTTACCGTTGTTGTAATTCCATATAATTGAAATGGCTATAACTCACTTGATTATGATTTAATCTCAATTAAATTTTGTGAACATATATATCTTATGTCAGTCTATATAATTGCAAAATTTCAAGAAGTTTTAAGGTACCGTTTTGATTTTATGGGCAAAAATGTAAATTCTACAAATCATACTATTATTAACAAAGTTGAGCGAATTTCGATTTCTAAGGTATTTGTTGCCCTTGTACTCATAAAGGTCCACATTCGTGATAATTTTCAGATTTTTCGGCTGAAAGGTGTCCAAGCGCGAGGGGGGGGCACAAATTTTGGGTACATTTTGCCTTCCCGTGGACCCCCTAATTCATCAAATGATTTTTTTATTTCAGATTCTAAAAGTTCTAATCAACACCTTTCATTTGATACCCCACTCGACTACCTTTAATAAAAAAAATTTTTAAGGGCCAATTCGTTATTAGGGGGGACCCCCCTTTAACATTTTTTAAATTTTTGTCAAGGCCTTAAATTTTGAGAGACCATCACTTCTGACCTTTTCACAAAGTTTGAGCATTCTAGCTTCTATAGTTTCTGAGGAAATCAGCTGTGACGCACGGACAGACGGACAGACGGACAGACGGACAGACGGACAGACGGACAGACGGACAGACGGACGGACGGACAGACGGACAGACAGATCGCGAAACTAGTAGGTCTTTGTAAAAAAAATTTTTACAAAGACCTAAAAACGTGTTTTAAGGTTAAATTAATCAAGCGCATAAATAATCTTAACTGGAACTCTAATTCAAAAGAGGAATTTATTCGGAAAAATGGTTCGTTATTCGAGGGATGGGGTACTTTTCCAGACAAGTGTATGGTTTATTTAAAGAAAGATGCGGTTCCAGTCATCCATGTACCTCGCCGCATAGCGAGCAGTCTTAAAAATAAAGTGAAGACCAAATGAGATGACATGGGAAATGCAGGAATCATCAAAAGAGTTAATCATCCCACTAAATGGGTCCACAATCTAATTGTGGTCGAAAAACTCGATAAATTTGTTAGATTATGTTTAGGTCCCAGGGATTTGAATAGAAAAGTTATAAATATATACCACGATTATCAGAGTTATCGTCACAACTCGAAAACATGGAGTATGGTATGGTATTAGACCTCAAAGTTGGATTTTGGCAGGTTTTACTGGAGGAAGAAGTAGCGACTTGTGTGTATTCAGCACACGGTTTGAAAGTTATAAATTTTCAAGGTTGTCATTTGGGCTTAATTTCGCTCCCGAGCTATTTCAAAATCTAAATACTAAATACTTTAGTCACGTACCTGGTGGATTCGTCAATTTCAACGATATTTTGATTTTTGGAAAAAATAAAGTGGAACACGATAGCAATCTGGCTAATGTTCTCAGCATAGCTAGTAGATAAATATTAAATTTAATGCTATAAAATTGCAATACTGTCAAAAAGCTGTAAATTACTCACGCTTTGTATTTTCAAAATAGGGTGTTAGAATCCATGAATCTCGGATTAAAGCCATTGAAAATATTGAAATCCCTAAAAACAAAGCAGAATTACAAAGATTCTTAGGATTAGTCAATTTCGTGAGAAATTTCATTGCAAATATGTCACAGATAACAGCGCCTCTTAGGGAGCTATTGAAAAAGAATTGTTCATATACATGGTTAGAAGCACACTCCAAAGTATTTGAAAATCTGAAATTAATTGTATCAAAATCTCCAGTGTTGCAAAGTTTCAATGAGAACATTCTAATATATAAGTATATCCAAACTGATGCTTCTCAATTTGCTGTTGGAAGTTATTTTATGCAAGACAATAGGCTGGTTTTTTTTTTGCATTGAAACGTTTGACAAATACGGAACAACAATATGCCCAAATTGAAAAAGAGATCAGATCACAAACCTTTAGTGGCAATTTACAACAAATTAATCCCAGGTTCATTTCAACAGGTGACAGAAGATAAAACTAAAATTATTGAAATATGATATTGAAGTCAAGTAGTTTCCGGGAAAAGAGATGAACATAGCGGGTACACTCTCTAGAAGTAATAAGGGGAAAAATTTGGCTCTTGTTGACTCGACATTAAATACTGTAGTTCATACCATCAATGTTTGTGATAGAAGAACGGAGGGTATCCGTAAAGCCATTCTTAATGATGATGAGTCGAAAGAATTAATAGAGTTAGTACAAAAAGTTTAGCCCAAAAATGAAACTAAAGTTAAAGATATCATTAAAATGTACTGGCAACTTAAAAATGACATTTACTGTGAAAATGGTCTTCTATTTTATTAAGATAGACTCATCATTCCAATTGGTCCGTGCACAGATATTGAGTAGTCTGCACGAAGGGCATCTTGAGATAACTAAAACAAAAGGGCTAGCAAAATTAACTGGGTATTGGCCAGGTATAAATAGGCAAATAGAAGATAAGCAGCTGTCAGACATGTGCGAAATATAAAAATCAAATTGTAGGTCTCCATTAATTCCACATGAAATTCCAAATCCACCATTTAGTAAAGTGGCTTGTGATATACTTGACTTCCGAGGGAAGCCGTTTTTAGTTTTGATGGATTACTTCTCGAAGTGGTTAGAACTGAAATTGTTAAGAAATAAGACACCTGAGGAAATTTCGAGAAAACTTAAGGAAATATTTGGTCAACTTGGAGTCCCTCATATTATTGTATCGGATAATATGCCATTTAGTTCATATTGTTAAATCAGTACTTTTTTCTTTGTTTTATATTCAAATCGAACCGTCCTTTTGTAATTCCCTTTTAATCACTTGTGGAGCCACCTACATTTTTGTTCTTAATCTAACACAACGATAGTTGTCAAATTCAGTTCTTCTTTGTATTCTGTCGAGACAAGTTGTACTTTTGTGTTCTAATAAATCTTTATTAACGGACAATAAACCTGAACAGTTTTCTTGCACGACCTCCTGGTTTTCCTGACAGGTTATGGGCCCAGGTCACGCGGCGCGAAATAAAAGAAACTGTAATAAGTTAGATTGATCGGAAATCAGTACGCGAGAGTGAGGTTGTGTTTGATTCTCGAACGTTCGACAAAGCAACTAAAAATTCAAGATGGCTACCACCGCCATGACGCGCATCGAACTTCTAACAAAGGACAACTTTGACACGTGGAAGATCCACATGAGGGCCCTGCTCATAAAAAATGACGCGTGGGGCTACGTGAATGGCTCAAAGGTAAAGCCTGAGCCAGGCGAAGAGAACAACGCCGAAATAGAAGGATGGGAAACGGGCGATAGCAAGGCTATGTCGGACATTTTCCTGGGGATTCCATCCTCGAGACTGAAACAGGTCAAAGATTGTGCGACGTCGAGAGAACTTTGGCTAAAGTTGGAGTCTAAGGGCCCCGCGAGGAAAGCGAACCTGCTGAAACAAATCGTCTTACAGAGGATGAGCGAGGGCGACGACGTTCGCGACCATCTGCGAAAATTCTTTGACGCTGTTGACCGACTGAGCGACATGGAAGTGCCGATAAACGATGACCTACTGTCGATACTGTTGCTTTACAGTTTACCGGCCAACTTCGACAGTTTCCGGATTGCTATCGAGTCACGTGACGAGCTCCCCACCCCGGAAACACTGCGAATCAATATCGTGGAAGAAAGTGACGCGCAAAAGAACAATGAACCAGTGCAGAACGCGATGGTAGCGGACAGGTCGAATCAACAGAAAACGGGTAAATCAGAGAAACGCGACGGAATCAAATTCCCGTTCAAGTGTTACAAGTGCAACAAGCCGGGTCACAAAGCAGCAGTTTGTCGATCCAAGAAGAAGAGCGATCAGGACAAGACGAAGACTGGTAGCATTGCCCTGTACGCTGCTGTGGAATCGAGTGCGCCTGGTGACGAGAGTTCCATGCTGGTTTATTCTACGCAAAAACGGTGGTGTCTAGATAGTGGTTGTACCGCGCACATGGCCAGTGACATTGACAGTTTCGAGAGTGTAGATGAGAAATTTTCAGACTCATTGAACCTGACCAATTCTAGCTCCACGAAAATCAGTGCTAAGGGTATCGCGCGATTGGTTACCCGAGTGGACGAAGACGATGAGACAGTTAACTTGAATGACGTGCTGTACGTGCCGGACTTACGCAGGAACTTGTTATCGGTCACGAAGATCGTGGACAAAAGTTACCGAGTGACCTTTTGCAAACGTTCGGCGGAAGTCGTCAGCGAGAAGGACGATCGCGTGGTGTTGTGCGCGGAAGCGAGTCAACGGACTCTATTTTGTGAACGACTCGCGCGCTGCCGAGCAGCCGAGCGCCGCGCTTGCCAGCCGGGATCGCGAGAAGTCCCTGATGGATTGGCACAAGGCTTTGGGTCACTTAAACGTGAAGGACATTCGCGAGGCATCCAAAAACAACGTTCTCCGAGGACTTGATTTGAGCGACGACGATGCAACGGTGGACTGCGAGGTGTGCATCAAGGCGAAGATGACACGCCAGCCCTTCCCCGAGGTCTCCGAGAGGAAGTCAGCCCCAGGCGAGCTGATACGCTCGAATGTGTGCGGACCGATGCGCATGCAATCCAACGGTCACGCCAGGTATTTCGTCACCTTTATAGATGACGCTACTCGATGGGGCGAGGTGCGATTCTTGCGACCGAAAAACGAGGTGTTCTCCGAGTTCCAGGCGTTCAAGAAGATGGTCGAGACGCAGCACGACTGGAAGATTAAGTACCTGCAATCCGATAATGGCACCGAATATTCGAACAACCAGTTCGATGACTTCCTGAAGCGCTCTGGGATCAAACGTCGGCTAACCGTTCCGAACAATCCGGAACAAAACGGCATAGCTGAACTCGTTGTTTGTTGATCCAGTCCGGTCTTCCTCCTACCTTCTGGGCAGAAGCAGTGTGTACCGCGAACTTCACCAGAAACCGCTGTCCAATTTCAGCATTGGACGGCCGAACTCCGTTCGAGTTGTGGATGGGAGAGGTCCCGGATGTGAGCAGTTTTCAGGAGTTTGGAGCACCGGTTTACTGCCTGAACCGGACCAAGGATACCGGAAAGTTTGGACCTCATGCCCGGAAAGGCGTTTATCTCGGCCCCGCTGCAGATTCGAAGGCACTCAGGGTCTGGATACCTGAGGAGCGACGTGTCGAGATCTCACGAGATGTCCAGTTCCTGAAAACAACAGCAGAAAACAAGGTCAACCAGTACAAGGAGTTCTTCTCAGAACAGGCGGATGTTCAGCCAAACACCGAGCAGGATGTAGAGGGTCCTGCCACATCGTCGGACGAGTACATCGACGTTGTACTAGGAGAGAATCGCTCAACGAGAAGAACAGTCCAGCAACCAGATCAGCAACAGCAGCAACCGGCCATGTTTGGCAAAAACGACGAACCTCTCCGAGGTTTTGAGCCAGTTGAAGTTCCAGCCCCAGGTCCAGTCGGACAAACTCCAACGACGAAGCGCGGACCAGGCAGACCGAGGAAGATTTACACGGGTCGTCCTGGTAGACCAAGAGAACATCCTGTCGCGGAGAGAAATGAGGTCGCGGGGAGGAACGATGTTGCAGAAAGTGTCGACGTGGCAGAGGCAAGCGACGCTGTACAGAACGATGCTGTACAGGACGACGCGAGCGGAGATGAGGACTATACAACCGAAGAAGTTGGCAGAGAATCCTGTGCACCACACGAGAACCAAACACATAGATACACGACATCATTTCGTGAGAGAGGCTATTTCTGCAGGCGAGATCAATCTGGAGTACCTACCTACTGAGAAGATGCCAGCAGACGTGCTCACCAAAGGGCTAACCAGTCCCAAACATTGGAACTGTCTAAATTACATGGGCATCGCAAAACAGATTGTTTAGACGATTATCGCTTTGAGGGGGGAGTGTTAAATCAGTACTTTTTTCTTTGTTTTATATTCAAATCGAGCCGCCCTTTTGTAATTCCCTTTTAATCGCTTGTGGAGCCATCTACATTTTTGTTCTTAATCTAACACAACGATAGTTGTCAAATTCAGTTCTTCTTTGTATTCTGTCGAGACAAGTTGTACTTTTGTGTTCTAATAATTCTTTATTACCGGACAATAAACCTGAACAGTTTTCTTGCACGACCTCCTGGTTTTCCTGACACATATCAATTTAAACAATTTGCACAAGAGTGGAATATTGGCTTAATAACCTCTAATCCAAACTACCCTCGTAGTAATGGCTTGGCGGAGAAAGGTGTAGGAATAGCGAAAAGTTTACTTCGAAATTGTGCGAGTGGATTGCTGGCATATAGAAACGCTCCAATTTCAAGTTTATCGGCATCACTAGCGCAACTTTTAATGATCCGAATACTTTGCCCGAAATATTCTGTTAGAAAGGAATTATTGAAACCTAATGTTATTGAAGGAACTTATGAAAAATTGAAAGTAAATCAAGACAGATATAAAACATACTGCAATATGACTGTAAGGAAAATGAGAAAAGGAGGGGTTTCAAATGGGAGACAATGTCATTTACCAAAGAAAAGGAATTCGGGAACCAGCTAAGATTATAGAGTCACATTCAACGCCAAGATCATTTACTATTCATAATGAAAATAATCAATCATTGAGACGAAATAGCATAAACTTAAGAAAATCAGAGTACACTCCCAGTTTTAAAATGAAAGGCTCACAATTTTTAGATATAAATGAGCTAATGTTTAATAATTTGAATTCTTGCATTCCACGTATAAGAAATGAAATAGGGCAAAGTAAACCAATAATGAATGAAAATAAAGAAAAAATTTTAATATAAGTAAAGAATATCATACACGATCAAGCATGTTAGTAAAACCCATAAAAAGATACCAAAGTGCAAATTGTTTTAATTCATTAAAACATGGTTTATTTCGGAGTTTAAATTCTTCTTCTTCTTCTTCGTAGCACTACAGCCCCTTTCGGGCCTTCGCTTAGAGATAGTTAGAGTATCTCATTATCATGATCGAATGTATCGGCACTCCACAAGGTGATATGATCATTATCACGCTTTGGCCGGGTGTCCGTCCACCCAGCTGCGATACATTCTAATTTTAAACTAGCACGTATCATAACTGAACAGAAAGAATCACTCGAACTAAATCTCGTTGACGCCAACGAAACTCGAACCAGAGACCTTCGACTTACGGGCTTAGTGCTCTAGACCATGCGGACTATTGGAGTTTAAATTACAAATGTTAAATTAATTACAATGTACAATAAGGTAATGCTTTCAAGTGTACAATGCTGAAGAATTTGTAAGGCACGCAAATAGTACAATAGTCTATTTCTTATATGATCAATCACTGTAAAAAAACTGTAAAGAAAACAAAAATAATAAAGTAAAAAGAGGAGAGGTCATATATTGAAATGAATTATATTATAGTTAGTCCTAAACATCTAGTACATCTAAGTTTAGTACATAAGAACAAATGATATTTAGAGGTTAAGCTGAAATGTCAAAGAGTTAGCACTGTGTAAGAAATAGCATGAGTCAGTCATAAATCAGTCCGTCCCAATTGTAGTAAGGTGATATAAAACACATTTAGTATGAGACAGGACAGAGAGAGAGAGAGAGTGAGTATTCAATTTGATAGTACACGTAGACATAAATTTTGGTGATTTGCAGAAGCGTCTAATCAAAATAAATTGTACAAACTTTTGGCGTCTCACTACATGTTTTTGTGGACCCAAAAATGCTCGAAAAGTTGTAAGACAAACAATTTTTGTGTAATTTTACGCAAGTTACTTTTTCGATGTTTACTAGCCAGCTCCTTGTGCTGTTTTTGTAATTCTGGAAAATTTAAATAGCTGTATGTTGCGGATTGTGATCCCCTTTTTATCATTTCCTGAGCAGAAAAACTGTAGAGTAAATTATATAGCATTAAACTTCTAAAAAAATTAAGAGCAATTTTATGATTTTGTCGTTAAAACCTTCTATTTGATATTCAATGGATTATCTACGACAAAAAATCCTCTAAAAGTCACTTTGGCATGTTTGAAGAAGTTGCGTAGACAGACCTATGCTCATGTCAGAAGGGTTTTGTACCCAACTTCTCAGAAATGCAGTCACCAGCAACAAATAAAGTCAAGAAATATGTCAAAGAAATGTGCACCTTTAAAAGAAAATCCATTATTTTTCTATTTTCAACGGTCGCCATTTTGTTGCAAACCAACAAAAATCACTCAAATCATGTATTCCCAAAAATGTTAATGTTATTGACCTTATTTGAAAATGTAAAGAAGATCAAATCAAAACTGCAGTGTCTGATTCGATGGAAAGTCCATAAAATACCAAAATCATGTGTTATTGTTGTTATAATTGGAGAAATTTCAAACGGCTAGAACTTCCTTGCACATCATTCGATTTTCATGAAACTTTCTGAGTATAAGAAACTTTTTTAAGACTACTTAAATGTCGATTAAGGGTACTTGTACGATTAATCTTAACGTTAAGGGAAAATGTGAAATTCGAATATCATACTATTATTAACAAAGTTGAGTGAATTTTGACTTCTAAGGTATCTTTTGTTGTTGTACACGTAAAGAACTACTTCTATCATTTTTTCAGATTTTTCAGATCACAGGTGTCCAATCGCGAGGGACACACACACGCATACATTTTTGGTGTTTTTCCCCTCCGTGTGCGCCGCTCCAAGCAAAAAATGTCAAATTAAGGCCTGTTTTGAAAAGTTCTCATCAAGACCTTTCATTTGATACCTATATCGGCTACCTTTGATGAAATTTTTTTTTCGGAGGCCACTCCCCTATATGGGGAGACCCCCTTTAAATACCTTATAAAAAAATTTTCGTGATAGAATTTTAAAGAGAGCACCACTTTCTGCCTACTTACAAAATTTGATGATTCTAGCTTAAGTAGTTTGCGAGAAAAGGTGCTGTAACACACGGGCGGACGGACGGATGGACGGACAGACGGGCAGATGGACAGACTGGACGTGATTTTAGTAGGGTATTGTAAAACTATTTTACAAAACCCTAACAATACATTCCTAGCTTATTACGCGACTTAATACAGATTTGAAAATGCTGAGGTTGTATGCCAAAGGTTAAGATTTTTTGTATTGAGCCATAGAGGAAACAAAAGCATGAAACAAGCGTTCAGCATGACTGAAAACAAATAAAGATTCAAAGTTTCAACTCCTACCTGATGAATCCTCCATTCAGGATCAATGGCGTGATGCATTCAATTCATTCTAAACAGTCTAAAATCACACCTCACGACATTCAGAAATGCTAATTTCTACGATTAATCCTACTTTCAAAATTCGGTTAAACGCACTCCAGAAAAAAACTATGCAAGATGAAAGCTGTTACTATGATATGATGCGTGAATGATTCATGACCATCGAAGAATTCATGTTGATGCTTTGTCGTACAGAAGAAAGGTTAAAGGTCTAGGAAGTCAACGTGCCAACATATAGTACGGGAGATAGCTTAGCAATTTTGCTAGTGATATCTCACCAGACAAATTCAATATGTCATAGTCGGTAAGCAATCACTGACCATCATAATGAGCATCAGTCGCTAATTCTATGGTGAGGCGAAGTGTGAAAGGTAGTGCAAGTTGAAAAAGTTTGTTATCCAGAATATAATAACCATACCGCACCAAAACTGCATTGCACGAGTAATAAAACAAAAAAAAAATTTTGTTTTTGGACAATTTGTGCTACGAGAAAAGGGTGTGCTCACAATTTACCCTGCAACCTATTCACTGCCATTCGATGTTTCCCGGTGACGTTAGCCGCACTTCAAGGCCCTTTCTGCGAATTGTCATCTGGCAATTTGTCGCTGCCGAACCAAAAACGGAAATTCAAGAGTCTAAAGATACCAGTTAACGATGAAATTTGAGCCAGTGTCCCTGAAAATTTAGAAAGTTTACCTGTCTAGTTTCAACGTACAGATTTTTGCATGGAGTAAGTAATACCTGTTGTTGCAAATTCCGGCGTACCGTACTCTCCCATTCGCAACTTCAAATTGCTGCCGTAACATCTCCACCCTCTTTTGGGCACATATACCATTTCCTCACTACATTTATTTATTTTTAATTAACATTTAACAATTTCCTTATAATTTTTATCTCCCCATCATCTCAATTCTACCCTCTTATCCTATCTTTAATTACAAAAAAATAATAATATAATAATAATCTTAACTTCCCCGCTAACAACACTCCATTCATTACTTCCCATTAACAAAATTTCATTCGATACCTTTTCCCTAACAAAAACTAATTCCTTCCTTCATGCTAACTAATTTTTTTCATTAGCTCCCACTAACAAAGTTTTATTTGTTATGCTAACAAAATTTATCTACGCTCCCCTACTGATAAATTTCATTTCCATGCCCATTAAGAAAGGTGCATAGTTGAAGTTGCTAAATAAATGGATGGGAGACAACAGAAGGTGGCTCCGTTGGTACCGTTGTGGGTTCTCGATCCAGGGGTCTGCTGGGACCCTGAGTTCTAACAAGCGTAGGAAAGCACTCTTTTTGGGATATCGGCAAAAGCAATTGTTTCTGTATATATGACGATTCGCATATAATCAAACGCTATCATGATTCTGCAAATCGCCATATATGTAAAATGGAAATTGTTGCATTTGTCGATATGGAAAAGATGTGTGGGTAGCGCAATCGAAGTGTATTGAACTTCGATTACGTTACCCAGATGCGGCAGCGGTGATTGGGAATGAAAGAATTGCGGGATTGAGGAGTGAAATTCATGATTTGGAAAGCAGTCAGTATTTGACTTGCGACTAAGAGGGAGTTTTTTTGCGGTGTCGAGGTGATTTTTGTGTTTAAAAATTCGGAAAAAGTTTGGTTTTGAATTCGAAGAAAAAAGTCTTGACTTTGGGGAGGAGACTGAGATTTTTTCTTTTTACTTTTACGATTTTTGCGAGGTGTGATTCGAAACTTATATTAATATTTGGAGAGTGTGATTCACGAAGTATCGGGGAATAATTTGAAAATTCGAGTATGAATCGTGATTAATGGGACAAAACAAACAGAATAAGAATAACTCGAGAATTCGATACAAGTGTTGTGATGCTCAATGTCAAAACGTTAGTTAAAGTCAATATTTTCATCAGGGTAAAGTTCACGAACCAGCAAGATTAATTTGTCAATAGAAATTAAACGTGAAATTGCAGTGTGTGAGTTTTCCCTATTTGGGACGACGATATTATAAGCTGCAGCAAAGCGCGGGTCTGTTGATTCATTCTTCATTAAAAAAACTGTTTTGTTTAGTTGTGGAGAGGGCCAGGTGCGATTACGCTATAATGACGGATCGGAAAGTTGAAAGTGGCCGTTGCGTTTTTTTGTTTTTATCTTAACTTTAGAATTTAATTTTCAATAGCCCCACGCTTCCTTTTTTTGTATTTCGCCGGGCGCTTGGAGTTCTGCGAGGAAAGAAGTAAGTACCAATCTGGTATTTTTTTCAATATTTTATAAATTATAATATTTTACAGTAGCTTGTTTTATTATATTCGTTATTATATTGAATTAGTTTATTGTGTTAGATTTTAGTATTTTTTTTTTTTTGAATTCCGAAGGGGGCTTTTAGTAGTTTTTTATATTGTTATTTTGCAAATAATTTGATTTGAATTTAAATTTGTGAATAATAAAACGGCCATGTCTCTTTAAGTTAATAATTTTCATTTCTTAGAATGACCTCCCCTTTCCCGTCCTTTTCCTTTCGTGTTAGCGTCTATATGTAGGGTGGCTCACCACGAGCAGAGGGTGTCCCGGAAGACCCGTGCCATGACTAAGCGCTAGCCGGCCTCAGTATGCCGCCCCGGTTTACGCACCCCTCTGCTGAAAGTTAATGTCTGCAACTCCGGTGACTTCCGTGGTTGCTTACATAATGGCGCCTAAGCTATAGGTTTACTAATGATTTTAGTTGATTGTGTTAGTTTTTAGGGTTTTGTGAAATAATTTTACAAAACCCTACTAGTTTCGCGACCAGTCTGTCCGTCTGTCCGTCTGTCCGTCTGTCCGTCCGTCCATCCGTCCGTCCGTCCGTGTGTCACAGCAGTTTTTCTCGGAAACTACTTAAGCTAGAAACATCAAATTTTGTGTGTAGGTGTAAAGTGGTGATCTCTTCGAAATTCAACTACAAAAAGATTTTATAAGGTATTTAAAGGGGGTCTCCCCATATAGGAGAGTGATCCTCCGAAAAAAAAATTTCATTGAAGGTAGCCGATATGGGTATCAAATGAAAGGCCTTGATGAGAACTTTTCAAAACAGGTCTTGGTTTGGCAAAATTTGCTTCGAGGAGCGCACAGGGAGGGGAAATACACGAAAAATTTGTGTGTCCCCCCTCGCGATTGGACACCTGTGATCCGAAAAATCTGAAAAAAAACAGGATTGTAGGCCTTGGTGAGTACAACAACAACAAATACGTGAGAAGTCGCAATTCACTCAACTTTGTTAGTAATAGTATGATTTATCGATTTTATGTTTTCATGAATAAAATCTTAACGGTACCCTTAAATTCAATTAAATTCAGTATGTAGATGTCTATTTATAAGATTGATGTATCCTGAATGTTTCATAAAGATCGAATCATACTAAGCGAAGTTATAGCGCTTTGAATTTTCCTGTATTACTATGGAACAATATGCACTGCATTTATTACTATGGCAGCATATGGCTATGGAACAACATGCGCTTTTTACCGACTCAGACACTACAGTCTTGCTAGGATTTGCATGAAAATTTCAGGAATGATAGGTATCATGAGTCATTGAGAATCGGTTCAGCTAGTGGTATCAGTAATCGTAAAACAAAATAGTGGCTGTTTTAAATGCGAAGATTGAATAATTTTGAGTTATTTTTCCCAACTTCAACGTTTAAGGTGCATGCTTTGAACACTTGATTCAATTTAATGAATGACTGAAGATGAGTACCTACAATTAATGCTCATAAGTGAAACAAGTCAAGGAGGCGGGAGAGAGCTCCTAGCAAAAGGGTTTTGTAACCATTCTAGGATTCGAAAAAATTGGCCATTAATCGATGATAACAGTACAGGAGAGTGGCCCCTGAAAAAAAAATTCATCAAACGTAGCCGATATGAGTATGAAATAAAAGTTTTCACGGGAGCTCTTCAAAACAGTTGTTAAACTGTCAGTTTTTGCTTCAGTGGGGGCACAAGGGGGAGATACATGAAAAATGTGTTTCCTCCGTCGCGGATGGATATCTAAAATAATTATCAAGGGAGATATTTATGACCAAAAACCTCAGAAGTTGAAATTCGTTCAACTTTGTTAATAATAGTATGATCTTCGAATTTCATATTTTCTCCAATAAAATCGTCTTTGACATGTTTCTTGATTTTATTCGATCTGGTGACTGCATTTTCTGACATGAGCGTAGGTCTGTTTACCCAACTTGTTTATTATAGTTTAAACTTTTTTAAATTTTTAGATTTGTTGGGCTGAGTATCTGGAATGCCTGACATGAATAGTGGTTTGAGCATTCCATGGAAATTATTTATTTTTTTTTTGTTTTGTTGTTTGATTGAAAATAATAAGTTTGTATGATTTCGGATGTTAAAGTGAGTTTGTAGTTTTCATAATGATAAGATGGATAGTTGTTAAATAGTATTAATTTCGGTTTTTAATTAGTTAATGATTGGTTTTGATCACGGGTCCGCCGCAGTTGCAGTGGCGTCCACCGTGCTGAATTTATGTTTTATAGTTCTCACGGGCGATGACAGTGATCAAGCTATAACAGTGTATATGGTGATTGGGAATTTCAAATCGTTGGCTATAGCTCCCTTCACGGGATAGTTGGGCTTTGATCCAACTCTTGGAATTAGCAAACTCTTTCTGCCCTTCCATCACCTTTCTGATTTCAACTTTGGGATTTATGCGGCTCTTGTCCGAGCCATTTTGAAGTCCGTAGAGCTTCATAATGGTCTCATAGTTGGCCCTTCGTGGTGACAATTTGAGCGGCGTCCGCCTTCAAGTTCCATAGCTATGCCAGGCACTGTTGTGGATTGTCTGCTATTGTTCTGTGCAAACTTTAACCTTCAATCCATTTAATTACCCTTCCTTTCTCTTTTCCTCCTAGGGGGATCATTTTGAGAAATGAATTTTAATTTAATTTCAATTGCTATTAGAAAAGAAATATTTTCGGTCTTTTTCACCACTGTTCCACTTTATCGCTGATTAATCGTATTAATAACGAAAAATATTATTATTCCCATAGTCTACTAGTCAGTCTGTGGAATCATTTTTATTTTTTATTCTTAAAAATTTGCGTTAAACTTATTTTGATTTTTCTTAGGTATCTTGAATTTTTGATTATTGGATTGAGTATTTACGTGTTAGTAGGGTTTGGTTTGTTTATCATCATGCGTCGGCGAACGCCTCGTTGGGATCTAACCTATACCCAACTTGATAGAGAGTTGGAACGGCTTAGCCTATCATCGAGCTTGCGAGAAGCACAAGACGCACTTCCTCAAGCTGGTGTGCCAAGCGCGGCAGCTACTCCGCAGAAATGGGCGCCCGGTAGTTCCCTTACTTCTGCTACATGGCGGGCGGTGCAGGAAATTTCACCTCACGTCACCTTTCACGAACCCGACGCAATGAATTACCAACGTCAGATCGACTTCCCATCACCAAACGGGGTATCACGTTTGATGGTGGAGTAAATGGCGTGTCCGCTAAACAATTTATATTTCGCGTGAGCAGCTTGTCCAGCGATTACAATTTGTCGGACCGTGAATTGATGAGGGATCTACATGTACTACTGAAAGGAGTGGGACAACAGTGGTACTGGTAGATTCGTGACATCTTTCGGGAGAATCTGACCTGGCCAAAATTCAAATCCGAGGTGATAGAGCGTTTTTCACCACATCACACTGATGACGATATTCGCCGTACAATGCACGGCCACCTTCAGAGTCCTGTTGAAAAATTCATTGAATTTTATAAATCCCTGGAGGCACTGTCATTACAACTTTTTTTTAAATACCTCCATCCCCTACCACTCTCTCTATCACTCTTTCATCGTCGCACAACGCTCGTGCGATCTGCACTTCACACGTCGTCGATTCCTACGTATGCCTCCAGGCAAACAAAATGCTGTGAAGTACTCCTTTCGTGATAGTCTAGTTCGATTCGTGAACAATTATCAGAGAAAAAAAAATATAATACGGCGCAGTAAAAAAACTCTGAGTTTATAAAAGCTAGCTGTCTTTAAGTATCTCGACGTTAGGGTCTAAAATGCCCTAAGATACTGCCTTTTTCGTCCTCCGGACTTATCATTAATTTGAATTTATTAGATGTTCCTTAAGCCTCTTTTTAAAACCAATAATGAGTTTACATTTTTCACTGTTTCTGGAAGATTTTTGTATATACGCAGAGCATCATTCGTTGCATCGTTCTTTAGTCGACCAGTTTTGGCGTAAGGCGTTACAAAATTGCTGGCATTTCTTGAATTATATGGATTTATTTGTGATACTTTTATAAAGGGGTTTCGTTCTGATTGACTGGAAATTAGACAGTTGAAGATAAACTTAGCTTTCTCCATAGTGATGATTCGACAGAAGGTGAGTGTATTCAGCTATCTCCTCTTGGACTAGAATAATTTCATGTGTGGTGATGTCGTCAATACCTGGTGCTGCATTTTTTTTTTCAAATTTTGGATTGTATTTAATACTTCTCTTTTAGTCGTTTGATGAATGTGAAAGATGGAGTAAGGTGGGCTATTTATGGTATTGAAATAGCTAGTTGACTTTTCACCGAGCTCCCTGGTAATTTTTTCACCAATTGTTGAAAAAAAGTGGTTTAGCGAGTTTGCTGTTCCAGATGGGCGTGCTGCATTTTTAGAGTCCATACCAAAAAATTCAGCATTTGATGACATGATCCAGGGTGATGAATTATATTTTACTTCATTTATTATTTTCCATATTTCGTGTCAGTTGTCCGCCGCTGGTTGCAATCTTCTGGAGTAATATGAAAATTTAGCTTCTTTTATGAGACGTTTTGATTCTTTTAAGGCTTGGTTAAACATATATTTAAGTGCTTAATCTTCAGCGTTCTTTTTGTATTTTTATAAGACTTTGTTTTGTTAATACTAGCCTCAATAACTTTCTTTGTTTTCCATGTATATTGTCACTATCTGATCTTTTTCTCAATGGTTAAAATCATGCTTGGACTCTGTAATCATATTTTTGAGCTCCATAAGATTTACAGGTTTTTGGTTTGTTAGCAACTGCTGAAATTTTGATTTGAAAATATCCTTCTCTAAATATCTGAATATTTTGTGAGTATGATCGGATGAAGTTCCGGACATTCGTCAGGTGTAATTTCAACAAAGCCAACGAGGGATGGTTATAGTATATTATTGACGCGTGTGACAAGAAGGCTTTTCAATCTTTTCAAACTTGCATTTCCATCCATATTGTTTCAATGTTTAATCTTGGGAATTACTTTCTGAATCGTTTTCAACGTGAGCCTCTCTAGCATCGACAAATAGAGGTCCATTTTATTAGGTACCATTGAGCAAGCATTGCCATCATCAGAAGGAGGACATTGCTCCTGATAATCCCGATCAAAATTCTTTTGAAACTTTCCCAGATCCATTTTTTTTAATTCAACCGATGATTTTCATGTTGAACTAGAATGAAGAAGACATTGTCCCTTTTTAATGATTGATTTCCATTATGATTGCGTTATGGTCGCTATCGCTGTATTCAAGTCTTGTGTCAGGAATACAGAGGTCCAAATATGAATTTTTCCAAGGGTATGTTGGGAACTTCGACCCATATAGATTGCATCTGCAATCAATCCGGTTCTCTGTTATCCACGATTTCAGAGATACACCTCTAGGATTATTGATGGCGTTCAGCCTTGCTGTTTGCTTGGTATTCAGGCCACCAGCAAGGATATAATTACTATGAAGCCTTCTCCAATTTGAGTATTTCAAACAAGGAATTGAGCTCTTCCTTGAACTTGAGAACATTTCGACCTGTTGCATAGGCAGATATAACGAAGAGGCTATCCCCACCTGTCAGTGAAACTTTGATAACGGACACTTCAAGGCATTCAAAGTTTTTGAGTCCAACTTTTTCAATATTTTGGAAACAATAGGGTCTTCTAACCAATATCCCGGTGCCACCCCCCTACCCCGTTTACCCTATCGATTCTTACGAATTCAAATTCTTTGAATGTAATGGAGTGCCACTTATTGAGGTGGGTTTCAGTGAGAAGCGAGATGTCAGGCTTCTGCTTGAGAAGGAATTCCAAGAAATAGTCGCATCGATGTAGAGTAACAATGGAGTTGAGGTTGATCGAGATGAGACGAAGCTTATCCATTGAAATGTGACTGGATAACAAACTATTTTGTAGCATTTAGGCCTGAAAATCGAAAAACAAAATTGATATTTTGATCTTACTTATTTATTATTCCTGAAAGAGATTCAAGCTTCTGGTAAATTTTGAGAAGCAGCTAATTATTGCCACTTACATTATTTATTTTATTTACAGTGT
Source organism: Odontomyia ornata (assembly GCA_963969285.1). NCBI lineage: Eukaryota > Metazoa > Arthropoda > Insecta > Diptera > Stratiomyidae > Odontomyia > Odontomyia ornata. Next base: position 136,891,519 of record OZ017740.1, read on the forward strand.
TGTCTGCTGGTCCTCTAGCAGTAAGTGCAAATGATACTCCGGATTGGAAGGTAACACATTGCGATGTATTTGGGTTTGTTTTGGGGAAAATTTAACTTCTGCATCTTAATACCGAGAGTATCCTCGATATGATGCAGGATGTCCAAATATACCGCAGTTACACAATAAAATTTTTCTTTTGGCTTCATCTAAACCAATTTGCATTTACCGCTGGCATGAATATCTTTACATTTAACTCAGCGATTGTACATGGCATAATTGGCAGCTGAATGACCGAAACTTTGGCACCTCTAATACTGGTTGACCTCAGTTTTTTGGAGACGCTTCCACCTCACACCTTTGAAGTTCAAGTACCTTACCTGTTGGACTGCTATCGTTAGAAATTTGTACCAAATAAAATGGTAATATTTTGCCTTCAACAGTTGATCTCCTGATAGCAAAATTTTTCACACTAATGAATTTGACAGCTGGTGCTGCTTCCTGCAACATTTCAAGGAGATCAACTGTATTCTCCCCACAGTCCAAGTCCTTCAACGGGAAGGCCTGATTTATTTCCGCATTTGGCTGTTTGTGAAGCGGGGAGCTTTAACACTATTAATAGCATCTTTCGCTAGCTTGAAATCAGCCGGTGTTTTTGTTTTGATTGTGAATTTATCAGCAGTCACTCTCTTTACTTTGAAATTATCGATCATATCCCCAACGGATCCTTAGGCAATCAGATATTTGGAGTCATTCGACAAAGCTTTCGATTGAATGCCGTACATCTCTAAACAAGATTTCAAGCCATGCGAGGATAAGGCTTTCCTAGTGTTATGCAAATTAACAAAAAACATACTACGGATATGATTTTAATAGTGAAATCCGTTAAAGCGCGAATCCAATGTGTCAATACAAAACGTTGTACTTTAGTAACCACAAATTAAATTTTCGACAATTATACCTACATATTTCCTTTTCACATTTCATAAAATGTGTCACTAGGAATTAATTCATTCTCCTTAAAAACTGAACTCGGAAAGTCTGCTTCGTTTATGAAAATTTCTTTTAATGATAGAGACTTAGCCCACTCTGCTAAATATGGACATGGAAAATTTCATATCTATTCGTTTGATTGGTATTGTGGTTTGCTGGGTAGTATTGGTAGAGATCCTTAATTGCGCGAGCTCTAAGTTACCAGCAAACATAAGTTCACGGAGCAACTAAAGTTGACGTTGTCAAATGAAGGGATAAAACGTCCCAAGATTTTTGCTTCCAACTATGAAAACATTCAACAAAAACATTTCATTTCAAGAACCACATAAACCTCAATAGCATTCAACGAAACGGCCTTAATGACGTATTTCGTCCCTGTCACGCCATTTTACAGTTCTCCTTTATTGCAATTCTTTCGCTTTATGGTCAAGATGGTAAACAGGGAAACAATCAAATAAATTCGAATTGGAAATGAAGAAATCAATCAGTCAAGACGACTTGAGACGTCTGCTTAGCTGCAACTGCAGCGAATCTATTGTGCTGTACAGAACATGCAGAGATGAAAATACGAAACAATAAAATCAGGAAATTATTTAACTCTTGGCGTATGGTACGGCACGGTGATCCACAGCAATGCACGTCACCAGACCAGAACTCCCTGAAGAAGTAAGTAGAGCCAGGGACGCGCTTTATTACCTGGCTAGGTCGTGCAAACAACGTGCTCCATCCACGCCATGTTTGCTCAACGTAATGCCCCGTTGATAAGACAAAATGTTTGTAATCTTGAAGGTTGCTGCTTTTAATTTTAATTTCAATCTTTACTCTGTTTATTTTATGATCTCTTGCTCATATGTGAAGCACCTACATGTTCAGACCACATGTGCATACATATATCATCGTAATTCCGTTTAGAGGCTGAGGAATGTGTTGAGCAGTTGACAGCGGACATGACTGCCCCATGTTTCACCCGTGTTTCCTAACCAGCCAAAGTCTGGATGTGCATAAATGAGTTTCCAATTATGATTAATGTGTGACTTTTGTCACATTACATACTTTTGGTATGCGCATACTGATTTGGTCTAGCATATGTGACGCCATTCCCATACAATTGTTAGGTAATTTTGCTTTCATTTTCCGGCAACTGATGTGCGTGTTTGTATTGCGTAAGTTTACGTTAGTGCGTTGGTCAAATGACAATTTATGTTTCTATAATTTTATTCTTCATGTGAGATTATTAACTGCTTTAAACTGTTCGATATCCAAGGATTTGACTAAAAGTTGTCCGTACAGAGAGTATCTCACGATAATACTTGTATAGTTTCAAGGGTAGAAAAATAACTTTTCAAAGATCTTCAAATTAAGAAAAACTCGAAACGAGGAATAAACAAACCAAATTAACAAAAAATAATAAGACGAGATAAAACGAGAAATGCTCTGATCGCCAAATCGTCTGGGAGTCTAAATCGTGCAGTTCGCCAAACGACATCACAAATTTACATTTTACAAGGTTGAAAAAGAGATCAGGATCCTTAAATTGAAGGAGACAATTGGTTCGTCTTCGAAAATGTTCTAGGGTCCTTAAAATGGCAAGAAAAAAGATCGCTCGATCACAAAAGTGAAAGCTTGCAGATGACACATTCTAGGTCTAGCACTCGTCGCGTATAGTGTTTGCTCCTGTAAAGTTTTAAAAAAATTAAACTATTTTTTTAAAAGTCAGTCCAAAGCTAACTTTGGCTTTTATTAGAAAAAGCTTATATCATCGAAGGAATCGACCCACGGAATCATGTCGGATATTATTTTACTTCAATAAATCAGGAAAAGCAAATAATCCAAGGACTAATTCAAGGCTGATGGTATGCTGGAGGCCGACCGCTACCCACAATTGGGGGAAACCGGGGAAACAAGCAATATAAAATTGGCGACGGATAGCCCCGCAGATGGCGGACGTAAAACTCAAATAGTTGAAAACCAACAAGAAGTGATTCGACTTCGACATGAAAATCAAGAATTAAGACTACGACTACAATCCCTCGAAGATCTATTCAAGAGAGGGATGAAGACTCAAGATTTAGAACCACTGGAGCAAATTAATAAGGAAACCAAGGCAAAGAAAGCTGTAAAACAAGCTATCCTAGAAGAAATCGGAAGTGCTGGAGGTGCTAACGACAGCCAAAACTATTATGCAGCGCTACAACAAAAAATGGAAGTTGAAGAATGTATTGAAGGTAATTCTGATCAAGATAACGATTTTAATTTTTTCAGTGCCTAAAAAATAAAAATAAGGATGTAGCGAAGTAGAGTAGGTATAGATTTGCGTGAAGGACTGCAGCGATGGTCTCTTGCCTCAGTGGGAGAAGATGGTGAGATCTGCCTTGTCTGGGGACGCGTGAATGCACTAGCAGGCTAGCGTTCTAGTGTCGTGGGGCGGGTTCTTTCCACCTAGCATAAGACTCACAACAAAAACATTTTTTGCATCCACGAATTTCAGAGAACAAATAGGGCCTTACAAAAACGGATGGACTTGAGGAGACTTCGTCGTTACCGACGATACTTATGGTCCCCAAATAAGAGTGGGGCCTCCAGGTGGAAGCGGTGCCCCCTCGCATCCTCTCAACCGGATCAAGAACCAAACGTAAACGTGGCCATATATTTCCCATTTGAGTGAAAAGTTCATACAAATATAATTTGCATGAATTTTTCCATCAAAGGAGAAATACAAACGTGGCCAATTTATGTTATGGCATTATGCGATGGGATCAAATAACTCTATACCATAAAAGGGCACGTGAGCGGAAGGCCGCTCTCTCCGGGGAAGAGCCCCCGTATCGCACAAAAAGGGAGAAGCTCGCCCGACGGCTAGCACAGTATAGTGGAGGGGCCAGCCATCGTTGCGGTCCGGTTCGGCGAAATAGAAAGACCGCATATACTTCTTTACTCACATTTTTTTTATTACACTTTACTAGTTTATGTTCATACAGACTGATATGTGGGGAGTCAATTCATTGAGGAGGTATTATCAATTTTTTCAACTAGCTGCGTTTCGTTTCAATTACGCTACGAAATTCATCGACACTATTACGAAAATATTTGAAACAAGTGAACCGGTACAAACAACCGTTAAAAGTCCTAAGTAAGTCTTAATTAATTCAATTGTGACTATTTACAGCAATTCGTCTAACTACTACCTCCTTCTCGCTAAATTTTGAGTTCAATTATCATTTCTCATAATATTCCATGGTACATGCATTTTGATAAATAATGAACAATATTTTTTTTCACTTTTTAAATAAACAATTTAAAGCAAACAAATGAACTCACCTACATCCTCGCCGGGCGCCCGCTGAAGATGTTTTGAAATGACTGAAACTGATTTTTACAATTAATGAAAATGGTGCGGTAAATTCCAAATGAGACTCATGCACTGAACATAAGAAAATTTCTTCAATAAGATATGATGACGAGACAAGCTGCTATGGGTCAACTACATCCGCAAGTGGTTTCGTTGTAGCTACTTTTCGAATACAAATCATCTGATTAAAATTGTTTTCCTTTAACTCCTTTAGCCTTTGGTCCCTTCGGGTTTGTATATCGTCGATGTTTAAATTGTCCGATTTTTCAATCCCTTCATCCAATCGTTCTTTTTTCACATGCGAAGCGACTGTCATCCAACTTCCTTGGATCATCTGTGCCCTTTTATGAACAAAAATCACAACTGGTCGTCGGAAAGTGTGACGGTATCCTCCGTTCTTGTAGCCACCTCGTTGCTTCCGTCTAACGCGTAATTTACGAAAGTTGCTGGCTCAGGTAAAAGAGCAAAGAAAAGAAACCCGCAGAAATCCTTGGGTTCGCGCTCAATTTACACTCGACGTCAGACCGGAAAACGAAAAACAGCGCGACGGCACGCTGGCAACTCGCTAGACTTGAGCCCATCAGATAACTAAGAAGTTTTAACTTTGGAATGTCGTTTTCGTTGTTTCCGTGTTCCTCGTTCTTCTTTGGGGCCTGATTATTTTTGGGAGCTAAAGACTAACTTTTCACAGATCTTCATCGCACCCAATCAGCCATTTACGTAAATTCGTGGTCAGGGGTGAAACTTCACACTGCCCGAGGATCGAAACACAATTGCTAGTCAATCTAACAGCAAACATTTCCCGTTGCGTCAATATATTCGTATTGTGGTTTAGCCAACATATCTAACGATTGGAAATAACACTTCACGAATATATTGAAAATATATTTTGCTTTGTATTCGGGACAGATAGGCACGAAACGATATGCCAGTAAGCACAATCAAATAGTCGAAGCTTTACTTCTTCTGGCTAGCTAGCTGGTAGGCAGACTCCGCGGCGTGTTTGCGGTATCGCGATCTAACGTGGACCCCATGATCCGTCCAAATCTTCTTCATTTCTCTGTGTCGCAACGGGAAATCGAATACAGCTGCTCACTCAGCCAAGTTAGATTGCATTCGGCAATGCAATACATGGTTGGGATGCACTAAATCAGTGTTCCCATGTCCAAAATTTTAATTTGCTGATTTGAATTTTTTTTTTAATTAACAGAAGTAAAAAAAAATGAAGTTGATTTTATATAACAATAAAACGTTAAACATCATAGAGAATATAATAAAAAAGGAAACGCTTATATTTAATATAGAGAAAAATGATATAAAATTCACATTCAAGAACAATAATAGAACAAATATTTTACAACTTATAATGGAATTTTTCCCAAATCTGTAATTAAAATTTCGGATGTGTCAGGAAGGTTTCGAGTTGTTTGCTTATATGACTGCTTCGATTACTACAAGGAGAAGAAATCAACCCACAGTTCTGCTGGTTCCTCTCAAAAAGCTTTCAAAAGAGCAGAAAAACCAATTAACGTGCTCGGTCAAATAAACTAACTGATTTCGAGATCAAAAGAGTTAATGCTGAAAAATTAAGTATTAGAACAAAATTGCTGGTTGATTTCAAGTCAGCTAAAAATGCGGTGTATTCTGGGGAGGTTCCACACTTCATTTATACCCCGAAAAGTGAATAAAAAACATACCTTTTTGTTGAAGGGCTTTGACTGCAGAGAGGATACCGTTGATCTTCTTCAGGTGCTTAAGGAAACTGCACCTGAAATTGAATTTATTTCCATTAAAACCTCCACGACAAGAAGGTCAACGGTAGAGAAAAGAATTTATCACTTTACTTGGCACTGATTTCAAATAAGATCAGTCCAAGTGCTCCTCAACAAATAAGGTACTTGAATTTCAGAGTGGTGAGGTGGGAACACCTCCAGAAAAGAGAAGTGAACCAGTGCTACTGGTGTCAAAGATTTGACCATTCGGCTGCCAATTGTGCCATGCACTTTCGGTGCGTAAATGCAAAGAAGTTCATGCTCTCGGTGAGTGCAAAATGGCTCAGACGGAGCCTAAAGAAAAATTATACTGTGTTAACGGCGGTGTTTTTGGTCATCCGGAAACATATCGAGGATGCTCCTGATATCAAGATGTGAAAGTAAATTTATTCCAAAGCAAACACAAGTACACCGCAGAGCCATACCCCCCAACTTCGTCAAGCCCGGAGTATAATTTGCACTCGCCACTGGAGGAACAGCAGATAATGCTGCAAATAATGTAAATAATGTAAGTGGCAATAATGAGCTACTTCTCAAAATTAACCAGCAACTAAATTCTTTATCGTAGAGAATCGATAAACAAGATCAAAAACATAACTTTGTTATTCAGCGTTTAGGCCTTTCAAATGCCTCAAAATAACTTGTCATCCAGTCACATTTCCGTGAATAGGATTCATCACGTTTCGATCAACGTCAACTCCATTGTTACTCTAATTCAACGTGACTATCTCCCCGAATTCATTGTTAAGTAAAAGCCTGACATCATGCTTCTTACTGAAACCCACCTCAATTCCTAGCACTCCATGACATTCAAGGATTTTGAATTCGTAAAAAACGATAGAGTAAACGGTGATGGGGGAGGTGGTACCGAGATACTGGTGAGAAGACCCTATTATTTCCAAAATATTGAAAAAGTCGAATTCAAAAATGTTGAATCTCTTGAAGTGTCCGTTATCAAGATTTCACTACCAGGCGCGGATAACATCTTCGTTATCTCTGCCTATGCAGCTGGTCGAAATGTTCTCAAGTTCAAGGAGGAGCTAAATTCCTTATTTGAAATACTCGAATTGAACAGGCTACATAGTTATTATGTTTTCGCCTGTGACTTGAATGCCAAGCATATATCGTGCCTGAATGCCAAAACTAATCCCAGAGGTGTGTTCCTGAAATCGTGGATAACAGAGAACTTAATTGAATGCATGTGCAATCTATATGAGTCGGAGTGCCGAACATACCCTAGCACAAATTCATATTTGGACCTCTGCATTGCAGACGCAGGACATGAATTCAGCTTTAATATTCCTCAATGGAAACATTGGCTTCATTGGCTTCCTTATGATGGCGACCGAAACACAATCGTGATGGAAATCAATCATCAAAGGGATGATGTCTTCCTCATTCCAGTTGAACATGAAAATCATCGGTTGAATTTAAAAAAAAAACAGACTGGGTAAAGTTTCAACAGAAGTTTAATCGGGACTACCGGAAGCAATGTCCTCCTTCTGATGATGGCAACTCTTGTTCAATGTTTGCTTATGACAGGAATCTAACTAACGATAAAATAGATCTCTATTTGTCGAAGTTAGAGAAGTAGTTTCCAAAATTAAACATCTAAACAATATGGAAGGATATGAAACATCAACCATTCCAAGCTTAAAAATATTGAAAAGCCTTCTTCCAACATGCGTCAACAATATTTATCGGCGGTTTTTGAACTACAACCATCCATCGTAGGCTTTGTTGAAATTACACCTGAAGAAGTTCGGAACTTAATCTGTCCATTCTTCAGGAGTGAGGTCAGCAATCAATCGGAGGAAAAGCTGAGGGGTATGAGCCCAAAGGGCCCAGATTGCGTTTTCGCGAAAGTGAATAGCATATTCCATAAGAAGTCTCAAGTGGAGGTATCGAATCTTGGCGTCGCTAGTGATGAGATAAATCTTTTCCACAGGGCTGGTATCGAAATTGATAGTACGAATGCGGGTAGAAATGGAAACAGGATTATATATGATAGATTGCAAAAATATTCAATGATTGGAACACATTTTGAATTGGTTCATCTACCAAACCCTGAGAGAGAGAATCAAATATTTTCAGAGTCGTTGTAACAAAAGACTTCAAATCAAGCCTGAACGGCCAATCAATTCTTCATTTCAATGAAACATTAACGTCTGACCTGATATCGAGCTTGAATCTTATTGATTATTTGTTAGCTATGAAGACTTGTGTTTCATATTTCACAGAATAAACAAGAAGAAATCATGTGGTACAGACGGTATTCCAAATATAGTTTTCTGACATTTGCCTGAGGTTGCTACTAGGAATCATTGCATATTGTTCAACAACATGTTGAGCAATTCATATTTCCCAAATGAGTTGAAAAAGGCCAAAGTGTTTCCAATCTTGAAGAAAGGAAAATAATCTTCGAGCCCTTAAAGCTATCGCCCAATCAGCTTGCTGCCTAATACCAGCAAGGTGTTTGAAGTGATACTCAACAAAGCATTAAACGCCCACATTGAGAACTAAGAGTTGATACAGAATTGCCAATTTGGTTTTCGTGTCAGACATTCGACCATACATGCGATAACGAAAGTAGCCTCAGACGTCAGTTGGAGACTACAACAACAGAACAGATAATGTGTTGGAGCGTGTCTCATTGATATGGAGAAGCCTTCGATACGGTGTGGTTAGATGGACTAGTTTTTAAACTCCTTCAGGATAAGTACCCCAGACACCTTGTGATCATAACGTGCAATATGTTATATGGGAAATTGTTTGTTGTAACTGATGGAAATCTGACAACAACGCGCGAATTCAAGGTCTTGAATGGTCTTAAGCAGGGAACAGTTACTACGCCTCTGCTCTCCTCAATATTCATTCGCAAGCTATTGAACAGCTTTGATTTTAACGTCTCGCCAACGCGATCATTGGTAGCGTTTGCTGATGATCTGATCATCTACGATGCAGACCAAAAAGCTACAATAGTTCAGAGCAATATACAAAAAATATTTGATGATATGCAACTCTACGTCGACAATTATTGAATTAAAATCAATGCGAAACAATTTTGCTGCAGGCAACGCTGTAGGGGGTCAGTCAAGACTTATTAAGTAATTGGAAAGATTTCCACCTTATGGCTGGTGAGAGTAGTTCAGAACGGGTTCCACATAAATCCTGTGTTCAATACCTCGGTGTTCATCTCGATCAGTATATGTATTATATTGAACCTGTCAAGATCGTACTCAGTAAAACACAAAAAGTAGTCATGCCCCTTTGACGACTTTATTCCAGATACATTGACCAAAAGGTCAAAGTTATCTGTTACAAGACCCTGGTTAGACCAATTTCGACGTATGGATGTCAGACCTGGTACAGTCAGAGTCCTAGTACAATGGAAAGATTACTAGCCTTTGCGCATATACTGGTTTACATAGAAGGCCTGAGATGAGTTCGAAGCACTATATACCGGTTAGAAGAATTCATCAAACTGCTAAAGTGACGAGAGTCGATAATTTCGTATTGAGACTTCTTCGGAATCATATCGCAAGATTTGTAACTGTGAGCGGAAACCCCGGATTTCGTTGCCATTCCACCTTACGAACGGGTCTCGCTACTGGATGGTTTTCGCTACTGGGTTCGTTCCTCCAGAAGCATTCGTGTATTTGGACATGAATCGATATGTTTTTGATTCTGAGTCCAAATTATATACGAGTATCACATGTATAGACGGGCTCCCAACAAGAGGAAAAAAATATCCTCCGAGTTTGAGTTTATGAGACCAACAATTCCAATGGAGGTACTCATTTGCTAGATTCGTTGAGGCTCGTCGAGCTGGGACGGAGCAATCCAGGTATTAGTGGCTGAATGACAATTCTAAATCGTTCCTGATAATTTTTGTTTTTCTGTATTGTATTTTTCGCTACTTAATTTTGAGTTTCAGCTCAATATAGCTACATTTAGAGTTGTTGTTTGCTTACGTTAAAAAATTAGGATAGGTTTCAATATTTAGGATAGGTACATGCTATGTTTTTATTATTACGTATAGAGATAAGGTTTAATTTTTAAGTTAGGAATATTGTGATAGTAAGTTATTATAATAAGATAGAGTTTTTGATTGAATTTTATTAGAACTCGGTTAGAAAATATTAGATGTAGGATGAAAGTTCAGTGTGGTGTTAATATTTTAATTAATTTTTGAATATTGGTTGGTTTTTACGCCTTTTTCCATTGAAATCGTAAAATATATAATTATTTTAATTAATTTGAATTTGATATTGTTGAAATATTTTTGATTGATAACTTGTTAATTTAGGGAGCCACTTGGGCCATTAACTTTTAATATTTTTATTGTTTGGAATTTGCTGTATATTTTTTGAAAATTTATAACGATTGTTATTGAATAAAGTGCTTTTGACTTTGACTTTAACTTTATGTCAGTAGTTTCACAAGATTTATAAAATAGAATTAAAAATGAATAAAATTCAGAAATAGATCGCACAAGAGTACCCTCTTTACATTTGTGAAAGGTGTAATATAGGTTATTTTGGTGTTATTGATTTTTGATAGAAAACACTTGAAAGTAAATTTTTCGATGCACCAGAAGTGCTCGGCTGGTTTCTTAAGTAGCCTTTCCTTTTCTTTAGAATTTAGCCTGATTACGGTATTTGGACATGTTTTCTTGTAAATCTCTCATTGGTAGTGATGTGTGGTTTCTTTTAATTTCTCTATATTTTTTCAACATCTGCTGTTTTGTGGGGATTAATGGTTATGGGCTTGATGGGGAGTTCACAGTTTTTCACCGTTGAAAAAACGTTTTGTTTCGTTTTATCACTTCTAATGTTGGTTTTCTCTTGAGTGGTCACCACTTGAGTATATGTGTTACATTAAAATTTTTATAACATGTCCACCCGTGCTTCTCTATTGGTGACATTTAATATGAAGCTGACTTCTACTTCATGCTTATATTTAACCCATTCAGGACATATTTGGCCCGTAGGTATATGCTCCAATATGGGCCAATTTGAAGGGGTATTGGATCGAATCAAAAATTTCAAATTTGCGGCCGTTAAAAGTTTGAAACTTTGCACGGGTACAGAACTTATCTTTATGATTCACAATAAAATATAATAGAATCTTAAACAGGGAAACACTTTATTCCTACCACTTCGGAATACTTTCTGATGTAAATCTTCAAGCAATTATAATCTATACAAACCAAAACATCCTGTGAAGATCTTTAAGTCTCAAGTTGAGCCTGAGAGTTTAGTCATCGCAGGATGTTAGAGATTAACCATTCCCCATGCAATATTTAAATTAGATTTCTTTTGTCCATGGCATTATTTCCGGTTGTAAAATTAGAGCATTGTTAAATACCGAAAGCCGTCAGAAAATTCAAGTTTAAATAAAAAAAAAATAAGAGAATATTAAAATTAACCACAAATGACGCATCCACCCAAAAAATGTTATCTTGATGCGAAAAAGTTCGCTTCGAATAAGATAAAACCGCGAAAGTATGTAACAGATAGATAACAAGCAAGCAAACATATCAGAACTTCGCAAGTTACTCATCAATGTGGAATTCTCGGCCTGATTAGAGGTGTGTGCGCTTTTTAACTGATATAAGCTTTACTAGTCCGGCGTGGCGTCGTCGATAGTCGTCATCGTCATCATCACCGTCACTAAATTATAATTCTGCAATACTAATGGAAACAGGTTCCACTGGTATTGAATAGATAGCTGGGTTTCTTGCATTGAAGTTCGTGCGTTAGTTGGCGCGAAAATACTGAAAAACGCCTAGAAAATTGAAAATAACGTTCGAGTTGATTTTAATTTATGCCTGGTGAATGCAATTCACTGCCAATATGCAACCAGATCGTACTTAGCTACACTTGCACGCAATTTTCTCACACGGTTTTTCCCAATAATTTTCCAACCTGACAACGATGGACTTCGACGACGACGCCACTACACAGCCTCATTTTTAAGCTGGGTAAATGCATGCGATTTGTGGCAGTGGGATTTTCTCCTGGCGCATATTGCAGCTTAGAACTGAATTGGAAAAGTTGCATTCCACTATGAAATACTTGATTAATTCAATCATAATGTCGTGAGAACGTCCTTACGGTGATTGCAACTGCAGAAAAATTTATGAAATTTTTATCCAAGAATTGCATTTGCTGGAGCGGCAGTGCTGAAGTCATACTTGTTGCAAACCATCATTTGTGGAATAGTTTGGCATGGTCATAGTCGTTAAGTGACATCATTTTCCAGAAAATATTGATAGCAAATTGACTCTAAGTCATTTGGAATGCTTTCAAATCACTTTGTTACTTATTTCAAGGCTATAAAGACCTTGCCTTGAAAGAAAATAACCCTTGCACAATGGGAACTTAAATACTGAATTTCCTGGAATACTACCAGGGATGATAAGGTTTAATGAATGAGCATAGTGTGAGCATTTTTCACTCTATAGGATGAGAGTAGTATGAGTTCAGGGTCAGATTGCTCGCATGTTTAGTATAGTCAAAGATACTAGTAAAACACTCCCAGAGTCGAATCAATTATAAGAAGTATAAGCAAATAAAACCCACAAAACCAAGGAGCATCTAAATATCGAAAAGCCAGCATTATGGAAATTGTATTTTTTTCCCATTTATATATAAAATCATATTTTCGACTATTTAATTTTGAATAAAGCCAAAAAATAAAACATTAAGTTCTATCACAACCAATCTAATATTAGAAGATCGGGCTTTCCATTTTTCTGGTTTTTAAGACATTTGACTTAATCTGAATACTCCCATATGGAAATCAATAATAACTTTTGTTAAGGTTATTCAACCATAGTTTCGAGCTACTCCTTGCTCGCAGCATCTTGTGATGTAGGTTAAATCTTAAAGGCTACATTGTTAGTAGTCTACACTTATATAATGTGGATCCTTTAAATCAAATTAGCGTTTTTAAGTAACTTTGTTGTTGCTTGAAAAGAGAGTAAGGCTTTCCGTTTACTTTTTGCTCCCGTGTTTAGATACTCGTAAGATACTTATGCCCTAAATAAATATGAAATAATTGCTAAGAAAATATTTTTTAAATATCAACTGTAAAAAAAATCATATTGAGCAAATTCAAAATGTTTTGTCTCAGCTTCTGAAATTTCATGCCAAAAATATGTTAAACGCTAAAAGTATATGTATATATATGGTTGATGCAGTAAAATACAATTTACTTACGCTCTAACAATGAACGCCAAGCCTTTTCACCTAAAAGAAGAAGAGAGCATTGGTAAAATTTGATCGTAAGCAAAAACAATCTAAAAGTAGAAACTAGTGTCTAATTTAATTTGAAAATTTTGCTAATAATTGTTCGAATTGAGCCCATATGAATATCCAAAATAACAACCACTTACAAAAATGTACACTAATCCATAAACACAAAGTACATACAATGATAATTAACACAACTTACAGGTAAAAACAAGTTGAGTAAGCAGGAGAGTGCTCCTACCAGAAGGTCTTTGTAAACATCCTAGGGTTAGAAGCAAGTTTTCTAATGGCGTGAATCGATAACTTGAATTATTCATCCAATACTTAGATATGAAATCGTTCAAATTTATAAAAAAGATGCAGAGTTTCTTTCATAAGCACAGTGCAGCCACCATTTTAATCTAGCTTAAATGATTTTTCTGAATGCTCAGCCGATTGAACATGTTCAAGTTAAACACTATTCTTTAAATTTTCATGAAAATTGAAAGAAAATAAAAGTGCCTAAGTCAATTTTAAATATATATAGGGTTTTCCAATAAGAGGTGTTATTTTGAATAGATCTTCTGATTTAACACGTTGCGAATTCTTCCTTTGGAGCCTATGCCAAAAGCCCAGCATCGATCCAAGATCTCAAAGATGAAATTCGTGAGGCTATCGAGGACATAGGGCAACCACTTTGCGATTTGGTTATGGAAAATTTCATGAAGAGGATATGGTCCTGTAAGCGTGTCGTAGTGGTTATTTGCTCAATGTCAATAATTGCTATTAACGGCATATCTTCTTCTTTATAATTAAATGAACATTCGATCATTTGTATTAAAAATGGCATTTTCCTTGTAATATCAAAATAACACCTCTTATTGGAAAACCCTACATCAACCATAAACACGTGTTATTGTTGGTGTAATTCCATATAATTGAAATGGCTATAACTCACTTGATTATGATTCGATCTCAATTAAATTTTGTGAACATATATATCTTATGTTAGTCTATATAATAGCGAAATTTCAAGAAGTTTAAAGGTACCATTTTTATTTTATGGGCAAAAATGTAAATTCTACAAATCATACTATTATTAACAAAGTTGAGCGGATTTCGATTTCTAAGGTATTTGTTGCCCTTGTACTCATAGAGGTCCATGTTCGTGATAATTTTCAGATTTTTCGGCTGAAAGGTGTCCAATCGCGAGGGGGGGACACAAATTTTGGGTACATTTTGCCTTCCCCTGGACCCCCTAATTCATAAAATGATTTTTGATTTCAGATTCTAAAAGTTCTAATCAAGATCTTTCATTTTTAAGGGCCAATTCGTTATTAAGGAGAACCCCCCTTAAACATTTTTTAAATTTTTGTTAAGGCCTTAACTTTTGAGAGACCATCACTTTTGACCTTTTCACCAAGTTTGAGCATTCTAGCTTCTACAGTTTCTGAGGAAATCAGCTGTGACGCACGGACGGACAGACAGACCGACAGACGGACAGACAGGTCGCGAAACTAGTAGGTCTTTGTAAAAAATTTTCGTACAAAGACCTAAAAACGTAATTAAGCATTGTTTGGTTTTTGTTTGGAAGTAAATTTTAGAGATAGATAGCGAATAGTGTTCACTCACACACCTGAAAATTTGACTGCATCTAGGGTCATTTCGGGAGAGACGCCCCACATTTCAAGTATAATTTAAATCTCCAAATAAAAAACACTGGTGAATTATATTTGTTATATTGTGTAGTTAATTATATATCAAATAATTTTAGTTAATTATATGTAAAATACTAGATGATAAAACAAAGCAAGACACTTGGTGATAATGAAATAAGCTTTTCAAAAAAAAGTAAAAATGCAATTCTCCCAATGATGACCGGGTAGATGCACCTCAGTTGGGGAGGGATGCGCTTTTCCTTTTTGAAGTCCTTATAACTGAATTATCTTGACGCTCCTTACCTCTGTCACAATTATTCCACAAACAAGAATAAATAGTGCATGTTTCATGCAACCACTTGTAGTAATCGAACAGTCACACAAACAAACTGTTCGAAAACCATCTTAACACATTTGAAATTTTAATGGCAGATTTAAAAAAAAATTCATTACTACCATTCACAGTTATTAATTATAAAATATTTTTTACTATTGTTATTAAATGGATTTTTTATATCGTTTTTCTTTATATTAAATTTAAACGTTTCCCTTTAATTATATTTTTCATGATATTATATTATTATTTAAAATCTTTTTCATTTTAATTAAAAAAAAAAATTAAATCTGCAAATTAAAATTTCAGACATGGGAACACTAATTTAGTGCATCCCATCTGTGCATTGCATTGCCGAATGCAATCGAGCTCGGCTGAGCAAGCAGCTGTATTCAAGGTACCGTTGCGGCACGGAAAAAAAGAAGAGAGATTTGGACGGATCGAGGAAGTCCGGTTTGGTTTGCCACGTCGTCAGCACGGTTGAGCTCTTGTCTGGTGCCGGTTTTCGTTTCGATATTTTGTTTGTTTTCTGATTGAGTGCGTGCATTTATCGTCCACTGTTGAATTCATTGAGATCACGTGAACATGATATTCGAATTAAACTAATTTTAAAGGTCTTGGTTACGATAGATACTTTAAGCCTTCACGAAGTAACATTTCAGTCGGAAAATTTCCTGATTCCTTCCACACGCGTTTGGGTCTTCCGTACCGATTTTTAAATTTGGGATGGATGCTAGTAGGGAACGAGGAATTTTGTGCAAGTTTTAAAAGGAAAAGCGGAAGAAGGAAGAAAAAGAAAAGTTCCAATTTACCAGTGTAGTTCCAAATATTAAAGGTGCTACGATTTGCGCTTTTGCATCAATTTGCCTTTCCGTTATTGATTGACAGCTCAAATGAATTTTTGTCACCCTTTGAATGCTTGGGCTATCAATTGGCTGAATGGACTGAAAGCAAAGTTTAGCGGTTATCCATTTAGCAGACGAAGTTTTGTTACAGCGTTAATTGAAATTCCTGTGCAATTTTGTGTTCTAAACCTTGAGCAAAATTAGTAATAGGGCGTCTGCAGAATTTTTAATTTGCTTGTCGCATGAATGGAAAACTTTCATGGATAGTCGCCATTGGCGGTTGAATATGCTGTACCCATTTAAGTTTAAAACCTTTGCATTACTGTTATAACGTGCGTTCAAGGGTTGCCAATATTTTATGACTTTCTTACATTTCGCGGTGGCATTTGTTGCTAATTTTCAAATGCATACTCAGCAGCAGCGACGACGACGTGAAATTGAAATGGTCACGCTTTTCGCGGACCTATTTTCAATGAATTATAGAAGTGGAGCGACAACCACTACCACTACAACAAGTTTCACTCTGAGCGGTAGCAGTTTTAGTACAAATAATTCTAAAAGACGCAATCCTATCATCATAATTGGGTGGTGAACGTGTTTGATTAATCTTCAATGCTGCTGGACTCTGAGGAATAATTGAAATTTTTTTCTGTGAAGATTTTTGAGAATTTATTATGATCATGTATAAAGCCCGTAGAATAATACATGGCATCCATTTTATTTCCAAAGTATTATTACTTTCTCGTGGTGTGTTGAAGCAAAACCAAAAACAAATGCAAATTATTGGGTTGTTCGATGATGAATGTCGTTTTTTCATGCTCGTCAAAGTAAATTTATTTATATCAAAACATTAATCAGGAGAAAAACGACCTATTTAAGTTTCCATTTCATCTTACCCACCCCAAAAACGAGCGCTCGTCGGATGATATGGGTAATGTTCAGAATTAAAATCAATTTGTAATCTATCCATAAAATTAATTATACAGCAAAGCATTCATTATTGAAAACATTGACCTCTTGATTCATTGAACTATGTAATTTGCTTGCTTCTCCATATTTCAAATAGTCAGCATTTTTTGTCTTCATCGAACATCGTTCAATTATTTAAAACATGTACACATATGTGCAACAGTAAGCACATTCTTTGCTCGATAATTGAACTCTGTTCTGGTTAACATAATTGATGAGCATGTTGTTTTAGAATATAAATACAATTGAATGTTGAATAAAGGAGTTCAGTTCTGGAATCAGATCAGTGCGTGTTTTATTCGTGACCTTTCAAAGCGTGTTATTTTTATTTGTGACTTTCACAGTTTGAGGAACAAGTATTAGTTTCTGAACATTTTTGGTCCGTCGAGCCGGATTACGAATTGGATATTTGAGGATCCGGATACGAATTTTTTAGTGGCAAAGCATCGGAGAAAATAATGATTTGGTTCTGGTGATATTTGATAAAATCGATTCTTAGCGCAACCATTGCTCAAAATCTCCACCGTTGAATTACTTTATACAAGTTGATGCAGACGAGTTTTTGGCTCCGCTGTTATAAGAATCTGAAAGTAATCAACACCAGTGCTGAACTACATCCTGAGGAGGGTCTTTGCCAGTATGCCGGAAACAAGGGGCGACAAATCCACAACTGCATCTGCTGCCACGAAAGATGATAAGGAAACTTCATCGACTACGGTCACACAATACGACCATTTTTGCAACATTGCGAGGCTGAAGAAAAACTTCGGGAAGGATAGCAAGGATCGTCATAATCTTGGCTATTTTGAGGCAAGGCTGCAACGACTGCAGTAGTTATGGACAGCATGTCAGGAGCATCATACTCTCATGCTCGACGAGACGGCCGACAATCCTGCGCGACGCAACTCGTATCTTGAAGATTTCGAGACCAGCGAGAACCAATATTTGGACCTGCTAGGGGCGTTCAAAGGTGGCATCAGGCAACATCAGGGTGAATCGAGCATCAGTATGACTGAGAAACCTGCATCTGGAACTACAAAGGTTCAGCTTGAGCGTTTGCTAATTCCCAAGTTCGACGGGAGTTACAGACAATGGCGGATGTTCATCGATTTGTTCACGTCAATGGTGCACAATAATGAGTCATTATCTGCAGTAGAGAAGATACAGTACTTAAAGACTCATCTGACTGGAGAGGCGACACGTGTCATCCAGCATATGGACATCAACAGCGAGAATTACGAGGCAGCAGTGGAAATGCTTCGAAAACGATACGACAACAAACGATCCATCACGTGGAGCTATCTACATACGTTCCACAAACTACCGGCAGTTAAGGAGGAACGCGACTTTAACATTAAGCAATTCATGGACACTACGGCTGAGCTCATTGCCAATATGAAGAGCATTGGTGTTAACACGGAGCATTGGGATATACTGATCATTTATTCAGTTACACAAAGACTAGACCATGAAACAAGAAGATTATGGGAGACGTCCATTGGAGCATCATCAGAGATACAAACTCTAGCAACGTTCCTAAATTTTTTAACAAGCCGTTTCAGGACATTAGAAGTGTTGAATGGTCCTAAGAAACCCCAAAAAGTGGATGCACTCACGGTTCGTGCCGTAACGACTTGCGACATTTGCAGCAAAAGTCATCACATAAATCAATGCGATACCTTCAAGGCATTAAAGTTGGAACAGCGACAAGAGGCTGTGAAACGAAATAAATTGTGCTTTAATTGCTTAAGGAAAGGACATGTCATCAGTAAATGTCCATCTAAATCCAGATGTCGAACCTGCTCCAAACAGCACCATACATTGCTCCACGACAGCAATAAGAGAACGTCTGCAGTATTATCTAGCGACGCTAAACTATTTACACCATCAACAAATTCACTTTTTGCCGAAGAAAATTATCTTTGCCAGCAAGTGCTATTGACGACAGCCCGAATCAAGGTGGAAAATGCTTCATCGGAGTTGGTAACATTAAGAGCACTTGTTGATTCTGGTTCACAACGGACATTCATCACGGAATCAGCTGCTCAACTGCTCGGACTGAAACGCGAATACGCTAAAATTACTATATGTGGTCTAGGAGCAACCTCAAAGGTTCAAATAAAGGGAAGCGTGCTGCTGAACATCAACCAAGATGTGGAGATAGCGTGTTCACTGTATCAGCTTTGGTGATACCCAACATTACTTATATATGTCCTTCAATCGACACTAAAGTGAAGCTTCCAAAGACATTGTCACGTGCTGACTTAGCGGACCCGTTATGTGGCACATCTTCACGTATTGATATGTTGCTTGGTGCAGATGTTTACAATTCTGTAGTTCTGCCGGGATTCAAGAAAGGATCGCCTTGCGCTGTCAATACTGTATTCGGATGGATTTTACTCGGACCGACATCCATGGCAGCAACTTCAAATTCTTTGGCAGGAATTGTATCATTGGTCAGTATTGAAGAAGAAACAGACCAACTTGTGAAACGGTTCTCGGATCTTACAGAGGCACCAGTCAATCCTATCCTAAAGCCTGAAGAAACTGCTGCTGCGGAATGGTACCAGAAAACAACCAGACGAGACGACTTTGGAAGATATATCGTGAGGCTTCCATTCAAGGAGAATGTTGAGCCTGCAAAAACTCTACGCGATTCTCAACGAAACGCTCATATTAGGTTTTCACAGCTAGAAAGGAAACTAGCCAACGACGGAAAGCTACGGCAGCAATATATAGAGTTCATAGAAGATTACAGGAGACTAGGACATATGGTAGAGGTACCTGCTCAAGAGAAACACTCGAAGTACAGTTACTATTTGCCGCATCACGCTGTGGTTAAGGCAGAGAGCACAACTACGAAATTGAGAGTAGTCTTCAACGCGTCTGCAAAAACGCCATCAGGGAAATCACTCAACGACACACTCTTAACTGGGCCGAGCTACCAAAATAACATCATTCACATATTGATGAAGTGGAGGACATACAAATATGTTGTAGCAGCTGACATCGAAAAGATGTACAGACAAATAATCATAGACCCCAGAGACCAAGATTATCAACGAATTCTGTGGCGAAACCATCCTTCGCATCCAATGAAACACTACAAATTGACAACAGTTACGTATGGAACAGCTAGTGCTCCATTCCTGGCCATGCGGACGTTACATCAACTCGCTGATGACGAGAAGTTGTTTCATCCCCAGGCGTGCCATTCGATAAAACACGATTTCTACGTAGACGATGTACTTACCGGTGGAGACACGATTGATCAAGTGAAATGCCTTCAACAAGACTTAATCACAGTACTCCACAAAGGAGGTTTCAACTTGCGGAAGTGGACTGGTAATGACGACACTCTTTTGAATGCAGTTCCCGTTTCTGACCGAGAAACAAACGTACCGCTTAATATTCACGAGGATGCTCATATTAAGACACTTGGTTTGCGATGGCATCCAGCCAGAGATTCATTTTCATTCAAGGTAAACCTTGAACCAATGACCGATGACCCACCAACTAAACGACAGCTTCTGTCAGAGATAGCCAAATTCTTTGACCCAGTAGGATGGTTGCAGCCCTGCATCATTTTTGGCAAAATCATCATGCAACAACTGTGGCTTGAAGGAACGGAATGGGACGAGCCCGTACCAAATCAACTCTCGGGAAAATGGCGGAATTTTTGTGCCCAACTGTCGGCACGAATCGAAGAAATTTCGATTCCCCGCTGGCTAAATTATACCAGCATCGAGTCAATCCAGGTTCATGGATTTTGTGATGCATCCGAACCGGCATATGCAGCAACTATCTACTTGCGTGTTCAAGAGAATGGTGGAAAATCACTCGTTAAACTTATAAAAGCGAAATCAAAAGCGGCCTTCTTGAAAGTACGATCAATACCACGTGTCGAACTGTGTGGTGCAGCCTTGTTATGCGAACTTATGAACAGCACTCTGAAAGCGCATGGATGGGATTGTCTCAGACCGTACTACTGGACTGACTCTACAATTGTGCTGCAATGGTTACGTCAACCGGCAACCAAATGGAAAGTCTTCGTAGCGAATAGAGTTGGAGAGATACAATCAAGCTCAGAGCCAAAACAGTGGCGACATGTAGGTGGCAAATCAAATCCTGCAGATATCGTATCCCGTGGAGCACTGCCTCAGGCTCATGTCAACGACAAGTTGTGGTGGAATGGGCCAGACTGGTTGAGTGAAGACCCCAGTAAATGGCCAAAAGGGAATTCGTTTACCAACAGTGCTATGATTGACATCGAAAGGCGAACAAACGACGCGTGTTTGACGAGTGTCTCAGCTCAAACCATCACGCCTGAAACGCAAACGCCCGACATCTTCCAAAGATTCTCATCTTTTACAAAGTTAGTTCGAGTAACTGCGTATTGTCGTAGATGGAAAACCAAAAATAGTAGTACGTTCTTGACCAGCGACGAACTAAAGGAAGCGGAAATCATCTGCGTTCGCATAGCTCAACGAGAAGCATTCTCAGATGAAATTGAGCAACTGGAGAATCACAAGCCTCTGCGTAAGTCAAGTCGCCTTATAAGGCAGCGACCATTCTTGGATTCGGAAGGACTGCTGAGAGTAGGTTGAAGGACTCAACAGAGTGCATTGAACTATGACACTAAGCACCAAATTATTTTACCTAGGGGACACTTAGCAAACCTAATTATCAAACACTACCATCATCTTACGTTGCATGGAGGTCAACAGCTGTTTCACGCTACAGTCCGAACGAAATTTTGGATAATAGACGGACCAACAGCAGTTAAGGCATTAACTAGAAAATGCGTCACATGTTTTAAAGTCAACGCGAAGCCAAGCCAGCAGCTAATGGGTCAGTTACCATATGAACGAGTTCAACCAGGCAAGCCATTTGCTCGCACGGGAATTGATTATGCTGGACCCATTTCCATTAAATGGAGTAGTGGTAGAGGCAGCAAAACAACAAAAGCGCATATTGCCGTCTTCGTATGTCTTTCAACAAAGGCAGTACATTTGGAGTTAGTGAGTGACTTAACGGCAAAGGCTTGTATCGCGACAATAAGAAGATTCATTGCAAGAAGGGGCATGTGTCACACATTGATAAGCGATAATGGTACTAACTTCGTCAGAGCAAATAAACTGCTGAAAGCAGCCGCCAAAGAGATGATTAAGGAAGCACAACAAACACTCATTATCAATAACATTGACTGGAAATTCATCCCACCAGGAAGTCCGCACTTTGGAGGAATTTGGGAGGCAGCGGTGAAATCAATGAAGCGGCATTTGACGAAAGTAATAGGATCACATTTACTTAATGTCGAAGAGATGTACACGTTGCTTGCCCAGATCGAAGCCTGCTTAAATTCGCGACCATTGACACCAATAAGCACTGACTCGAACGATCTAAACGCTTTAACCCCTGGACATTTCCTAACTGGAGAAAACCTATTCGAATTACCTGATGAAAATACACAAGATAACCCAACTAAGAAATGGCAACTCGTCCGGAAATTGAAACAACAATTTTGGCAACGATGGAGCTTAGAATACCTTACGCAGCTACAACAACGTGCAAAGTGGTTTACCGAAAACCGAAACATAAAGGTTAACGACCTCGTGCTTGTCAAACTTGAAAATTGTGCCGCTACTCAATGGCCTCTGGGCAGAATTTTGGCTCTCCATCCCGGAGAGGATGGGTTAACGAGGGTTGTAACAATAAAGACGAGTGACAGAACTATGAAGCGACCCATATCAAAAATCTGTCCACTACCAATAGATGAGGGACACAAGGAGCCTAAAACATCTGAAAACTCCACTATCGATCCTCACTGTACTACTAGAGAGCGAAAAACTGGGATTTCGAAGAAATCATCAACTCTATCGAAACTCATGGTTTGCTTACTGGCAGTTCTAGTTTGCGTAACACGAACTAAGGCAAATTTTACTATAAAACACCCTGAGTCTGGTCTGTACATAGAGCATATCGGTCAAGTACACTTGATGAAAGGACAAATACGAATGGATATTCACATTTCACCTGAAGAAATCAAACAAGACCTTTCCAATCTTCAACAAGTACGTCAGAACACATTGTACATTTGCGAACAAGGTGTTCGACTTCATCAGGATACACGATGCAAGGAGCTAGTGGAGCGACTGAATCAGGGAGTCAATAGTACCTTTGAGTCAATCACCTCATGGATTCGAAATCGATCACGGCGTGGAATTCTGGGAAACATCCTGCAAGGAATATTCGGAGTGAACGATGAAGTCTACACAGATATCGACAACTTAGATGAAAACCAGAAACGCCTTATTGACACCATGCAACATCAAGGACATTTGCTATTAACCACGACTGCTAGAGTCAACGATACTCAACATGCACTGACAACCAAACTAAATGCCATCATTGAGAAATTCAATCACGTGTCCAAAACATTGACAAAAATGTCCTCATGGTACAATTCCATCGACCAGAACCGAATCAGCCTTGATTTCTTAACCACATATCAATTAGCATTTGAATGGCTAGAACAGATTCAGAATCGTTACAATGGCTTATATAAAATTCAATCAGGAATTGGAAGTCTTGCAGAAATATGCTCACCAACCACCATGCATAAAACACTGGAACTAGTACAGTCAAAGTTAGGAAAGGGGTTATTTATCGAACCAAGGGAGATACAGAGGACACAAATTACAAAAACACAAAACGGCATACTCATATCAGGGTTCTTCCCAATAGTCGAACAAAGGAACTTCGAGCTTCTACATTGTACAGGCATCCCACATAATTTAAGCGATGGAAATTACTCAGTCCCTGACGTCTCCACGAATTATTTTGGAGTAAATTACGATGACCAACTGTATTTTGAACTGAGCCCTAATCAATTTGACCATTGTGAAACAGTTTCAAACAACAGGCGTCATTGCTCAGTCAGCATACTCCAGAGTATTAGCGAGCATCCTAATTGCATCTTAGACGAGATTTTCGAGCGAACCAATAAGATCTCATGCCCACTCAACAGACTACACGTGAAGGATTTGCTATGGAAGCAGCTAACCCGAGCTATTTTTATCGTCTAAAAAGCAATCAATCGCCATAACATGCAGTGGACATCGACAAGATGTTAAAATCCAAGGAGTGGGTATAATAGAAATGGGCTCTCATTGCAGCATCAAGAGTTCAACCGCCATAATTCGCGCTAACTCTCAAATTATGGAAACCGTACATGTGCAGTCAACCTACATTAAACCCATCTGTCGTATCTTTACATCGCCACGGAACCACTACTCAAACAAGACGATAGATTTATTCATGAAACCCAACAGCAAGAAGCGCTCCTGCGATCCGAGTTTTCGGCTACCATTTGGCATAAGACGCGACATCACATCATTGTTCTGGGCACAAGTGTTGGCCTCACCTTCCTAGTTGCATCTATCATTATCAGCGTCCTAATATGGAGGTTGCGGAGACCACCAGTTACAAACAATGCTAATCCGAAGACGAGATGGTACGAAAGATAACAAACTATCCTCTGTTAGAAGAACCAGCGGTTCTTGGCGGGCAGAATGTTCAGAATTATAATCAATTTGTAATCTATCCATAAAATTAATTATGCAGCAAAGCATTCATTATTGAAAACATTGACCTCTTGATTCATTGAACTATGAAATTTGCTTGCTTCTCCATATTTCAAATAGTCAGCATTTTTTGTCTTCATCGAACATCGTTCAATTATTTAAAACATGTACACATATGTGCAACAGTAAGCACATTCTTTGCTCGATAATTGAACTCTGTTCTGGTTAACATAATTGATGAGCATGTTGTTTTAGAATATAAATACAATTGAATGTTGAATAAAGGAGTTCAGTTCTGGAATCAGATCAGTGCGTGTTTTATTCGTGACCTTTCAAAGCGTGTTATTTTTATTTGTGACTTTCACAGTTTGAGGAACAAGTATTAGTTTCTCAACAGGTAAGTACCCTCTTGATATTTTTTTTACAGAATTTAAATTTACAAATTGCAAAACAAAAATGATTACCGTAAACTGATATAACTTACAAAGTGAAATGTTGGAATAGTTAAAATTTTGGTAGACAGAAAAAGAGGGAGTTAAGGATTTGATGGATGCTTGAATGATTTATTATCATATAATTTATATATAAAAATAGAAATAAAATAATATTTATATATAAAAATAGAAATAAAAATATTCAACACTCTTTTTGAAAATAGTTTTGACATATACCTATTATACTAATTTCTTAAATTATGCAAATTCATTGGAAATAGAATCGTCGATGTAAGGGCTTAATTTTTTATGTCATCTTGTTTATTTCGTGATAAGGTTAATGAATTCCTATTATACGAGTACATAACGTAAAAACTGTTTTGTTCCCCATTATTATTAGTTAATATTACTCTTTATGTTTAGTTTTGTATAAAATTTGCTTCGAATCCTAGATTCTTTTACTCGCGAAAAAAATAAAACCAAGTAAAAAAAAAATGCAGAAGAAAAATAATTATGAAAATAAATGAGATTTTCATGTTGAATAATTAAATTAAAAATTCGGTCTTCCCTTTCTTTCGACCTGACCTGTTATAGGACCCGCAACAACGGCAGGCTCCTCCGCTAACATGGACTAGCCTTCGGGCGCGCTCTTCTCTTTTTTGTGATTAACAGGGACTCTTGCCGGGTAGAGTGGCCTTCCACTCGCGTGCTCTTTTATGATATAGAGCTATGTGATTCCATAGCATAACGCTATAACATAAATTGGTTACGTTTATATTCCTCTTTGAGGGAAAGAGTCATACAAAGTACTTTTGTATGAGATTTTCACTCACTCATTCAAAATATGTTTGTATGAGTTTTCCACTCAAATGGGAAATCCATGGCCACGTCTACGTTTGGATCTTGATCCGGTTGGGAGGGTGTAAGGGGACAACGCTTCCACCTGGATGCCCCACTCTTATTTGAGGATCATGAGTATCGTCAGTAACGACAAAGCCTCTGTAAGTACGTCCGTTTTCGCCGGGCCCAATTTGTTCTCCGAACCAGCAATTTCCAAGCCCTTAGTAGGTTTCCTCAGCCTCGACACCAGTCGATCGGCATGTTAACATGTTTAATTCGTGAATACAAAATTCTTTTGTAGTGGGTATTGTGCTAGGGGGAAGAACCCGCCCCACGACACCGCAACGCCAGTCTGCCAGCGCATTCACGCGTCCCCAGACAAGGCCAATCTCGGCGGATCTCACCATCCTCTTTCGCTGAGGCAGCAGACTATCGCTGCAGTCCGTCACGGACATTCATCCATTTAATTCACTATATACTAAAGCCATTGCTGACAAGAAATTCAATCTGTTTTGGATGTAGTCAAATAATAATTCTCCAAGAATTGGGTGCAGAAATTATTGCGACTCCACCTATCTTCGTCGAATGTGTGGAGTATGGAGTCAGTGAAATTGAGCACTTTAACTCCCTCATTTCTACGAGTACTTTAGTACCCATCTACCTTCCTGAGTCAGTTTCTGTCATTATGTGATTTAAGAAGGAATTTTTACAGTGTCATTTGGCAGATAGTTGGAAACCTTAATACATCCCTGTTTCATAAAGTTTGAAGGAATGCCAGGGAACTAATAGCATGGTTGTCAATTGTATCAAAGAGTTTCAGTGCTTTGTCACGTACATATTTTTTAACCATCTCTATTCTTAGGTCCTTGTAGATGTCAGTTTTTCTAATATACCATGGAATTCTTAAGATGTTTCTAATAATTCTATTTTGGAAGGACTGGAGTGCTTTTTTGTTAGCCTTTGTCATCTGGTAGAAAGCAGATCTACCATATAGTAGCGTCGGCCATAAAATCTGTTTCTATATGAGCATTTGATTTTTAAGGCTGTCTTTTGAATTTAATGAGAGGGTATGAAGCGGAAATTCCAATACAGTGTCCTCGTTTATTTTGTATGTGTTGTTTCCATGTGAGTCTTCTGTCGAATCTAAGTGCAAGGTATTTAGCCGTTGGTGTCCAGTCAAGTGTCTTGTTATCAACGATAAGTCTCTGTGGACTTTCCCGTTCTTTTCTTGTGATATATACTGCCTGTGCTTTGGACGGATGAATCTTAATTTTCCATTTGCGAAAGTATTCCAATAAAATATTTATTGATCGTTGCAACTTTGAAGTGATGACTCTTGCTTTTTGTGCTGTATTAAATATACAAGTATCATCAGCGTAGAGTGATATTTTAGTTGCAGTAAATATATTGTGTAGGACCGGTGGGATGGGCGCGCCCTGAGGAACTCTAGATCAACTGGTCTCAGGCTTGAAATTACTTTGTCAATCCTGACACGGAATGTTCTGCCTTCCAAGAAGGAACCAATAATTTGAGTGAGCTGCAGTAGCATATTAAAGTAGAGCGTTTTGAAGATTGGTCCTGTATGCCAGACTTTATCAAAGGCCTTAGCTACGTCAAACATAACTAGGCCTGTTGAATTCCTGCAATTTGAGCCTGCTCTGATGTATTGAGTCACTCCAACTAACTGGAGATCAGTAGAGGGTTTATTTATTTATTTATTTATCAAACCTAACAAGGTGTTCACACAAAAATAAATACAAATACATTTCCTTCTGAATAAAATATAACATATAGTATGTCTTAATAGTTTCTTAAAAATATATAACTATCATAACATCACATTTTTATTGCTTTAACGTTACGAAAAAGGATAGGGACGAGTAGGAATTAGGACGAAATTAACTTGGAAATGGCTGTTTTAAATTGGGATCTTGAGATGGGTTGAGAATAAAGGTGACCTACACTGTTCAAAATTTTGCAACATCCATTTATTGGCTCGTTCACACCATAGATCGTGGAATGTTTGGTTTCCACCAGTAAACGAGAATCTCGTGTAAATCTTGCTTGTTCGTTCAAGATTATCCTGTCGGCGAGGTACTGAACTTTAATAGTACCCCTGAGGACGTCAAATGCAAAGCAAGAGCCTATCATAGTCCTACGGGAGGCAAGTGAATTCATATTAAGAATAGATAGCCGATTTTCATATGATGGCAAATTATGAAAATTTTGTGGGTCGTACAGGGATCTCAAAGCAAATAGCAAGAACTGTTTTTGAACGGACTCCAATCTCGCTGTATGAATACCGAAAATCGGATTCCAAACGACACTAGCGTACTCGAGAATGGGGCGCACTAGTGATGTGTTTAAAGTGTTTGTCACCCACAGATTTTTAAATTATTTAGCACGCCGTTTGATGAAGCCTAGATCTATATTAGCCCTGCTCTGAACTTCATCGTAATGTAAATTAAAGCGGAGTTTCTTATCTAAGAGGACACCAAGATCGACTATACTCTCAACTCTGGCAAGCTTTATATTGTTGAGGTGATAATCATTGACCAACATTATATTTTTCCGAGAAAAACTAATCACCTGGCATTTCTCAAGGTTCAGATATAGACAGTTATTATTAGACCACTCCAGGAGGGAATTCATTTTATCTTGTAAGAACAGTGAATCCTTTTGGGATGCTATAACGTGGTATAATTTTAGATCATCCGCATAAAATAAATGTGGTATGTCAGATAACACTTCAGACAGGTCCGTTATAAATATGTTAAAAAGAAGCGGACCTAGATGACTGCCTTGAGGTACACCGGAATAGACTTGAATTTCGTTGGATAAATATCCCTGAAATTTAACGTTTTGAGTTCGATTTGATAGATAGGAATCTAGCCAATCAAGCAGGGGACCGGTGATTCCAAATTTACGTAGTTTAAGTGATAAAATCGTATGATTGACACGGTCAAATGCTTTACTAAAGTCAGTGTAAATTGCGTCGACTTGGTGTCCGTTTTCCATTGCACAGAGGATATTAGATACCATAATTGTGAGGTTTGTGATTGTGGATCGATTTTTTCTGAACCCATGTTGTTGGTCATTGAGACGTTGCTCAATAATGGGGGATATTTTAGAACACACTATTTTTTCAAATAATTTTGGGGTTGCAGATAATTTTCAACTGCCCGTTTACTTTTGTTTTTATATATAGGGGTCAAATGAGAAGATTTCCAGTATGCTGGAAACACGCCGCTCAATAGGGATTTATTAAAAAGTATATGGAGAGGTGAAGCTAAATGATCTTTACATTGAAACACAAAGGATGGTGGAAGTAAATCAGGGCCAGGACCCTGGTTCAAGTCAAGTGTTTCAATTGCTTTAAATATATCTTCTTCTGAAACTGAAACTTCTTGAAGCAATGTTGTAAAATTTTGTTTTAGGTCATGTAGATGAGCTGGAGTGTTTGGCAAACAATACACCGATTGAAAGTGATCTGCAAAATACTTACAAATTTCTTCAGGGAGAGAGGAACAGCAGTCTTTATAAGTCATTTCCTTGGGATAGCCGTGAGCTTTGCGCTTTATATTCACAAAGTCGAAGAATTTTTTAGGGCTGGCAATTATGTTCTCGCCAATTACGTTAACATAAGTTTCATATGCCTCGGACGACTTTAATTTGAATTTTTTTGCCAACTCATCATATTCTCTTTTAGTATCATCGCTCACTTTAGACCTATTATTCATAACTTTATACAATTTATTCCTTCTGTTTCTTAACTTACGAAGATTACTTTTCAGCCAAGGCTCAGATAATTTGTCCTTTTTCTTAATTTTAGGTACATGGCTTTCAACGGCGTCAAGAATAATTTGGTAAAATAAATTTACTGCATCATCTATATCTAACACTGAAAGCCTACCAGTCCAGTCAATACTAGAAATGTAATTCTTAATGCTTTCGCAGTCAGCATTGCGAAAATCATATACAATGGAGTTATTGTACGAAAGATTATTGTGAGCTTCAGCAGTGGAAAATTCAACCGAAAGCGCGGAATGGTGAAGACTATTTGAGAAAAGGTTATCCGCATCACTAGTTGGATTAACCACCACTTCGTCATATGCATTAGTGAAAATGAGATCTAACCAGTTACCATTTTGATTTGGCGTCGGAACTACTTGTTGTAAATCATTGCAATAAAAGGTGGATACCAGGTTGAAATCATTATCATCTAAAAGGTTTACTGGAAGAAGACGATTGTCAAGTTCATCCACTATAAACTTTAAATTGGGCCTATTAAAATCACCAAATATCAAAATTCTATCTTCTTCATTCAAAAGCCCAACAATTGAAGAAATAATTCCACTTGCTTCATTGTACACTGTCTCACTGGACTTCGGAGGAATATAGAATACGCCTAGGTATAAGTCGAATTTATCAAATTTGATGCGAATTATTGCATGTTGGAGTGTTTTATGTGCCGTAGTATTAATAAGATCACTTGAAAAGGAGTTGTGTACACCAATTAGCACACCCCCACCTCGCGTCAGTCCGGTGCTCTGAAAATCTCGATCGTCCCTATATATTGTCCAATCATTATCGAGAATCTCTTCATAGCCCAGTCATATTAGGTAAAAGAAGGGGTCAACCTTGGAATGAAAGATAATAAGCTGCAAATTGGTATGAACCTTTGTTTTGTCATTCTAAATGTTGTCTCAAAAGTCACAATCGTTATCGTGTCCGCGTCTTAAGATATTCAAGGTCAAAGGTCACAAAAATCGGTTTTTCGCGAATATCTGGCTTCCTATCGGTTAAATGAGATTTGCATTTATTATAAAAGTTGTAGGCTATAAAATTCCCTACAACTTTTGTTTAAACTTTTTTTTCATACGACCAACCGTTTTGAAGGTAGAGCGCGAAGAGTGCACATCGTACAGTCATATACGGCCTAATGCAAGGTCAAGCGTGAGTTATGGTTATCAGTACGTTATAAAGTCAATTATTTACTTGGAAATTATAATTATTAAACAATGCCTATTATTTATGTACTAACTATTAATTATTTATATTTAATTAAAGTAAGTAACTTGATTATTTATATATAATTATTCATATTTAACTATTTAAGTATAAAATATTATTAATTCTGGATTATATATTTTAGTTTTATTTTAAGTTAAAATGATAGTAAGAGTATATATTTTACACATATTTTTATTTATTATTAAATACGGCATAATATACATTTATCAAAATGTGAGTTCAAATATCAAAAGTATCTTTGTTGATTTTAATTGTAGTGAAATTGGAAATGGAAGCTAATTATCTTCTTCTTGTTCGTCGTCTTCTTCTTCTTGTCGCTCAAAAATGTTCGATTCATTGTCATCATCCTCATTATCTGTCATGTTCATCTCCAAACCTTCCAGAATATCGGGATCATATGTATTTTCTTCATCGGGATTACTTGGATACAGTGAAGCGTTGAGGCAAGCTTGTCCGTTGCACTGGCCGCAAGCTAAAGAACATTGTAGCCCTGATTTTCTGCATCCACAGCGGGAACCACAACCATTTTTGCAATTGCAAAATATTACGTTTAGTAGTTCGGCTGGTGCTGGAGGTAATAACGTTCGTATGGGCTCCAGGATTTCATTTTCAAGCATCCAGCCCCATTCTTTAGGTTTATACTTAAATAGTTAAATATGAATAATTATATATAAATAATCAAGTTACTTACTTTAATTAAATATAAATAATTAATAGTTAGTACATAAATAATAGGCATTGTTTAATAATTATAATTTCCAAGTAAATAATTGACTTTATAACGTACTGATAACCATAACTCACGCTTGACCTTGCATTAGGCCGTATATGACTGTACGATGTGCACTCTTCGCGCTCTACCTTCAAAACGGTTGGTCGTATGAAAAAAAAGTTTAAACAAAAGTTGTAGGGAATTTTATAGCCTACAACTTTTATAATAAATGCAAATCTCATTTAACCGATAGGAAGCCAGATATTCGCGAAAAACCGATTTTTGTGACCTTTGACCTTGAATATCTTGAGACGCGGACACGATAACGATTGTGACTTTTGAGACAACATTTAGAATGACAAAACAAAGGTTCATACCAATTTGCAGCTTATTATCTTTCATTCCGAGGTGAAAGCCCTAATATGACTGGGCTATCATTACGATACGAGTCATTTAACCAGGTTTCAGTGAAAGCAAGAACAGTGAAAGGGCATGACTTAGCGTCCAAAAAGAGTTTATTTAGTTTGCCTCTCATACCACCACAGTTGTGGTAGAACATTTTTAGGCATTTAGAGGAATTAGTGTTATTATTGTGGACGAAAAAACTTATGATGCTGCTCCCGTGACTTTTGAAGTGAAGATATGTAATTAGAGCTTACATATGAGGCGTAAGTTTCAAGGTCTTTTTTTGCTTGTTCGGAAGTTACTCCCAGTTGCTCGTGATAGCTGAGATATAGTTTGTGAAGGGCATCTAGATCTATTGGAAGACCTTCTCTTTGAATTAAAACTTTCAAATGGGTCTTCGTTTTGCCCTCGATGCATGTTGTTTCAGGTGCTTTATGCATGAAGGATAGATAGAGTCGAACAACCTCATTCAGCTTATGCTCCCGTAGTCGTGATAAGAGATATCTACTCTCAATATCACTAGTAGAGTTAATTGTAGCTTTTACGACTGGAGGTAAAAGAGGGTCTAAGTAAGATTCCTTTTCTATCATGGAGTTTTTTGGTGAACACGGTAATTGAATTGTACATTGTCGAGATGAAACCTGAACTCCATTTCTAACGAAATTTGGGTATTTGGAGGGACGTTTCAAGTTCTCAGGTTCATCAGTGGAGGTATGGTCTATCTGAATAAAACTATCATTATTTTCTCTTCAATCACCATCTAAACAGGATTCTTTTTCGGTCAAAGAGTTTTTGGATGAGCATGGTAGTTGAATTGAGCCTTCTTTTGATGGAACCTGAACTCCATTACTTGCGAAATTTTGGTGTTTAGAGGGACGTGTCATGTTCTCAGGTTCAAGAGCGGAGGTCTGATCTTTCTGTTTGATACTATTAATGTTTGTTGGTAGATTACCATCTGAAGGATTTACTGGGTTTACAATATTATTAGTATTTAAAGGAAGAATGTTGTCAGTAGTATTAGTATTGATAGTATTGAGATTTTTGTTAGTTGTGAGAGCTAACCTTTGAAGCCATATTGTTTTTCTGGTATAATACCTTTGTCAGATACAACCTCACTGAGTCGATGCAGAATCATTCTTACCGCAATTTTTGACAGCGATGAGAGGACACTAATGGTTCTCTAGTTTTGTGGAATCTGTAGGTCCTTTTGAGGTTTCAAAAAAAAAACAATAATAACCGCTGATTTCCATATTTTAGGATACTTTCGCAAAAGGAGTATTGCCTTAATAATGCCTGTAAATGTTTGCAAAATATTATCTGGTAGCCAAGAAATCACTGTGTTTGTAACTGTGTGACGTCTAGGTGCTTTATGTTTGTTGAGTGTCTGTATAATATTTTTGATTTCGTCCAAGTCCGTTAGTTCAATCTTGTCTTTATGTTGAATGTTATCCATCAGAAGCCTTTTGACAGAAGATTCAATTCTTTCCTCAGTTTCAAAGTCCTCCTCATCCCAACAATTTCTGCGAAATTGCATTTCCAGAGAATCTGCAAATGCTCCAGCCTTACCTG
Source organism: Odontomyia ornata (assembly GCA_963969285.1). Classification (NCBI taxonomy): domain Eukaryota; kingdom Metazoa; phylum Arthropoda; class Insecta; order Diptera; family Stratiomyidae; genus Odontomyia; species Odontomyia ornata. The sequence continues at coordinate 136,925,236 of OZ017740.1, forward strand.
CATCTTAGAATTGCATCCCATTTTTACCATGAATAGGCAGTATCACAATTTTGTAGTTTATCTGAAAGTATCTCGATATTCCCCAGAAACTACCATACCTAGGCTCAACACTCTGCAAAATGCTTTCCCGTTGCTCGTTTCGGAATACCTTTATTTTATCACGAACTTCATGTGTCATGCAAGTAGCGTTTAAACGTAGCGTAGCGTCACCGAAATACCTGGCTCTCCTCTGAATTTGATTCCTTCTCCTTATCAGTTGTTTGATGTTCTAAGGGATTGACAGGGGAGGTGTTTAGTGGGTAGTCCAAGGGTAACCTCCATGGGAGTCCCACACTGCCAGACTCGGCGGGCGTAAATGCCTTCACCTCTCTACCACAAAAAAAAGGGAGTTCATAGGGATTCATTTCCCTTCTCGGAGTTATGACCGTATAGTCCTCTTTTGCCTGTAAAATTTTCTAAACTATATTTTCAATGATGTTGTCGATGTCGTCAGCCATTTCAGGTGATTGAAAATTAATTTTATGGCCAATGCGACTTTAAACGCTTTCCAGTATGTGGTTTCCCTTTCCTACATAGGAACATCAATGAAGATGTTTTCTATGAGGAAAAGGACTGGTTTGTGGTCGGACAACAGTTCATCGAGGAAATTTGACCGAACATTTTGTATTAAGTATCGCGACACTGCAATGTCCAGTGCAAAGCCATTTCTTGATCCATAATGTGTTGGTTCTTTGGGGGTATGTAGGCTGAAGTTATTGGCATGCACGAAAAATATTTGTGTCCCCTTTCTACACGATTGGACCCCCTTTGAGCCGAAAATCCAAAAAAAGACGAAAGTCGGCCTTCATGAGTCCAAGGGCAATAAATACCTCATATATCAAAATTCACTGAACTCTCTTAGTAACGGGATGATTTGTGAATTTCATATTTTCCCCCAAACTTCGAACTTAAACGTCTTAAGGTGCTACATCGTATGTAATTACAAAAACAATCCATGCTGATGGTTAATATATGTATATTTCAAATCGACCAAGGCACTCTTATTTTCTTCGGATTTTCAGGAAAATTTAAGCAAAGTGGTTTACTTGAATATGTTCAATGAGCCGACCGTTCAGAAAAATCATTTAACATGGAAGAAAATCGCGGCTGTTATGTGCTTATGAACGAAACTTTGCATCTTTTTGATGAATTTGAACGATTTCTTAAACAAATATTGGGTGAATAATTCAAATCTTCGATCCATGCTATCAAAAAATTTTTCCGAACCCTAGAATGTTCACAAAGCCCTTCTGTTAGGAGCTATCTCCTGCCTCCTCGACTTGTTTCACCTATGAGTATTAATTGTAGGTACTCATCTACAGTCCTTCATTCAATTGAATCAAGTGTTGAAAGCATGTACTTTAAAAGTTGAAGTTGGGCAAAAATAATTCAGAATTATTCAATCTTGGCATTTAAAACAGGCACTATTTTGTTGTACGATCTGATACCACAAACTTAACCAATTCTCAAAGATATTTTTAAAAGATCTCATTAGGACCTTTCCAATGACATCCTACTCGACTACCAATGGCGTCCCCCTTTAAAACCCTGTGAAAACATTTTCAAACCAAAACTTTCAAGAAATCACTACTTCTGACCTTTCCACAATGTCTCATGGCTGTAGCTTCTATTAGTTTCGGAGGAAAACTGCTGTGACATACAGATCGACAGACGGGCGGAAGACGGATATAGGTCGTGATTGCAATAGGGTTTTGTATTTTAGTGCAAATCCTAACAATGGGATCCAAATCCAAAGAATCCAAAGAATGTTGTAGTAATATGGCAGTTACTATATAAAAACAAAAAAAAAAGAACTTTTAAATTTATTATTTTATATTTAAATTATTTAATAATTTTATATGAAAGTTAAATTTTATTTTTATGTTAAATTTGTATATTTAATATTTTATATATTAAATATAAATAAAAATGCTCGATTCTAATTCGGCGCAGGCAAAGGGTTAAGGAAAATTCATGCATAATATAGACCAGATCTACTAATTCACTACACAACCAGCAAATCATTTCCATCTAGAAAATCCTACTATGACTTGAAAGTATGTAAAACACACATTCTCTCACCCAGCGCATCGTAATCCTAGACATACAAAATATACATTTACACTCATAGAATTGTTAGTAACAACTCTTATCAGCGAACAATCTACTCAACGCAACTTGGTATTCCATGCATCCCATCAGCGGATGCACATTTACATTCAGGCGCGTCGCACAAATCATTTAAGCTCAACAACCTGCCTCTATACATTTGGGTGAGTTTGTATCGAGCAGAGAATGAAAATGTTCGATCCAACGGAACGGGTAGTCTTGGGGAGAACGCCACGCATTGCGCACGTCGCAAAAACCGCGCAGGCAAAGAAAATAATGCCATTTCGGGAGAAAACCAAGTTTAAATCCATTGAAAGTAGCCAAATTCACTTGGCCCTCGTAATTCAAATTGCATTTCACCTATTTGTGTGCTCGAATTTACGTACAAAACAACGAGAGTTCTTGCCATGGACGTGTGTAGTAGTCCGGTGCAAATCTTGCGAAAGTAGAAAGAAGACCTCGCGATTGGGGACAGTGGATGAGTGTTCTTCCTCTTACGCCAACTCATTTAATCATGAAACGACGAGAGTTCTTGCACTGGACGTGTGTCGTAGTCCGGTGTAAATTTTGCGAAAGTAGAAAGAAGACCTCGCGATTGGGGACAGTGGATGAGTGTTCTTACTCTTGCGCCAACTCATTTAATCATGGTGCAGTTTGCATGGTTTCAAATTCGAACCTGAATGTGAATTTGTGTTTTCGCGAATCCATTCACTCTATTTGTCATTCAAGAAAAAACGTGAATATTATATCGACTTACATATTCGCGGTGAATTCTCGAAGAAGGGGTAATCGCGAGAAGCTCAGCGAAAAGCAATACGGTTTTCGTTTTCCAGTGAATCTGGTGAAATTGGTTCATTTGTCTAAACTGAACAGTTAGGATTTGATTGGTAACAATTCAACGCTACGAGTCTAACAGTTTTCGTTACCTCTGACCTGGTATAGGACTCGCTACGGTGGTAGGCTCTCCACGTTAGAAATGAGCTAGCCATCGGCCACTAATTAACCTCTTTTTGTTTCAGGTGACTTCGCGGGTTGAGTGGCCCGAGCAAGGTGCCTCTTTATGGCATAGGGTTATGCAATCGAATTGCGTGATTCTATGGCATTAATAGGTCAGCGGGGTACTTCTCCTCTGGTGGGAAGGCTCATGCAAGTTAAGTTGTATGAGTTTTCCACTCAGAAGAGAAATACCTGGCCACTGCAACATTTATGGATTTTGACCCGGTTGGGCGGGGGTACCATCACCACCCGGTTGCCCCTCTCTTATTTGTGGGCCATGAGCCTCGTCAGGTAAAGACGAAGTTACCCTAAGTCCGCCCATTTTTACTTGTTTCACTTGTTCTCTGAACAAGTCATTTCCCCTCGGTATGGTTGCCTACAATTTTTCCGACTTCGGTCGCCTTTCTTTCTTTGACCCCAGAAATTCATGAATGCGAAATTCTTTTATAGTGGGTCCTTGTGCTGGGGGAATGAACCCGCCCCACGACACCGCAATGCTAGCCTGCCAGCGCATTCACGCGTCCCCAGACAAGGGCATTCTCGGCGGATATCTTCATCTTCCTCTGCCGAGGCAGCAGACCATCGCTGCAGTCCTTCACGGACTTTGGATATTATCAATTCACTACAATTTATTATGGTGGGATATGATGAAATCACCAAAGGCTACAACCCAGTTAAAAAATAGATTTGTAAAAGTCGAGATGTATACTTTTGTAATGAAGACTCTTATGCTTCTGCATCCGAAGTCAGCAAGTTATAAAGTTGAACTCATCTGCTAAGCCGGAATGCAACCACTCGAGATCAGAAATCAAAGTGAAGCTGAAAAGAATCGCAATGACCTGGTCAAAGATGTCGTTATTAGCAACGAACAAGAAGATGCAATACACGAAGGCAGTTTTCAAGATGCAGTCGTATCAATTGATTCAGATTCTTCGGCGCTCCTTTAGAAATCTAACTCTTACCCACTGCAACAGCAGGTGTTGAGGCACAGTGAAAGAGAGCGCGAAACTCCAGGCAAGTATGCTGATTTTTTACTGGAAAAAGATGATTCTTCTTTTTCCTTTCCTGAAGGTGAAATGGAACCGTTTAAAGGTATCTCAGTACCTGCATCGTACCAGAATGATCCTGGGACACTTCGGGTCCCATATTTCTAGGCGAGTCTGACGAGAATCATTAGCCGCCGCCTGTTGAGCTAATGATTCGAGTAGTTTTCCGGTGGTGGTACACGAAAACTGCAGGTTAGACGACAGCGCACAGCAGCTGCTCCGAATCTCATATGATAGTAACACCATTTCGTGTCCGGCTTTTTTGTAACTGGTGTGGTCTTCGACTGTCGTGTTGGGTGGTGGCACTGATTACATTGCGGATACACGTTCTTATCGAACCGCTGAATTTTATTAACTTCAGCTCTGCCTTCCATCCTTTGTGGGGTAATGCATTCATCATGGTAGTATGCGGTGAGGTGTGCATTATCGTGGTTAATCACTTGCGCTACATTGCCATCTGCGCAGTTTACTAGCAATTTTGTCTGCCACCGCCGCAAGTTTCCTTAACTCTGTCACCTCTGTTGCTGCGAGAACCGCTCGTGTTTGCGTGGGAAGGCGTTGAAGCCTTAACGATTTCAACATGGTGTCGGACATGTTGTTTCCTGCCACTGATTGCAATTGCACTAGCAATTGTGATGGGCGCTGTGCCTTTAATTCCAAGCCGTGCATCAATTGTATGATGCGCTCGTGGTCACTTATTGCGAATACGGACAATAGCCTTGCCTTTAAGGTCTCGTATTTGCCGATGGCAGGCGGTGATTCTATTACGTCCGCAACTTGCGTAATGATTGATAATTCCATTTCGCAGACAACTTTATCGAAACAAGCTGCATCGCTTGTAATTCTGCATGCTCGGAACGTCGCTTTCACATGCGCGAACCACAATTCCAGTTTGCTCTGCCAAAATGGTGGCAACTTACACGTGATGACTTGAATCCCTGTTGCGTCTTGCATGACGTTTATGCCGGTGTCCGCTGGGTTGTTTGAACCGCTGACTACGTCGTGGAATTCTTCGTTGACCATACTCACTTTTTATTAAAGGGGTCACTAATGTACAGACGAGCGTATGAAATAATACTCAACGTTAATTTAATGACACAATGAAGTTTATTTAAACGATAATCTTACACTTCAAGTTTTGCTCGATCCGTACGCGTTGACGTATCGTAGTCGAATCCACTAGAACTTTTCTTTGTACGTCGCAGTAAGAGAGAATTTACATTTGTACATTGCGGCTGCAAATTCGCGGCGCTACAAAACCATTTCAGATCTCTTCTGAAAAGTTCGACTTTTTCTTTGCTTAATTTCGTCCCAGGAAAGTAAAAACCGTATACTTTTATATTTAGTTCTTCGATAATAATGCCAATATTTTCAATTACTGATGTTGGACTTTTAAGCAATACAAAATGTTTAATTTTTCTATTAACGGCTAAGGCTACGCTTCCGCCAGTTTTATCAACGCAATCATATCTGTATATATGAAAGTAGGGGTGCTTAAAACTATGATTTGGCCTCAAACAAGCCTCCGTTATGACAAATATGTCTATATTATTTTTAACAGCGAAATTGAACGCTTCAACATGTTTATTTTTTAATGTTTTGTGCATTCCAAACTAGTACATTTAATTGTTTATCCATATAAAAATTTTATGGATAGCAATACAATGACATTAAACTGTTTTTTCTATATTCTAAATTTACTTAAATTAGTAATCAGTTGATGAGAAATGGTCAAAAGAGATTCGGGTGAAAAGAGGTTTTAGCATAAATCATTTGTAGATTGTGGGTTTTACTTGATAGCCATACTGTAGGACATAGGTGGAGTGGCTGTCGACTTAGCTAAATTTCCCAACTTTTTCCCCATTAATGTTGCATCGCTGCTGTCTCGGCTTAGGGTTGGCATATGTGTTGGAGCTTTTGTCAGCGAAGGAAAGATTGTGCGTGTAACAGCGAAGCTGCTTGTAGTTCTCTGAGCGGAGATTGGGGAACTTTTCGAATTTTTTCCCCGACTATTCACCTTTTATTTCAGCTATATACGAGTATATAGTCCAAGCTTGCCTTGCCATCAAGTGAATTGGCGAAATGTGCTTCTTTGCAATAACTTCAACGAATTTTTTTCTTTGGAATGTGGGGGGTATGGAGTTAGTGCGATTTAGCACCTTAACTCCCTCGTTTCTGTGAGCACTACAGTACCCACTAACCTTCCTGAGCTAGCTTCAGTCAATATATAATTTTAGAAGTAAATTTTATATAGTTATTTGGCGGATTATCGGGTAACGTAAATCATCCCCGTTCCGAACAGTTCGAAGGAACACCAGGGTACTATTGGTGTGGTTGTCTATTGTATCAAACAGTTTCAGTGCTCTGTCACGTACGTATTTTCAACTGTCTCAAGTCTTAGATCCTTGTATATGTCCGTGTTTCTAATGTACCATGGAATTCTTAAGATCTTTCGAATAATTCTATTTTGAAAGGACTGGAGTGCTTTTTTGTTAGCCTTTGTCGTCTGGTAGAAAGGAGAAGTACCGTATAGTAGCGTCGGTCGTATAATTTGTTTGTAGATGAGCAGTCGATTTTTAAGGCTAAGTTTTTTGGGTTCAATGAGTGGGTTATAATTTGGAGAGAAGTCCAATACAGTGTCCCCGTTTATTTTGTATGTGTTGTCTCCATGTCAGTCCTGTGTCGAATGTAAGTCCAAGGTATTTAGCCGTTGGTGTCCAGTCTATTGTTTCATTGTCAACGGTTAGTCTCTGTGGAGTTTGTAGTGGTTTTCTTGTGATGAATATGGCCTGTGTTTTATCAGAATTAAGCCTGATTTTCCATTTGCGGAAGTATTCCAATAAAATGTTTATCGATCGTTGCAAGTTTGAGGTGATGACTCTTGCTTGTCGTGCTGTAACAAATATACAGGTATCATCAGCGTAGAGTGATAATTTTACTTTTGGAGGTAGAGTGGGAAGATCTGCAGTAAATATATTGTATAGGACCGGTGATATGGGCCAACCCTGAGGAACTCCAGCATCAATTGGTCTCAGGCTTGTGAGTCGTTTGTCAATTCTGACACGGAATGATCTGCCTTCCAAGAAGGAGCCAATTATTTGAGTGAGCTGCAATGGCATTTTGAACTGATGCATATTGAAGATAAGTCCTGCATGCCAGACTTTATCAAAGGCCTTAGCTATGTCAAACATAACTAAGCCTGTTGAATTCCTGCGATTAAAGCCTGTTCTGATATGTTGGACCACTCTAACCAGCTGGAGCTCAGTAGAGTGTTTGGCTTTGAAGCCATATTGTTCTTCCGGTAGAATATCTTTATCAGATATAACCTCATAAAGTCGATGCAGAATCACCCTTTCCGCAAGTTTCGACAGCGAAGAGAGGAGACTGATGGGTCTCCAGTTTTGTGGAAATTATAAGTCCTTTTGAGGTTTTGGGAAGACAATAATAACCGCTGATTTCCATATTTTGGGATACTTTCGCGAACGAAATATCGCATTAATAACGTTCGTAAGTGTTTGTAAAATATTGTCTGGTAGCCAAGAAATCATAGTGTTTGTAATAGTGTCGTTTCCAGGTGATTTATGTTTGTCGAGTGTCTGTATAATGTTTTTGGTTTCATCTAAGTTCGTTGGTTTAATCCTGTCTTTGTGTTGAATGTTATCCATCAGGAGTCTGTTGACAGAAGATTCAACTCTCTCCTCAGTTTCCAAGTCCTCCTCATCTGAAGAATTTTCGCGGAATTGTGATTCTAGAGGATCTGCAAATGCCTCTGCCTTACCTGCATCGTAGAATTGCATCCCATTCGGACCTTGAATAGGCGGTACCACAATCTTACAGTTTTTCCGAAAGTATTTGGTCATTCTCCAGAAACTGGCACACCCAGGCTCGAGACTCTGCAAAAAGCTCTCCCATTGCTCGTTTCGGAATACCCTTATTTTAGCACGGATTTCATGTGTCATCCGAGTAGCGTTTATGCGTAGCGTAGGGTCACCTGTAAACCTAGCTCTCCTCCGAACTTGATTCCTTCTCCTTATCAGTTGTTTGATATTCTGAGGGAGTTCATAGGGATTCGTTTCGCTTCTCGGAGTTATGACCATGTGGTCCTCTTTTGCCTGTAAAATTTCTGAGTTATGTTCTCAATGATACTGTCGATGTCGTCGGCCGTTTCTGGTGATTGAAAATAAGTTTCATTGGCCAATGCGACTTTAAACGCTTTCCAGTTGGTAGTTTTCTTTTCCTGCATAGAAACATCAATAAAGATGTTTTCTATGAGGAAAAGGACTGGTTTGTGGTCGGATGACAGTTCGTCGAGGACATTTGATCGAACATTTTGAATGAAATCTCACGATATTCCGATGTCCAGTACAGAGCCTTTTCTTGACCCGGAATGTGTTTGCTCATTAGGGATATGCAGGCTGAAGTGGTTGGCTGTGATGAATGTATTGAGCTCGGTCCCAGCTTTATTGCTTCTCACAGCTCCCAAAGGCGGTGTGTGGCATTTAGATCTCCTGCAATGAAGATAGGGCCATCAAATGCACTAAGTACTCTGAGATCATCTGAAAGATTTCTATTTGACGGAGGATTGTAAACAGAAATCACAATGAACTCCAGAAAATCAGTTCGCACCTTGATTATTGTGGCCTCTAGTTTCTCTAGTATGGGTGTATTGATGAGATAATGACTCACGTTTCGTCTCACGAGAATGGCCGTTCCGCTTCCCCTACCTGTCATTCTATCATTTCTGTACATGATGTAGTTGGGGATGCGGAATCGTCTTCCAGGCTTCAGAAACGTTTCTTGGATCATAATGATATCGTATTTATGATCAAAAATAAATTGTTGAAATTCACCTGTATTCTGAGGCAAGGAATTCGCATTACACGTCAGAATTGAAACGTGATTCATAAACTCATTAGTGTTTAGTGTTGATGACATTTTGAGATGCAGCGAACATGGTTTGAATCATGTTTGCCATCATCTCTTGCATCATGTTTTGGAACTGTGTCTGTATTTTGGCAAATATTTGGTCCATATTGTGAGTTTGATTATGTATGGGTGGGGGAGCCTGTGTCGTGGTTGTTTGTTTTTGTGCTGGTTGTGTGGGTTGGGCCGCAGCAACCTGTGCGAACGATCTTCTCACGTTCTTTGGATTTCTGGGACAACCCCCGTAGCTTGCTGGATGTTCTCCGCCACAGTTAAAACATTTTGCTTTCTCTTCTATTTTCTTCGGACAGTTCGAGAAATGGTGAAGCGAATCGCATTTGACACATCGAGACTGTGCATGACAGTTGCTAGCAGAATGTCCAAATTGTTGACAATTGTGGCACATACTCTGGCCCGTACGAGGACGCTGTGCTTCCACGATGCACATAAGATGGCATACTGATTTTATATTGTTTCGGTTTTTGGGAGGAGAACGTTGACGACTTTAGAGAGACCTCCCCTCATTTTAATGTAAAAGACTTCAATTGCGTTGAAGCCCTGAGACTCTAAGTCTTCTTTGATCTCCTCTGCTGAAAGGCCATACAGACCCCTGATGACAACACTCAGCTGTCTATCTTCTGGCAGTATATAAGTGTGGTATTGCAGTTCATTTTCTGTTAGTGCTTTGGTCAGTCGTCTGTGATCTGTGGGTGTAGTTGGTATAATTTGTATTCCCAGGTAGACCCTTTTCGCGGATGTGTATGAAATGTTTTGTGTTTTCATTATGTTCAGTGTTTGGGACCATTTTGAGGGCTCTCGTAAAATGATCGGAACTGTTTTTGATTCTTGTGTTTGTGTTGCGGGTTGTGTGTTTGTAGTGTTTGGAACAGTTGGCTTTGGTTTTGGTGTGATGGCCATTTCTTTGAACACCGTAGCTGGTTTTGGTGGTGGAAGGGCAGGGAAAATCTCTTCCTCCTTATCTTCGTTATTATCGCAGTCAACTTCCATCTCACTCTCTGTAGTTTCATATGAGGAACTTGACTTGGGAGGTGAAGACACCCTCACCTTTCGCTTTTTCATCCGAGGGCTGTCTTTTTTGGATTTTCCGTTTACCTTAGCCTTGTCCTTGAGCATTAACACTAGTTCTGCATTTTTCGCAGCTAGCAGCTCATTTTGTTTCGCTGGTCGGCCAGCTCAGCATTAGTTTTATCGAGTGTCTCTTGTGTTTGTAACAGCGTTACAAACGCTTGATCCAACTTCAGCGTTATATTGTCAAGCTGGGTGCCCAACGAAGCAATTTGTTCATCCTTGTCAGCAGGTATGTCACGTCCGGCAACCACGCCACCGTCCGTCGACATCCTGTCCACCAAAAGGGAACTATCTATATGCTATAATTATTAGGAAATCCGCCAAATAACTAATTTTCAATAAAATTCAGAATTTAGAAAATATGTAATAAGAAAAATTGACTGAGGCTGCAGTAAAGGAATACCAAGTACTCACCCAGAGTCCCAGTATTATATCTTCTTATTCGCTCTATCTTCAATTCCTTTCTATCTTCTTACTCGCTCTATCTTCTTCTTACTTGCTCTATCTTCTTCCTTTTCACTCTATTTTCTTCTATTTTGCTCTATCTATCTGCTGTCTCGCTCTACCTTCTACCCTCCTATCTTCCCTCTCGCTCTACTTCTCTCCTATTCGCTATCTCCCTCTGCCTTCGACTTCCTTCTCTTCCAATCTTCTGTCTCCTTCTTATCTTCTGTCTCCTTCTTATCTTCCTTCTTCTTATCTTCTGTCTCCTTCTTCTATCTTGCATGTACTTCACTTTCGACTTTTACTCTCCCGTCAGCACGTCGACTTAATAACTTGACTTGACTTGACTTGACTCCAACGAATTTCATTACGTTGCTCTTCTTTTAGCGTACATTCGCTATAATCACTCTCACCAATACATGTAACGCATCTTGTGGGAAGACGGCAGTAAGATGTCTCATGCCCAAAGCGCATACGATTCCTACATTGTGTGGGGGCCTTTTTTGCTGCTTGTGTAGAAGCTCCATTGCACAATAGTGTGCATGATTGTCTTGATTTTGTTTAACTCGGTCATTTTCGTACCCTTTTGTAGATATAAGAGATAGTACATGGTTTCGCGATCACTTGATTTGGGATTGAAACAACATAATAGAAATCGCATTGATATTATGTTTTTGTATTGAGAAGCTTTTTTAGCTCTTCTGGGGATATTCTTTGCAACCCTGTTAAAATTACTTTAAGCGGTCGTAAATTTGCCCGCTGAAATGTGAAGTAATTCACTTTCTTAGCTTTTAAGTGTCTTTCCATGGTATCGTAAACTTCTAGATGGGTAAGGAAAAGCCTCATACGAATTGACATTATTTTAATTGAAAAATTCGTTATATGCAATTCTTTAAGAATGGCACCTATCGCAATGCAAGGTAAATCCGTAAATGTAATTGGAGGGACTCTCACTTTAGTTTTTACTTCAGCGTTGGGTTGCTGATCGCTTTCATTGCTATCCGGAAGGTCAGCTAATGGCAACAATCTGTTGGAGTTCGATGAGCTGGATGCGGGAATTCACACCATTTTAAACTTGTCGCGGAGAAAATTATTAGCCGGGGAAAATTCCTGGCTTCTTTTCCTAGTTTGAGCAGGGTAGGAGATTTCCGATTCACAAGAACTCAATATAGATCTAAAATTAAAACCACGTACGTTTCCAATAAAGAAAAAGCTATTGTGAATAGTTACTGTGAAACTCGAAATAACAAACACTACGTAGTTACTATGTAAATCAAACGTCTGCTTACCTTAGAGGTCTACGCAAAACTGGTTCTACAATTGTTTGAAAGATTTCATTGACTTTTGCAGTGATTGGTTGACCTAAGCGAGGTGCTTCTTTGACATCAAGATTTCCAGAAAGAAAGCGAGCGAACCATCTCTTGGTTGTGGCTTTTGATAAAATATCATGACCGTAGACACCACAAATTTTTTCAAGAGCCTGCGATGTATTCTCACCTTGATCGTAGTGATATTGTAAAATATAACGAATTTTTTCAGAAATTTCACTCATTTTTAATTGAATACAACTTGACGAAATACAAAACTGCCCATTTGAAAATTGTAGACTTGAATGTCACTTTTCAAACGCATGTCGGTCTGACTCAGTCTGATTAGTTTTGCCTGATATACCGTTAGACAAAAAAGTCTCCGTACGACGCTACTTTTTCTTGATTTTTATGAACATCTCTCATGTAATTCAATATTTTTTACTTTAATGATTGCAATGTTTTCTACAGCGCTTTTCTAACAAAGTTCAGGGATAAATGCAGGAATTTATCCATTTCTTAATATATAGTAGTTCAATATAGTGAATTTGACAAAATTTTACATCAAAATGTCTCCGTAAGAAATTTTTTAAACAATGCTTTGCATTGTTTACATAGTTATGTAAACAATGCTTTGCACAAACAAGAGTTCACAATTTTTCCTGGGTTACAGCTAGTATAGTTTCAGCCGCGTGTAGATTTGTATCAACTACAGAAAATCCAATATTCCGCCATGAGTAAAGAAATTTGTGTAGATACGAGGAAATTGATCATAAAGCTTTATTGCGAAGGCAAGCCGATGGGTCAAATTTTGAAAGTAATTGGTGGACCTAAGTTAAGTGTCCCATATGTTATTGAGCAATATGGAGAAACTGGTTCGTTCAAAAGTAAGCCCCGTTCCAGACGGCCAAAAAGTTTAAGCGATATTGCGCGGCGGTCAATAGTAAGAAAAATAAAAGATAATCCTAGAAACAGCGCATGTAAAACAGCAGACGAGGTCAGAAAAGACTTTAATTTAACGGTAAGCGATGAAACCATTAGAAATGTTCGACGGGAAAGTAATTTCCATGCTCGAAAGCCAAGGCGAAAGCCATTGGTCTCAAAACTTAATCGCAAGAAGAGATTAGACTTTGCGAAAATGCACCAAAATAAGGACGCTAATTTCTGGAATCGAGTTGTATTTTCGGACGAGACTAAATTCAACATATTTAGATCAGAAGGCAAGGGAAAATTTTGGCGCAAAGCAAATGAGGAATTCAATTGCAAAAATCTAATTCCAACAGTCAAGCATGGCGGTGGTAATGTAATGGTTTGGGGTGTATGGCAGCTTCAGGATTTGGAAAATTGCACTTCATTGAGAGCACAATGGACCGGTGGGATTACATAAACATTCATAGAACGAGTTTGTGCGAAAGCATATCAGCTTTAGGCATGGAAAGTGATTTCATTTTCCAACAAGACAACGATCCTAAGCATATATCAATGAATGTTAAGGAATGGCTACTATATAATGTCTCCAAGCACCTACACAGTCCTAAACCCAATCGAACATTTATGGGATGAATTGGAGCGTAGAGTACGCAAACACGCAATACAAAACAGGCAATAGCTTAAAGCTACACTCCAGGAAGAATGGAACTCTATAGGATCCGAAATAACATCCAAACTAGTCTCTTCGATGCCCAGACGATTGTCAGCAGTCATCAAAGCTAAGGGGAGTTCTACTAAGTACTAAAAAGTTTTTTTACAAAATTCCTTTTTCTTATAATTTTATTGAGATGTAACATCGTACGGAGACTTTTTTATGTTAAATGTTGATAAATTTACCAGTTTGAACTACTACATTGAAACGAATGGATAAGTTTTTATTTTTGTTTACTGTATCTTGTAATTATAAGTTTATAGAAAACATATTAATTAATAAAATAAAAAAATATTGATATATCTGAACGGTATTCTTACTTATACAGAAAAATAAGCACCGTACGGAGACTTTTTGTCTAACTGTATGACAACGAACACCATCTAGTGACAAAAAAGGCTGAATACTTTTCAGACTATCCAATAATTAATTATTTTTTCAAGCTCCAATCCAGATGACATTACAATATGTTAGCTACATAACCATAAGATACCTACAACTGATACCTTTTATTTGTATAATCTACTATTACTTCTCACCCTTACCAAAGGTTCGAAACGCAACTAAAACACTCCTACCTTTAAATATCGTCATTATATGGACCATCCTGTGCTGAATAAAAGATATTCAAAACCGAAGCAACAATAAAATCACAGCTACTGGCAAATCTACTGATGCCGATGCCTGCCTTCTATGAAACTTGAAAATTAAGACTTGACCATTTCTAATTGAATTCCTTCGTAGCCGAGATGTTTGTTGGAAGGAAGGTGACTACCGCTAAACGCTGGCGGCTTGGCACAAGCCATAATTACTCAAGTGTAGTTAATAGCCTTCTCGGAATTTCAAGCCGTTTCGGTTCACTTCACCCGGACATTGCGATAATGATGACAACAGTCGATCAGAATTTCCAAATGTGTTCCAGGTCCAGGTGTTAGATTCTTTTGTTAGATACAAAACATGCGGGAGCCAATAGATATTAGATATCCCGAATTCCTAACTGAAATGAATAATGGAGTTTTTAGATATTATTTCATTGTTTTGATCACGAAAAACAATTAGTAATAGCAGGCAGCTGTTAAACGCTTTCATTGTGCATCACAAAAGCGTGGTGGTTGGCTCGTTTGGATTATCTTTGATCGAAGGACCTCCGGGATTGAACGGCCTCTCGATTTCATATACGGGTGTAAAAGAATTCATTTGTTGAAAGGAAAGTGATCACTCAGCGTCAATTTGATAGAAATCTGAACAGGGAACATAAATTGCTCATGATGATTAAAGGGCTTCTAATTAGAGGTGCAACTGCTATTTAGGAATTCCCCAATCAATGTTTTTCTTAATGCATTGACCCTTATCATTATTCGAGACATTATTATTCACATTCTCACAAAATCGAAAAATTTCAATTTTGTATAATTGTGATTACTGAAATGGAGCAGTTTTATTTTATCCAAAGATATTTCGTGTTGGTTTTACGATACAAAGATATCATGGCTGGACAATTTCCTGGCGTCTTTCAGCCCCATCTCAATCATATTTTTCTTCGGATGATTATTGCTCACTGACACAAATTGTAGTATAATAGGGCCTAATGAGTTTACCTGGTGCAGTGATCCCTGGGAAGATGTTTCTTCTGAAATTCGGTCATTACCTTTTTCTATGAATGTTAGATGACGTGGATTAGGGATCGGACGGACATATCATGTAATATGGTTTAATTGACAATAATGAGGGCTGATGCGACTATGGATGATTTTAAGAATGCCTTTGTCTGGCGGCATCTTTTGAATATCTGAAAAATTTTACAAATCCTATGTAATTTGAGAGGCTACGATTGGTTTGAAAATTTTTTAAGTACATTCAAACTATTAAAGAATTTTCATTAAATCGGGTAAACTTCGATATTATATTGTATACAGGCTGCTACGAGTATTTCCACCCAAAAAATTCACGGTGGCTTTTTTGATTCGGTGAAAATAATTTGAGAGGCTTTTTAATGATAGCCATATTTTAGCACCGACCAATTGATATTTAAAATTCCATAGTAAAGAACCATTCCATCATACAATTTTTATCATAAAAATGCAAATACAATTCACCTAAATTCCTTCGTAGGAAGATTTTTAAAAATCTTATCTAATTGCATGAACTCTGGCGCCTCAATAACGCTCCATTTTTTAAGTTTTCAGCAAATACTCGTCAATTTATCAAGGCCAAGGCAAAAACGTTTGAACATTGCAAAAGGCAAATTTCCTTGCATATTTGCGCAGATAATTTGTTTTTATTGCATTATTAGCTCGGTATGTTTAGAGTAAACACATTATTTTTTCTGATATGATAACAAGAAAAATCTATGGAATGTGTCTTGGAGTTATTAAAAGCTCGTTCTAACATTCCACAAGATAAGAAATTTGTGTGTTTAAATGAGTTAATATTAGCATGGAACCTTTTGTTGTTAAAAATGAAACTTAAATAGGTTTAGGTATAAACTTATTCAGCAAGAACGTACATTTTTTAGATCTCCAAAACGGAAAGAGAATTTTCCTGGATAATGTAGATAAGGGAGGGAGAGATATGAGATATAACACTAGGTTTTCTTGAGGAGGTAATGAGGCAATGCCTTTTTTTGTGATTTGGAAGCTTATTTTGAGTCCGTGAAGCAGTTAGAGGGGTGTTATGTTGCCCCCGGGAACAAGGCATTGACGCTCACTGAAAATTGACTAGTGGCGCGAATTACGTATGCTTAATTGCTCCAAGTTAAAAAAAAAAACAAGTTGGGTAAACAGACCTACGCTCATGTCAGAAGGGTTTTGTATTCAATTTACAAAATACAGTCATCAGATCGAATACAATCAAGAAACATGTCAAAGACAATTTTATTGGCGAAAATATGAAATTCGAAGATCATACTATTATTAACAAAGTTGAACGAATTTCAACTTCTGAGGTCTTTGTTATTTTTATACTCATAAATATCTCCCTTGATAATTATTTCAGATGTCCATTCGCGAGGGAGAAACACATTTTTCATGTATTTCCCCCCCTGTGCCCCCACTGAAGCAAAAACTGACAGTTTAAGAACTGTTTTGAAAAGCTCCCATGAAAAATTTCATTTCATACTCATCTTGGCTACCTTTGATGAATTTTTTTTTCAGGGGCCATTCTCCTGTACTGTTATCATCGATTCATGGCCAACTTTTTCGAATCCTAGAATGGTTACAAAGCTCTTTTGCTAGGAGCTCTCTCCCGCCTCTTTGACTTGTTTCACTTATGGTTATTAATTGTGGGTACTCATCTTCAGTCATTCATTAAATTGAATCAAGTGTTCAAAGCATGCACCTTAAACGTTGAAGTTGGCGAGAAATAACTCTAAATTATTCAGTCTTCGCATTGAAAACAGCCACTATTTTGTTTTAGGATTACTGATACCACTAGCTAAACCAATTCTCAAAGATACCCATGATACCTATCATCCCTGAAATTTTCATGCAAATCTTAGCAAAACTGAAGTGTCTGAGTCGGTAAAAAGCGCATGTTGTTCCATAGCCAATGTTGCCATAGTAATAAATGCAGCGTATATTGTTCCATAGTAATACAGGAAAATTCAAACCGCTATAACTTCGCTAATTATGATTCAATCTTTATGAAACTTTCAGGAAAGATCCATCTTATAAGTTGTCATCTGTGTACTGAATTAAGATAAGATAAGATTTTATTCAAGAAAACATAAAATCCATAAATCATACTATTACTAACAAAGTTGAGTGAATTGCGACTTCTCATGTATTTGTTGTTGTTGTACTCATCAAGGCCTACTATCATGATTTTTTTTCAGATTTTTCGGATCACAGGTGTCCAATCGCGAGGGGGGGGGGACACAAATTTTTCGTGTATTTCCCCTCCCTGTGTGCCCCTCTACACAAACTTTGCCAAACTAAGACCTGTTTTAAAAAGTTCTCATCAAGACCTTTCATTTGATACCCATATCGGCTACCTTAAATTAAATTTTTTTTTCGGGGGGTCACTCCCCTATATGGGGAGACCCCCCTTAGATACCTTATAAAATTTTTTTGTAGTTGAACTTTAAAGAGAGCACCACTTTACACCTACATACAAAATTTGATGTTTCTAGCTTAAGTAGTTCCCGAGAAAAACTGCTGTGACACACGGACGGACGGATGGACAGACAGACGGACAGACAGGACGCGATTTTCGAAGAATTACTGAGCATAAATCTAGCTTTATTAATTAATGATAACGAACTGATTACAATACATTCATACTCGTATTTATAACATGAAAAATATGCTTATTTCGGAACTTGCAAAATGTTGAGCTAATTTATAGATTTAAAATGAAAATTATTAATGATGATTGTGCAGCACGTTTTATAGGTGATTGCCTATGGTCGCAAATGTTGATATTGACGACGTAACTCCTCGCCCCTAAGAGAACGACAGCTAGATGAACTTGGGTTCAGCTGGAACAGGACCCGGGTCTCGATGCTGGTCATGATTTTTCCTTTTGCAGTATAACTATGCGCTGATGATTATGATGGCACTTAGCAGGATCCCGGAAACTGGGAAAATGCAGTTCCAAACGTAGCTGGGAATTTCTAATAGTTGGAAGTAGCCTTCGTCCGGGAATTTGTATCTATTTAGTAGATGGAGTTGGATATCTTTTAGAGTGTCGGTGCTGTTAATCCCAATTGATGTTATAGGGAAGATGTCTATGTTGTCTCAGAAAATACTGCTTTCACTGTTGTATGTGATTTCATTTATTGAAATTTCGCATTTTTCGAAGTGTACTCGTATTAGTGCAATGCCAGTGATTGTTCTGTTTGAGATTCCGCAAGTTGTTTCCAGTTTGGTTTCGGGAATGTTTACTGCGAGGATATAATTTGGTTCGGGTTGTGATATTTCTGGTACTCCTGAAGCGATCTCGTATTGGCAGGATGCTGGCATGCCGTTCATGATGTTTGCTATGCACATGGAATTTTTCGACTCTTGCTGATTAGTTTCTTTCTTGCAGTAATATATTCCCTCGATTTTTGGGCATGTTATGTCAAAAATTGAACACTTTGGGTTTCTAGGATGACATAGGGTTTTGTAATAATCTGTGCCTTCTGCCGAGGAAGAGGTATGATGTGGAAAAATGGGTAAGTGACGTTAGATAGGATTGGAATTTGTATGTTAAATATTATATTCGAATTATTGTAGTAAGCTTGAAGTTTAAGAAGTTCATAAATATTTTCATCTGATTCGATTTCTACTGATTGGCTTTGGAGGATTCTGGATATTTCCGTTATTTCTGTTGGGCTTAAAATTTGTTTTGAAATTATGTTCAGTCGGGCAAGTATTATAGCTTCAGCTTTGTCAGAGAGATGATTGTTCAATAGGTCGATATTGTAATTAATTTGGTTTAGATATTGGATATTTTTTTTTTTTGTGGTAGGGAGGTGAAGGCATTTATGCCCGCCGAGTCTGGCAGTGTGGGACTCCCATGGAGGATACCTTTGGACTACCCACTAAACACCTCCCCTGTCAATCTGAGAACCTAGCCTGGAACCGTTTGACACATTACTTCGGGCCAGGTCTCGTTTTGTTACGCCGTGGGGCGCCTTCAAGCTGGGGAGTCCCTTTCCTAGCGGGAGGGGAGGGGGGAAGAGGAATTGCCAGAAGAGCGATCCCCCAGCCCCAGTGCCTCCGGCTGCTGTGATATATTTATATTTTAGGACTGCCCGAGCATAATGTGCCACCTGGTTCCATTTGTCAACCGATTCGAGCATCACCGCAACTATATTATCCGGGGTGAGCTCTCCCGTCTCCCTGTAGAGTTCCCTTCGCAGCCTGGCCCATTTGGTACACGCAAAAAATGTGTGACAGGCATTGTCCTCCTCTCCTCGGCAAAACCGACAATCGGGAGACCGTGACTTGCCGATCTTGTGCAGGTAAGACTGAAAACACCCGTGCCCGCTCAAAAGCTGGGTCAGATAGAAGTCAGTCTCACCATGCCTTCGATTTAGCTACGGTCTCACATCCGGGATGAGGCGCGCAGTCCACCTTCCCTTCGTGCAATTCCTCCAAGACTGCTGCCAATCGTTGAGCGAGCGTTGTCTCTCCTCGCGGACAACGATCTCCCTCGCATCCTCGTTTCGGCGCAGGTAAATAGCGTGGCGCTCTCTAGCAAGGAGGGCGACAGCTATCACGCCTGCAATCACTCTCACCGCCGAGTCGGAGACTGTTGGATACGAAGATGCAATTCTCAGTGCTCCTCTTCTCTGTACCTGTGCCAATCGTTTTCGGTATACCTCCTTGCTGAGAGCGTCGCCCCATACCTCTGCTCCGTACAGTAGCACTGACCCTACAGCACTCATCAAGAGGCGTCTTCTTGATGGGCTGGGTCCCCCTACGTTGGCCATAAGTCGACTCAGGGCCGATATTCCCGAAGCAGCCTTCTCAGCCGTTGCCCCGATTTGCTCAGAGAAACTCATCTTTGAGTCGATCAGTAGCCCCAGGTACTTCACCGCTGGCTTCGATTCGATCTGTATATCTCCAATACTGATCATCCTTACTCTAGGGATTCTCTTTTTTGTCAAGATGACCACTTCGGTTTTCTCCAGTGCTAAACTGAGCCCGCGAGCAGTCATCCAGTCCCTCACTCGGCGCATTAGCATACCTAGCCTAAGTTGCGCTTGTTCAACGTTGCGTCCGGTGACCAGAGCCGCATCATCATCCGCATAACCGACCAAGCGCGACTCATCTGGCATCTCAAGTCTCAGTAGCCCGTCGTAAGACACATTCCACAGGTCCGGACCAAGGATAGATCCCTGGGCAACACCCGATGTAATTTCCATCCTTCGTTGGCCCTGTGTCGTGTCGTAGAGCAGGCTTCGGTCCTTTAGGTAGTTCCTCAAAAGCCGCATTTGATATTCTGGAACTTGAAAAGAGTTTTCCAGCGTATCCAGAATATCCACCCATCTAGCGGAGTTGAAGGCATTCCTGACGTCGAGTGTCACCAACAGGACGATCCGTCGCTTGATGCGACTATATGCCTCTGCCTTTTGGACCGCGTTCACCACCTCTGCAATCGCATCGATGGTAGAACGTCCTGCTCTAAAGCCGTACTGCCGAGGAGATAGGTCCCCAGCAGCACGAATCGCGTCAGTGAGTCTTCCCTTGATGAGTTTCTCTAGCACTTTCCCAGCCGTGTCTAGCATGCATAACGGGCGGTATGCAGACGGCGATTCGGGATTTCTCTTCCCCTTGCTGACCAGCACGAGCCTCGCCACCTTCCATCGTACCGGGAAAACCCCGTCCCGTAGGCAAGCGTTGAATGTGCTGAGCAGCAAGTCAGGACAATGGTGATAGACGAGCTGCAAAACCTCAGCTGGAACACCATCTAGACCTGGAGCCTTCCTCGCTTTCAGGGAGAGGACTGCCTCCTCCAGTTCCAGCTGTGTGAAGAGTGGGCACTCGACTGCTGTTTCACCATGGACAGCGTCAACACGGACGGGATGGGCGGGGAAGAGTCCCCGCACTATCGCGTCCATCTTTTCCGCGTCATGTATACAAGGCTTCCGTAGGGCACCAAGTTTCCCCATGACCAGCTTGTAGCCAAGGCCCCAGGGATCCCTATTTACATCGTCCACGAGGTCTTGCCAGCATCGGGCCTTGCTCTTGTTAATAAGCCTGCGAAGATATTTCCTGCCGGACCTGTATGCTGCTAGCCTAGTGTCTGCCTCCTCCCGTGTTCGCGCCCGCTGGGCCTCTCGCCGAAGTTTGTGACACTCGCTTCTTTGTTCGGCGATCTCGTTTGACCACCAGTATACTGGAGGCTTACCATGTCGGGGTCTCCGGCGGGGCATGGAAGACTCGCAAGCAGCTATGATGGTACTCATAGTTGAGTTCACCAAGTCCTTGGCTGTAGGCCCTCCACTCCCTGGCGGAGCTCCCAGCAACGGTGCGCCTGCCGTAAGCGCGTCAGTGAACCTCTCGACGTCCATCCTCCCAGTCCTCCATCCGAGGATTGAAGTTTGGGCATATGCACGCAGAGTGGCACCGTCGTGAATCTCAACAGCTATATACTGGTGATCACTAGCCGAGTAGTCCTCTAGTACTCGCCGGTTGTGTACTCTAGGTACCAGGGACTCCGAAGCGAGTGTCACATCGGGTATGGTTCCTACGCCACCCCAGCGGCGGAAAGTAGGGGTGTTACCAGTATTTAGGACAAAAAGCGCTGTTCTGGCCGCCATGTCCAAGATTTGCTTTCCCCTTGGGTCGGATTGTGGCATACCCCATTCGATGGCTCTAGCGTTGAAGTCTCCCCCGACCAGCATGTGGCCCTCTGTGTTCGAGACAGCGTCCTCCAGGGCATCGAGTTTTGTTCGAAAGGATCGCATTGCCTCGTTAGGCGTCAGATAAACACTGAAATATGTTATCCCTGAACACCGCACCCACAGAAAACCATCCCCGCGTCCATGGCCCTGCACCTGAAGGCGGGCGTTGTCTCGAACCCAGATGGCCGAGGTACCAGTTTGTCAGGGTACCACGCTTGCGAGTCCTTGTTATGATGTTGCTCGCTCAGCAACAGGAGGTCAGCTTTCTTATCCCTCGCAAACTGCTCAAGTAGGTCCTGGGTGTTTGTGCTTCGATGCAAATTGACCTGCAGGATACGGATCATTTGAGTATCGATTTGGCTTTAGTTAGGGCCTCCTTGAAAACCCGGCATCTCCCTGTCCCCGGCTCATGTTTGAGGTCGCCGGGTACTAGCTTAGCATCCTTGCAAAGAATGCATTTTGCCTCGTTCGTGCACTCCTTCCTTTTGTGCCCCGTTTCACCACATTTGTAGCACAGAGATCTCCTGTCGGGTCCCCTACAGCCATAAGCGGTGTGTCCGTATTCGAGGCATCTGAAGCAGCAGATAGGGATCGCTCTTCTCCGTATCCTGCAGATCACCCAACCTATCTTAATTTTGCCCTTCGCCAGGATTTGCTGGGCGTCTTTATCAGCTAGTTCGACAATAGCCATGCGTTGCCCCCTTGTGTTTTCACGTGTCAATCTTGCCTTGACTTCACTTAAGCTGGGGAACTCCCTCCTAATTAGATATTGGATATGGATCATAGAATCGTGCTCCCTCTTAATTTTCTTTTGTGACTGCACTAGATATTTGTTAATAATATCTGTTTGGTTATTGATGTGATTCGGTATATTATCAAATCGCTCCATGATGAGTTTGTTCAATTTAGTTTGTCTAACGATCATGGTTCCCAAGTTTGATTGATTCAACATTAGCTTTTCGATATCCTTGTTTATCTGTACCGCGTCGTCGGCGTCCATGTTACCAGTAATACCCTTTATTATCGAGCCAAGTCCGTTGATTAGTCCTCTTTTCGGTCGAAGTCTGGGCATCAGTGTTTTTAGTTTGTGTGCTAGCTCCTTTGTTTTTGATTTCGTAACCGTTAGTGTGTCTGTTGCTTCAGGTGTTTTGTCGAACTTATTGATTGAGTCTATAATGTTGCCAATAGCTTCCTCGTAGTTCTTAAGTTTTACGATATGAATTACTTTTTGGTATGTGATAATACTTCTACTCATCCCTAGTCGCAGCGGTAGAAGTCCCTAGTTGTTGTTCAGCGTTTGTATTTGTTTTCTCTGTCCTTGAGTCGTCAATATTACCCTGAAATTTACGTCTTCGTTTAATCTTGGATTTATGTAGTTTTTGGTTTCTAATAGTAATAATAACTTTCATGTCCTTCCTTACTTTATGCTTACTAAACCTAGGAGTGGTTTTATTCCGTCTACATTCTTTCCGTTAATACAGTTTCGTTCTCTTTGAGAATTGGTGGGACTGTCCTAGTTTCTTTAGTTTGCCTAAATTATTTTTTACAAGTTCATCAACCCTATTTTTAATTTCTGTAGAAATTTGCGATCTAAATTCATTTAACTTTTTGAGGTAGGCGTGTTGGGTATTGAAGGTAAATTTTCTATTGAATATATGTGTTCTGCCGGAGAATATTTCGTAAGGGGTAAATTTTGTAGTGGAATGAATAGCGTTATTGTAGGTAATAATGGCCTCGTTTAGTATGTCCTCGTGGTCTATGTCTAGATTTTGTTTCTTTCGTTTCTCTAAAATAATTCTGTACGTCTCGGTAAGAGTAGGGTGCCATCTTTCCACATAAGCATTGCTGCTGGATTGTTGGTATGACGGGTAGTGGACCTTGATATTGTATTGTTTTCAGGCCATCATCTCAGTGCCTTGATCTGCAACTAATATTTTGGGGATGCCGTGCAGGCTAATGAAGTGTCGAAGTGACTTTATGATGTTAATACTATTCTTTGTATCTAGTGTATATGCGGCGGCGAATTTTGAGAAACGATCTATGATGGTCAAGATAGATTTACCGTTGATGGTGTAGATGTCCGTGTACAAGCTATCCAGAAACTTGGAATTCTATTTTGGGAGGACTCCTGTCATACTTTTGAATCTGACTGGTTTCGCAATTGTTTATTATTTTTGTCACTTTATCTTTAGGATGAGGAAAGTAATAATCCCTCTTTAGGTGTTGGACTGTTTCGTTTATACCCCTATGATTACTATTTATGTGGTAATCATCTATTAGTTTATCCTGCTCGTCTACGTCTGTTATTTCTTTAAGCATTTCCATGTATCGGATTAACTTAAAAATTCGTGATCCAGAAAAAAATTTAGAGTAAACGGATTGGATTATGCCGAAAATTTCGTCGGTGGTGTATATTGCATTAATTTTGTTTGGTATTTATACGTCGCCTTCCCGAATGTCAACAGGAAGCTTCGCTATGTATTTTGATTAGGAAGGGATTATGTACTTATCAGAAATTATATTTGGTTTGGATTTTAGAGGTATTATAGCCTGGTCGGTATTTAAAGTTTTATTTGCCAGATCAACTTTAGCCTTCAGTTTCGTTAATGTGTCTAAACCTAGTAAACCATCAAAGTATTGGTGAAATTTGTAAATTAGGAATTCTATTTCACCTGGTTGCCGAAATTCAGAGAAGTTTGGAAGAGTAACCTGCTTATTTAGCATGTGTTGGTTTAAGACTGTGTTAATGATGACTGGTTGCGTTATTTGCATGAACATATTCGGGGTTAATGAATGATGTGGAGACTCCTGTGTCGATTATGAATTTCAGATCCCGCCCAAATGGAGAGGATATTTTTACATATGGGAGGTTGGATCCGTGCGTATTGATGTCTATGTATCCCGTTGGGTTACTGAGGCTTTTAGCAGAAAATTTCGTCATCGATTTCATGGCAATTAGCCTCGGATTGTATTTTATTGGCATCGTAAGTGTTCGTATCATAAGGCGGGTTTGATTGGGACTGGTACGCTATGTCCTGTTCGTAACTATCTTCAGCTTCCTGAACATTATCAATTACGTCAGGTTGTCCATAATAATAGTATTCGTCCAAGTCCTGTCTGTAACTTTCGTTAGGGACCGGTTGAAAATTTGTGGTATTTCTATTATCCGTGGGCTGTGGTGGCTGTGGATATGCAACTCCTTGAAAGTAAACCTCGGAGGACCTGTAGAACGGAAAAAGTGGTTGCTCTGAGGTGGCTGATACTGTGGTTGCCTGTTAGGCAAGTGTGTGTTACCGGAACTAGTATCCGTTGGCTCTGGTCAAGGTAGCGTTGTTCGTTGCGAAGGGAAACCGTAATTATTTGGGTTGAAATTAAAGTTTGGGGTTTGATTTGGAGGGTTCTTTTGTTGAGATATATTTTGAGATTGAAAAGGTTGGAATGGTCGAGGTACTTGCTGGAATGGCCTTTGAAGTTGAAAAGGTTGTATTAGGCGAGCCATTGTTCGAGGGTGTTGGAAAAATGGTTGATTATGAGGATACATGGGTTGATGTGGATGAAAAATTGGTAACGTATTGTTGCTAAATCGATTTGTTGGGGTTCTCAATGTCGTTTGAACTAAGGATTTCCCCACAGAATCGGTTGGTGTTTTTCTGAAAACGTTCGAATTTTCGTGTTTCGCATAAAAGATATTCTGTTCCTGTATGCTATATGCAAAGGCACTGGCTAGAGAGTGCGGTTTCATGGCTCTTATAGTAGCACCAAAAGGTTCGTGAAGCCCAGTCAAAATGGCTAGGCACATTTCCGAATAAAGATCCCTTTGGCTTTTAAAACGTTCTCATCTGACTCATGAATTAAGACGTGATTTATCATTGTAGATAGGATTTCAATGATTTCACTGTAATATTTTTCTACGGTTTTCTCATTTTGTTTCGTGTTATGTAAGTCCCTTATCAGTGAGGTCTCATTCCTTTTGTCACTGTAATGAACGGTCAAGTTCGTTTTGATTTCGTACCAGTCTAATGAAGTTCCGTGTATATTCAGAACTTCATTTGCAGGACCTTCAATCTTATTGCGTATAGCGCGTAGCAATACCTTGCTATAAGCAGGTGAAGTTGAACCGATAAGTGATAAGATTTCCTCCACATTATCGATAAAATCTCTCAACAGTCTGGGGTTGCCATTGAATTTCGGCAAGTCCTTAACTGCATCAGGGACTCTGAGAGCATTGAAAACCTCGGTGACGGTAGCCATTGCTGAATCAATGTCTTGGGAACAACCGAAACTATTAAGATCAACGGGCCGATTTGATAAATTAATCACTTCACTTTCGCCGTTATCACTTGACTCCTCACACTTTAATCACTTCTTAAATTTTCTAAGGTTTCGGCTAAGGGTATGATTCTTAAATTTTCCCTATTTCTAATTCTTGGGTATTGGGTATTTTTTGTTCAGATATGGCATATGTAAAAAAATGTTAATATGAAAGGAAAGGAAATGTGTTCAATATTTATTTGACTTACATGCAAAAAAATGGTTATCGTGTTCATTTTATGTAGATTCCAGGGTTTTCCTGGCAATATTCCACTCGATAAACCTTCGATGATGATAATCACTTCCTGAATGCCACCGAAAAAATTATTCAACGCGTAGCGCAAAAATCCGCACGACTGCGCCAATTACGTATGCTTAATTGCTCCAAGTTAAAAAAAAACAGAATTACTGAGCATAAATCTACCTTTATTAATTGATGATAACGAGCTGATTACAATACATTCATACTCGTATTTATTACATGAAAAATATGCTTATTTCGGAACTTGCAAAATGTTGAGCTAATTTCTGGATTTACAATGAAAATTATTAATGATGATTGTGCAGCACGTTTTATGGGTGATTGCATTTGGTCGCATGAAATTAATGATGGTATAATATTGATGATAGCGCAGCACGTTTATAGGTGATTGCCTTTTGTCGCATGAAATTAATGGTGGTATGATATTGATGATTGTGCAGCACGTTTATAGGTGATTGCCTTTGGGCGCAAATGTTGATATTGACGACGTATACACGCGAGTTACTGGCAGGCTAGCATCTGTGGTGTCGTGGAGCGGGTTTTTCTCCCTAGCCTCAAGTCCGACTACAAACTATTTTTTGCACTGACAAATCGTAGAGTGACAACTAAATATAGAAGTTTACAAGTTGGGTAGACAGAACGTCGCTCATGTGAGAAGGATTATGTACTTAACATACGATATGCAGACATATAGAACGAGTCAATTCAAGAAAAACTTAAATGACATGTATAATAAATATATTTTTGCTTTAAAAGAAAAAGAAGAAAGAAAAACCAGAGTTAATCCAGTTTAACTAGCCAACATTTTTTTTTGCAGTATTGCCAAAAGCATTGACTGAAACGAATGTCAAATGTCTTTTTGCTATATTATATATTTGGAAAAAATACAATCGATGGAAAGCCCATGTAGTAGAAAAACCACATATGCTGTTATAGTCGGAGGAAATTCAAACGGCAATAACTTTTGAACATTCTATTAAAACGTATAGAATATATGAACCTTTTAATAGACTACTAAAATACGAGTATATGCGGTGATTCAATTTAATCTATTAATACAGTTTTACTGGCGATTATCAGCAAAGGTCGACAAATTTGTACCTTTAAGTTATTTACCATCGGATCTACTTCCATGATTTTCTCACCTATTATTTTTAGCTGCTCATCTTCAGCTTTTCATTAATACATTCAATCATGTATCTTAAATGATGGTTCGGGAAAAATAACACAATTTTACATAATAATCTAATTTAAAACTGCCGCCATTTTGTTTTGAGATTACGGATGTCATCCGTTGAACAAATTCTCAAAGATTAGAAAAAAGTAAAAAAAAGCGCTTTATTCAAAACTAATCGTTATAAATTTTAAAAGAATGTAAAGCAAATTCCAGCAATAACAAAACAAAAACTTAATGATCCAAATGACTCTCTAAATTTACACCACCAACCAACACTATTCATAAATTATTTATAATTCAAACACAGCAGTGAACTTTAGTCATACACATAATATGATATAACTTCAATCTAATAAAATTCAACCAACAACTTTATTAAGCATTTAACCGTATCTCTAAACGTAATCACATCAACATAACATATACTTAACCTATCCCTAATTTTTAACACAAATAAACAACAACATTAAATGTAGCAATAATGAGCGGAAACTCAAAAACTAAGCAACGAAAAAACACAAAAACTGAAAATAAACACGAGTAATTTAGACATTGTCATTCAACCACCAACACCTAGATTGCTCCGTCCCAGCTCGATCAGCCTCAACAAATCTAGCAAATGAGTATTACCATTGGAATTGTTGGTCTCATGAACTCAAATTCGGAGGATATTTTATCTTCATATCGGTGGCCCGTCTATATATGTGATATATGATTGGGGCACCGTCAGCATCAAAAACATATCTATTCATGCCCAAATACATGAATGCTTCTGGAGGAACGAAGCCTGTTGCGAGGCAAGTCGCAATATACCCGTTCGTAGGATGGAACGGCTATGAAATCCAAGGGTTTTCACTCACAGTTACAGATCTTGCGATATGACTTCAAATAAGGCTCAATACGACGATATCGACTCTTGTCAGTTTGATAAATTCTGCTATTCGATATATAATGCTTCCAATCCGTCTCAGGCTTTCTGTGCAAACCAGTACAAGCACGAAGACATTTTCTTTCGAAAACTCTTAATTTTTCCATAATACTAGCACTCTGGTTATACCAGATCTGACATCCATATGTTAAAACTGGTCTAACCAGGTCTTGTAACAGATAGTTTTGAACTTTTGTTCAATGTATCTGGAATGAAAGAGTCTTTGTAGAGCCACGAGTACTTTTTGTGCCTTACTGAGCATGATTTTGACATTTTCAGTATAGTACATATACTGATCGGGACGAACACCGAGGTATCGAACACAAAATTTATATGGAACCCTTTCTTAACCACCTTCGCCAGCCATGATGTGGAAATCCTTCCAATTACGTTTTAGGCCTTGACTGACCCCCTAAAGCGTTGCCCGAAACAAAATAATTTCGCACTTCTGTGCATTGATTTTCATTCGCCACTTGTCAGTGTACAACTGTACATCATTGAACATTTTTTGAAGATACTTCTGAACTGTTGTTGCGTTTCAGTCTGCCGTATAGATGATAAGATCATTAGCAAACGATACCAATGATCGCGTTAGCGAGACGTTAAAATCAAAGTCGTTCAATAGCTTGCGAATGAATATTGAGAAGAGCAGAGGGGTAGTAACTGTTCCCCGCTGTAGACCATTCAAGACCTTGAAATTGCGCATTGTCGTCAGATATCAATCAGTTACA
The DNA here is from genome assembly GCA_963969285.1 of Odontomyia ornata. Taxonomy (NCBI): domain Eukaryota; kingdom Metazoa; phylum Arthropoda; class Insecta; order Diptera; family Stratiomyidae; genus Odontomyia; species Odontomyia ornata. The sequence goes on from OZ017740.1 coordinate 136,954,575, forward strand.
ATAAATGATTTCCCATATACCATATTGCACATCATGGTGACAAGGGTCTGGAGAACTTGTCCTGAAGGAGTTTAAAAACTAGCCCATCTAACCACACCGTATCGAAGGCTTTCTCCATATCAATGAGACACGCTCCAACACATTGTCTATCATTTAGTTTCCAACAGATGTCTGAGGTTACTTTCGGTATCGCATGTATGGTCGAATGCCTGGCATGAAAACCAAATTGGCAATTTAGCATCAACTCATGTTTCTCAATGTAGGTGTTTAGTGCTTTGTTGAGTATCACATCAGCAAGGTGTTTTGCTGATGTTAGGGAGCAAACTGATTGGACGATAGCTTTTGGGGCACGACGATTCTTTTCCTTTCTTCAAGATCAGAAATACCTTAACCTTTTTCCACTCATTTGGGAAATATGAATTGCTCAACATGTTGTGGAATAATATGCAATAATTTCTAATAGCAACCTCAGGCAAATGTCGGAGAACTACATTTGGAATACCAACAGTACCACATGATTTCTTATTATTTATCCTTAAAAATGTGAGACACAAGTCTTTATTTTTTTTGTTTTTCGTAGCACTACAGCCCCTTTTGGGCCTTCGCTTAGAGATAGTTAGAGTATCTCATTGTCATGATCGAATGTATCGGCACTCCACAAGGTGATATGATCATTATAACGCTTTGGCCGTGTGTCCGTCCCCCCAGCTGCCATATGTTATGCTTTTAAACCAGCACGTATCATAACAGAACAGGCTTATAGTCCGTCTGAAGAATCACTAGAACTAAATTTCGTTGACGCCAACGAAACTTGAACCAGAGACTTGAACCAGAAACTGCTCTTACCACTAAGCCACTACACCAGTCTTCATAGCTGATAAAATAATCAATAAGATTTATGCTCGGTATGAGGTCAGATGTTAATGTTTCATTGAAATGGAGAAGAGATTCGCCGTTCAGGCCTGATTTGAAGTCGAAAACTTTTGCTTCAACGACCTCTGAAAAGATTTCATTCCCTCTCTCAGAGTTTAGTAGATCAACCAACTCAAAATGTGTTCCAATCAGGACAAGTTTATGCAATCCATCACATTTAATCATGTTTCCATTTCCATCCGGAGTCGATCTATCAATTTCGAGAAGATTTATATCATCACTAGTGACTTCAAGATTCGATACCTTCACTCGAGACTTCTAACGAAATATGCTATTCACTTTCGCGAAAACGCCATCTGGGTCCTGCGGGCTAATATCCCTCAATTTTTCCGACCATTAATTGCTGACCTCACTTCGAAGTATGATCGGATTACATTCCAGACATTCTGCAGGGTAATTTCAACAAAGCCAACGAGGGATGGTTGTAGTCCAAAAATCGTCGATGAATATTCTTGACGCGTATGAGAAGGAGGCTTTTCAATCTTGTCAACCTTGCAAGGGTTGGTGTTTTATATCCTTTCATATTGTGTTGATGTTTAATCTTCGGAACTACTTTCTCAATCGTTTCAATCAATCGCTTAAGATTCTCTAACTTCCACAAATAGAGATCTATTTCATCTTTAGTTAGATTCCTGTCATTAGGAACCATTGAGCAAGAGTTGCCATCATCAGGAGGAGGACATTGCTTCTGGTACTCCCAATTAAACTTCTTGAGAAACTTTCCCCAGTCTGCTTTTTTGAAATTCAGTAGATGATTTTCATGTTGAACTAGAATGAGGAAGAGATCATCCCTTTGAAGATTGATTTCCCATACGATTGCGTTATGGTCGCTATCGCAATGAATCACCTGCAATTTACATTGCGGAGGATAAAAGTCAAATTCGAGTCTTGCGTCAGTAATGCAGAGGTTCAAATGTGAATTTGCCCTAGGTTATGTTGGGATCTCCGACCCATATAGGTTGCACCTGTATTCAATTTGGTTCTCTGTTATCCACGATTTCAGGAATACCCCTCTTGGTCTTGGATTATTGGTGGTGATCAGCCATGATATATGCTTAGCGTTCAGGTCACCAGCAAGAATATAATAACTATGCAGCCTGTTTAATTCGAGTATTTCAAACAAGGAATTGAGCTCTTACTTGAGCTTGAGAACAGTGCCACCAGTTGCATAGGCAGAGATAACGAAAAGGTTATCCCCACCTAGCAGTGAGATTTTGATAACGGACACTTCAAGAGATTTAAAGGTTTAGAATTCGACTTTGTCAATATTGGTGAAATAATAGGGTCTGTGAACCAATATCCCGGTGCCAACTCCCCCATCACCGTTTGCCCTATCGTTTCTTACGAATTTAATATCCTTGAATACATAGAGTGCCATAAATTTACGTGGGTATCAGTGAGAAGCATGATGTCAGGCTTTTGCTTGACAAGGGACTCCAAGAAATAGTCACGTCGATGTAGACTCACAATGGAGTTGACCTTGATGATAAATTATTTTGAGGTATTTGAAAGCCCTAAACGCTGAAAAACAAAGTTAGTTTTAGAATTCTGCTTTCGATTCTCTCCGATAAGCAATTTAATTGCTGATAAATTTTAAGAAGTGGCATTATTGCCACTTACATTATTTATTTTATTTACACTGATCTTTCGCAGCAAGTGCAAATGACACCCACGGGCTTGGTAAGTTTGGTAGAAATGTGTACTTGGCTTTGTTTTGGAGTGAATTTCACCTTTGCATCTTGATATCGGGGGCATCCTCGATATGATGCTGCATGACCTAAGACACCGCAGTTCATACAATATAATTTTTCGTTTGGCTCTGTTTGAGCCAATTTGCACTCGCCGGGAGCATACGCATCTTTGCACTTTACTCATCTATATTTTATGCTGCAATTGGCAGCCGAATATGCAAATCTTTGCCACCTGAAACACTGGTTGACTTCGCTTTTCTGGAGGCACAGAAGTTCAAGTGCCTTGTGTTTTGTAGTGCACTTGAACTGCTTTTTCCCAAAATCTGGACTAAGTAATAAGGCAAGTTTTTACGCTCGACAATCGATCTCCTTGGAGCACCTGAAGGAGGTCGACTGTGTCCTCTCCGCAGTCCAGACCCTTCAATAAAAAGGTATGGTTTTTTCGCTTTCGGGGGTGTATGTAATATGCGGAACATCTCCAGGATTCAATGCACATGTTGCTGCCTGAAAATCAACCAATGACTTAGTTTTAATTGTCAGTTTATCGGCATTGACTCTGGATCTCAAAATCATTTAGTTTATTTTCAGCTACCAAAAGCCGAACCATATCTTTGCCTGTTTGCCCAAATGCATTAATTGGTGGGACTTTTTCTTTCTTTTGATTAACTTTGACGGACAGACCAGCCAACAAAACCCAGTTTTTAATTTTTAAATACTCGATAAATCTATTATCAAGTTTGGTAATACAATGTTCAGAAGTTTTGTTGCCTGTATCCTCGTCAATACTCATGGAATCTTCTAGTCCAGCTAGCGCTGCATAATAGTTCGTGCTGACGTTAGCTCTTCCTGCGTTGACGACGTCCTCTAGATTGGGTTCTTGTTGCGGTTTCTTAGGTTTCTTGCCTTCAATCGCTTTTGAATTCACTTCTTTTTCTTTCTTGCTGGTTTCTTTTGCTTTGTTGAACGTCAATTTTCCGACTAGTTCTTCTAGTGATTGGATCCGAAGTCTGAACTATTCGTTTTCTCTTTCAACCTTCTCAACTTTCTCGATAGCGTTGATTAACTGCTCGATCTCGATGACTGATAAAATTTTCGGTTTTTCTTCGTTTTTATTGAATCTTCGTCATCGTTGGCGAAGGAGACGATCGTTCTGGCTGAAGCCATCGGGCTCCTCCATCTCGTTACCTACTAGAGGGAATATTCTTAAGCCGGGACTTCCCTTGAATGTATTTCCGCTTTTTAGGGGTATTATAAAATCATTTTACAATACCCTACTAAAATCGCGTCCTGTCTGTCCGTCCGTCCGTCCGAGTGTCACACCCCTTTTTCTCGCAAACTACATAAGCTAGAAACACAAGATTTTGTAAGTAGGTGTAAAGTGATGCCCTCTTCAAAGTTATATCACAAAAAGATATTTATAAGGTATTTAAGGGGGGTCTCCCCACATAGGGGAGTGGCCCCTGAAAAAAAAATTTTTTTTTTTATATATAATTTTCTTTATTAGAATGTATGCGGTACAGAGGCCTTATAATATAGTAGGTGTTCTGACAAAGTCATTTCACCATCGTTTGAACATTACTTAAAACTATGCGTTTTATCGTATTCTATGTGATTATTACAATTAGCTAGAGGAAAATTAGGCAAAAACCTCTACTGAACTTATTACTAGCTTAACATAACTTAAATATCTACTTATAACTAGCTAAAATCTATGAGCTGATAGATGGTAGCAACTGCTGATTTTTAATTCGCCAGGGCATGAATCAGCGGATTGGGCGAGTCATTTGCTTTCGCCATTAATTTGTCACGGCGCGATGCAGCGAGCTTATAAATTGGACTTACGCCAGCAAGGCTGTGTAGCTTTTCAGAAGAGAAGTAAAACGGTTTAAGTACCATTTTCAGGTATCTATTTTGGGTAATCTGAAGCTTTGTTACTAGATATTTAGCACATTGGATCCAGGTAGGTGAGCCGTATAGGATGATCGGTTAGATTGCCATTTTGACGATGAGGACTTTGTTTCTGGTGTTCGGACGTGAATTAAGGTTAAGAAGGGGGTAAAGCGGCCTTGAACGCTTTGGAGCTAATATGCTCAATATGTCTTCTGAAGGTTAGTTTTTTGTCGAATATAAGTCCAAGATAATTAAGATCCTCACTCCAGGGAATTGTTTGCCCTAAAAAAATTATTGGTCGCTTGGGTAGGTGAGCAGGCTTACGCTTCCTGGTGAAGTATATTGGCTTCGTTTTTTCAACATTAATTTTAATTTTTCATCTATGGTAGTATTGATAAGTAAGTTCTAACGCCGTTTCAAGGCTGGAAATAATGGAAGTTGGATCTGCGCCTATGCTGTATATGCAAATGTCGTCTGCGAAAGCTGCAACTTGGCAGTTTGGTAAAGAAGGGAAGTCAGACGTATAGATGTTATATAGAGATGGGCTTAGGCAGGAGCCTTGCGGAACACCGGAAGTTATACTTTTCACTGGGGAAATGCTTTCCCCTACTTTGACCTGGAACTTCCTATCAGTCAAAAATGCTTTTAAAAGGTTCAACAAGTATGGGGGTGTGTTATATTTCTGAAGTTTATAGACCAGTGCATCATGCCAGACTATATCAGAGGCTTTTTCTACGTCCAGTGTCACCAAACCTACAGACAATTTATTGTACATCGCTGCTTTGACGTCCTTCGTAACACGAAAAAGCTGATGCTCTGTCGAATGTCTGTTTCTGAAGCCGAATTGGAAATCAGGTAAGATATCATTGTTAGCCATTAACTTATTTAATCTTTTCAGGACTATTCTTTCAAAGAGCTTACCTAATCCTGGTAGTAAGCTAATTGGCCTGTAGTTGTCCGGAGAGTGCGGATCTCTTCCAGGCTTCGGGATAGGTATGACTAGAGCTTGTTTCCAGATGGATGGAAAGAAGGAGAGCCTAAGGCAAACGTTGAATAGGTGGCATAAGAATACTATTCCTTTTTTTGGGTAAATTTTAAGTACTATATTCGGCAGGCCTTCGATACCTGGTGCTTTGCCGTTTTTATTTTTTTTAAGTAAACCTACTAACTCCCTGGTTTGTATTAATGCACCAGGAGGTATAGACGTTTGTTAAGGTTGTTGTTCCAAAGCTTTAGCCATCATCATTTCTGCTAAATTGTTGCAGAACCTATTGGAGATATTATGGAACTGCTTAAATTTATCTGCAAGTATATCTGCTTTTCCTTGATTAGAGTAAATATTCTCTTCGTTGTTGTTTGTAATCGAATACGGTAACGCATAATACTTTCGCTTAAAAATTCTATATAAAAACCAGAATTTCCGCGAGTTGTAGTCTAGATTTGTTAGCATGTTGTTCCATCGGAGATTCAGGAGCTCCTTAATTTTATTCTTAATTGCTAGAGTGAGGATATTAGCACCTATTTTGAGAGACCTAATGCGGGTTTTTTGCCATTTACGCCGCAAAGAATTACGCCTCCTTATTAGTTCGTAGGTTTCTTCATCAAATTCTATTAAATTATAGGAAGCTTTTGATCGTTTTGGCACGCTAAACTCGAAAGCTTGCCGGATAGTGTTTGTGAATTGAGTATTGAGCGATTCTATCGTTATTGGTGCTAAGGTCACTCTTTCATTAATAAAACTCCGGATCCAGACCATTTTGCTTTTTTATAGCAGTAGTATGTTTTTGGTGCATTATTAGTACTTCTCGTCATTTCTAGGGAAAAAAAATACAGGTAGATGTGGAGATGAGAGGGCTTGCAAGACACTCAGCTCAGAGGGAGTAATATTTTGGTCACTAAGAACCAGATCTAGAGTGGAACCAACTCCACGAGGAGAGTAGAACGTGGGTTCTTTAGGGAAATGCACGTAGATATTTGTCTTTCTGGCGAGATTAAATAAAATGTGCTCCATTTTGTTGTTTCGTGTGCAATTTCAATGCCAATGTCTAGCGTTCCGGTCCCCGCTAAGTAGAAACCTTTGGTTAGCTTTGCTAAACCATTTCAGATCTCTTCTGAAAAGTTCAACTTTTTGCTTGCTTAGTTTTGTCCCAGGGAAGTAAACACCATATAATTTTATATTTGGTTCTTCGATAATAACGCCAATATTTTCAATTACCGATATTGGACTTTCAGGCACTACCGAATGTTTAATTTTCCTATTTACGGCTATGGCTACGCCACCACCAGTTTTGTCAACGCAATCATATCTGTAAATATGAAAATAGGGATGCTTAAAGCTATCATTTGGCCTTAACCAAGTCTCCGTTATGACAAATATATCTACATTATTTTGAACAGCGAAATTGAACGCTTCAGTATGCTTATTTTTAATGCTTTGTGTATTCCAAACTAATACATTTAATTGTTTATCCATAAAGAAATTTTATAGATAGCTCTACAATGACATTAAACTGTTCTTGTTTTGTTCTACATTTACTTAAATTAGAAATTAGTTAATGAGAAATGGTCAGAAGAGATTCGGGCGAAAAGAGGTTATCGCATAAACTATTTGAAGACTGTGGGTTTTGATTTATGGCCATACCGTAGGACATAGGTGGAGTGGTTGTCGACTTAGCTGAATCTCCCAACTTTTTTCCCATTAATGTTGCATCACTGTTGTCTCGGTTTAGGGTTGGCGTATGAGCTGAAGCTTTTGTCAGCAAAGGGAAATTTGTGCTCGTAATATCGAAGCTGTTTGTTGTTCTCTGAGTAGGAATTGGGGAACTTTTCGAACTTTTTCCCCGACTATTCAGCTTTTGTTTCAGCTGTATATACTCTATTCTCGCCTTGCAATCAAGAGAATCGGCGTAGTGTGCTTCTTTGCAATTACTACAACGAATTTCATTACGTTGCTCTTCTTTTAGCGTGCATTTGCTAAAATCGTGTTCACCACTACATATAGCGCATCTTCTGGGAAGATGGCAGTAAGATGTGTCATGCCCAAAGCGCATACAGTTCCTTCATTGTTTAGGGCCTTTTCGGCTGCTTGTGTAGAAACTCCATCGTACAATAGTGTGCATGATCGTTTTAATTTTGTTTAACTCCGTCATTTTTGTACCCTTTTGTAGATATAAGAGATAGTAAGTGGTTTCGCAATCTCTTAACTTGGGATTGAATAGTTTAATATCAATAGCATTAATATTATGTTCTGTTTTGAGAAGCTTTTTTAGCTCTTCTGGGGAAATTTTATGCGATCCTGTTAAAACTACTTTAAGCGTTGGTAAATCTGAACGTTGGAATGTGAATCAGTTTCATAGCTTTTAAATGTCTCTCCATGATCTCGTAATCTTCCAGATTGATAAGAAAAAGCCTCATACCAATAGACATTATTTTAATTGAAAAATTCGTTATATTCAATTCCTAAAGAATGGCGTCTATCGTATTGCGAGGTAAATCCGTAAATGTTATTGGAGGGACTCTCATCTTAGTTTTTACTTCAGCGTTGGGTTGTTAATCGGTTTCATTGCTATCCGGAAGGTCAGCTAATGGCAACAATCTGTTGGAGTTCGATGAGCAGGATGCGGGAATTTGCGCCATTTTAAAATTGTCACGGAGAAAATTACTCGCCGGGGAGGATTCCCGGCTTCTTTTCCTGCTTTGAGCAGTGTAGGAGATTTCAGATGCACAAGAACTCAATATGTAACTTGAATTAACACCAAAAGAACGTATCAAATAAAGAGAAAGTTACTGTGAATAGTTACTGTGAAACTCGGAATAATAAACACTACGTAGTCATTATGTAAATCAAACGTCTGCTTAGCTCACAGGTCTATGCAAAACTGAAAAGAAAAAAAAAATTCATCGCATGTAGGCAATATGAGTATCAAATGAAAGGCCTTGATTAGAACTTTCCAAAGCAGGTCTTAAAATGACGAGTTTTGCTTTGAAGGGCGCAGGGGAAGGGGACATCTTTCACCCGAAAAATCAGAAAAAAAAATCTCATAGGTGAGACTTTAAGAGGACAAGGGCAGCAAATACCTTAGAAGTCGAAATTCCATCAACTTCAAAACGGGACCCTTAAATTTCCCAAAAGCTACAATTTAAGTTTTTTGAAAGTAATTGTATGTGTTTTGAAAATTTCACAATAATCGAACAACAATTACAAAAACATTAACATGTGATACTAGGGAGATACACGTTTGCAATGGAACTAGACACTATAAATATGTAGGAATTTTGATAAAAATTTTAGAAATGGTTTGTAATATTGGTGTGTTATCATGACTAACTAAGCGATGGGGTCAAAACACTTGAAACAAAATGACGGCGAATATAAAAATGTAATAACCATAACAATTTTTCGAACTCAATTTATGGAATCTGTATATTAGTCAAGTTTTGATATGCAGAATATATCGATTGATTTACTTAATGTTTTACAATACCCTTCTGACAGGAGCACTCTCCTGCCACTTCAACTTTTTTATACTTCATCAGGAAAGAAATTTCAGGCATTCGATAAATGTTCGAATAATTCGACGGTGGCAATATCTTTGTTTATTTTTCCGAGTGAAGAAAGTGAAAGTGAAGAGTTGAGTGTTGGTTAATGTGGTCAGCATTGTATACAGTTAAGTATTTATTGAATAATATTCCAAATGCTTTGGTGAGTGAATTATTGGATATGATTTACGATTAATGTTTTATGATGAGTACTTCGATGGTGAAATCTTAAAAATAATTTTTCATGCATTTCTCCCCGTAAAATAAAATTTTATAAAAGTTTTTCGTCTTCACATTGAATTCTTTTCACGTAATTCGTGCATTAGCTATGTTGGCTTAGTAAGCCCAGCTAATAACCTGTCGACTAATAAGCTCACAAGTGATCGTAATATTTATATTCGATATGCCTAGCAAATGCAAAAATCAAATGTAGTTGACTTAAATAAAAATTAAAAAGTCATGAACATTACTTAACATCTAAATTGAGATCATGCTAATCTATCGAAGGCAGAGTTAGTATCTGATGAGTACTTCTTTGAAGATATTACACTGTTTAACCACCTGCTTAATTTTAGCACTCATTTTGGGACAATAGAATTACTTAAGTCAGCTCTTTTATGGAATTTCAGAATAATCTCCTCCTGTTCATTTTTAGTTGGAACATTTCGTACTTCTTTTTGAGTGAACCTAGCCCTGTAATTTTAAATACAATACAATGGATATAATTCTTGAATGCTTCCCATGACGATCTCCGGTGCTTCGATGCCATTGATAACATTGGGGTGAAGATACCTTTAAAAATACCAACGAAATTTCCCTAGGGTATTGAGGCTCTACAAAAGTATGCTTGAAATAATTAGGGAATGATTTTTCCAACTGGTAACTGGTTTCTTTTCCGCAAAATGCGTTTAGTGGAGTTTTGAAGGAAGTTATTCGATTTTAGGATGAACGATCATCGCTGTGTGTGGAAATAGTCAAAGAATGCAGGTCAATTTTCCTGGGGGTCAGGAAAGGGAATCTGCCCCGACGTTAGCCTTGCTATGCTTATATTTTAGCTCATAATTGAACTCTTCGAGTTTTGCTTTCCAGCGTTTGAGCTTCGTGTGTGTATATTTGTTGCTCAACGCCTTTATGAGCGGCTGGTGGTCTGTGAAAATATGGAATATTTTAGATCCGTACAGGAAGTTCCTCAAAGAATCCAGTGACTAAATAATGACCAACATCTTCTTCTTGTTGGCCACGTAATGCTCCTCTGTTTCAATCAATGTCCTGGATAAGAACGTTATGGCTCGTCTTTCTTGAGCCAAGAAAGCGCCAATAACGTATTATGAAGCGTTTGTAGTCAGCTCGAATGACTTGCTGGAATCTGGGTATGAAAGCATTACTTCTTGTGATATTAAATAATTTTTTATTTTGTTAAATGTATCCAACACCTTCTCTTAATTTATTCTACTCGACATGTTCTTAGGCATTCTGCCGTCTTCCCCTCTTAAAAGTAGAGTAAGGAGCTTCGCTAGTTTGGCATAATCTAAAATGGACCGTCTGTAATAGGCAGACACGCGTAGGGAAGATTTATGCTCCTTAGGAGTTGTACGTGGAGGAAATTTAGCTATTGCTTCATCCTTTTTAGGATTTGTTTTGATACCTTTGCTCAAAATAACGGAACCCAGAAATTCAACTTCTGTTTTCATTAACTCGCACTTGTCTAGTTGAACCTTGAGGTTAGCTTCCTCTAGGGTGGCAAATAGGGGATCAATGTTTTGAAGGTGTTGTTCTTCATCTTTCCCACAATTATAATGACATCATTCCATCCCAATATGCTTTTGGAATATGTCGCTCATTTACTGCAACAATGACATAATTATAAAAAATATGATTTTCGAGTTCTTCTTCTTCTTTGTAGCACTACAGCCCCTCTCGGGCCTTCGCTTAGAGATAGTTAGAGTAGCTCATTTTCATGACCGTATTGATTTTTTCGGAAGTTGGTTTGGTCAGTAACATGCTCCTGTGTGCCTGCTCAGCTATGATATGATCTAATTAAATCAGTACATATCACCACTGAGTGAACACTCAAAGTCTGTCCGAAAAATACCCTGAACTAAATCACGTTGCTTCCAACGAGATTTGAGCCTGGAACCTTTGGCTTATGGGTTCTTGCTCTATCCACTAGACCACACAGACTATTTTCGAGTTATTAGTACAAAAATAATGGATTATTCATGTACTTTTATCTGGAAGAGCGACAGAATTGCTAGTCTCCTAAAACTCATCAGTAAATGGCAGTTGTATCGTTGAAGTACTGACACCATATTGTGAATATATTGCCATGAACAATATATCATCACAGTTGAGATGTAACCGTGAAAGTGGAAACATCTTTGGAGTTTCAAAAACAATGACTTATTTTGTGTTATAACGATATTGCCCATAAGGTAAGATTGCATTCCTTTTTTCTAATATTTAACGAAGATCGCATTATTTTGACTTATGACGTTATTCATGAAAAAATCGAAATGGCTCCTGTTGTTTCATCACGAAATATGACGTTGTTGTTGGAAAAAACTTTGCATATCAGTTTAACATTAGTTGTTACGTCGTTGTTACAAAAAAAAACATATTTCGATTCTTGGGAATCAATTCTGAACTATAACTCATTAAGATGATCTTGCTGTTAATAAATTTCCTAAGTTTAAGTTATTATCATTATAATTTTTGCCATTCTTATTGCTAAGATTAGCATTATACAGTGTTTCGCCCATTTTGCTTATTAGTACACATAATTTTTTGCCGCGCGGAAATAATGGCTCAAATGGCTACGGAGGCGGCCTCGAAAAAGGATGAAAGTTCCCCTATTAAAACCGCTGTAGTTGCTGCTGAATATAATACTGCAACCGACGAAAGTTCTTCTCAAACTCTTGAGGCCTCCGTACAGAGCGGTATTTAACGCAAATCTTAAAAATATAACGTTGATTATAGTTTTTCTTTTTCACAGCAGGCGCCAGTAAGTCTTCTGAACCCATCGCAGGATCTAGTCAGCAGGCTTCCAGTTCTTCATCGTCCTCGGTGTCTTCTCAAAGTACTTCATCATCCAATAATTCTTTCTCAGAAGATGGTGATGATTCGGTTAAAGACATGACGTACAATTAAAGTGGGCGAATTATTCTTTAAGAACACGTTAAAAATTAACGACCGACTGTTTCGCACTGTGCTGGAGAAAAAAGACAAGGTTGCCGATGTTCTACTGGAACCTGATCTAAGAGGGAAGATGGGAATCATAAGTCCATTGATCCGAGTCTGAGAGAAAGAATTAGAAAACACATTGATTATATCCATTACACACGTGCGAATATGTCCAAGCTTTTCATAAAGGGTTACGATGTTAATTGTCAAGAAAACAAAAACTTTTCAGAGAATTAGTTGTATGTTAATATTTTTTTATTCTAATAGAAGGATCTATGACAATTATGTGTGAAACAAAATATCGCCCAAATGCTCGCTACGACTACGATGGCATACTTCTATTCGATGGTCCATATTTTCAATGACTCTGAGACATAATTGAGGCTCCTGACCTGTTTAATTCATGATATTTTTGTAGTGGGTCCTTGTGCTTGGGGGGAAAGAACCCGCCCCACAACTCCGCAACGCTAGCCTGCCAGCGCATTCACGCGTCCCCAGATAAGGCCAATCTCGGCGGATCTCAATACCCTCTCTCTTTCGCCGAGGCAGCAGACCATCCCCGCAGTCCTTTATGGACATTAACATATACCTACTGTTGGGTTTGCTAAGACACGCAATGAAATCATCCAGCAGAACTCGTCAATGCTGAATGAGGAACATGGCAAGAAACAGAAAACAATCGAATCAGACCCCCTTTCAAGCAGCGATGAAGACGATGATGTACCGCTAGCCAAAAAGCGCCGACAAAGCAATCAGAACAAAAATCTAAAATCAGCGTCGAATGAAGAATTGAACAAGAACAATAATAATTCGCGGCGAGTGCGTCACACGGATGAATTCCTAAAGTTAGACACCATAGCCCTGTACAGTCTGCTCGATCAAATAATGAAGCATGAAGATGCTTGGTCATTCTTACGTCAGTCACTCAAAGTGAAGTACCTGACTATCATAAAATTATCGCAGAATCACGTAATTGTTTAGAATATCATAAATTTAGTATGAGATTAATTTTACGCGGGAAAAATGTACCGGATTTTTCATCAAACGGTAAATTCTTTGAAAGAGATTTTTCCATTGTGCAGTTTTGTATTGTTCATTCACCAGTTAACTCGTTCTCGAAATAGTTGCAGTCTTCTATTGTTCGTTCACCAGTTAACTCGTTCTCGAAATAGTTTATAATTAGTTGCAGTTTTGTATTGTTCGTTCACCAGTTAACTCGTTCTCGAAATAGTCTATAATCAGTTGCAAGATTTTCAAGTCGCGAATTAGACAGTATTATTTTGAAATACAAAAATTGGAAATACATAAATTGAAATCGAATTATAGTTTTTTTATCGTGAAACACCTACTATCACTACAGTTTCCCCACTGGTCTCTGCCCTTGAATTCTCCCAACGATGGTTCTACCTACTTAACTTGTTTCTGATTATTTTCTTTTTTTTCATTGTTTGGATACGCTCATCGTTGTTGGGTTGAATTTTGTAAATAAGTTTGATTTTATTAATTAGTAATAAGGCTGAAATTATGTCTATTGTTGGGTATTTTTTAAATAGCTTAAGGTTGATAGTGATTGTAGGTTTATAAATTGAAGTGTAAACATTAATTTGCAACATGTTAGCTTATACGTAAGGAATACTTTTGTGTAATGACATTAGCTTAGGGATATTGCTGTTGATATTTACAGTGGTAAAAGATCAAGTATTTTATTTAAATTAATGGATTTAAGGTAAAACAGTTCCGATACATAGCGAGTAAAAATAAAACTATTTTTCATATTATATGTAGTTTTTAATATGTTTAGTTAGTTTTCCCCCCTACTTTTTACCGCTTATGTTATAATAATAATCATTTTTAATGTAACTAGTAACTATAATGTGAAATTGAGTCTTTTGGATTGATATCTTTGACCTTAAAGTACCATTAAGGCTATTAAGATTTTGTATTAAGTTATATGTTTAAATTCGCTTTATGTTTGTTTGTAAAATCTTTAAATTGGATTCAATAAAGCATATTATTCATCCGTTAATAATTCATCGCCCCCGTTATTAATTGATAGTAGATTTGATAAAGGTTAGAAAACGCATCAAATTGTTAATACATTCTTATGTGGCTCGATCGGCACGTGCACGCTAAGTTATATCCAAATTCCACATTAAAACTAACAGTGTGACAGATAAACTCCAATAATCAAACTTGATTAAGGAGCATATCATAAAATTTCAAACCGCTATTCATAAAAACTTCATTCCGCTTACATGATTTCGATATTAATTTTATGTTTTACACTATGATCTCATTCCAATTTGCATCCCATCGATCCTAAATTTTCTTTTCGTTACTCATTAGCATGTAAATTGCCATAGACCAATTATTAAGTAAATAACCAAAGCCTGGCGCGTAGAAAAGAATCTAAGATACTATAATTTCAGTTGAGGCGATCTAGCATCACCTTCTCTTCCATCTTATCCATAATGCATGCTAATTCAAAAGACATTCAATCAAATACTCGTATTCATGTTTTTCAATATTTTTAGTAGCGCCATTACAAGTGTACAATATCTTCTAAACAAAAATCCACAAAAGACAATCAACAAAGCCAATGTGCCAAAGACAGAGGTCAAAACAACTAGCAAACTTTTCATGCAAGAAATTGAAAAGAAAGAAAGAAAAAAAGCATATGGTAAAAAATTTACTGAATATATTCTATAAAATTAATTATCTATTGGTCTTTTTAGTTTGAATCAATTTGAATATTTAATCAGCCACGAAAATGCAGATGATTAAATACGAGTATGTGGAACTTGTTCTTTTATTTCAATAGAAGTATAATATATAGCAGAAATTCTGAGTCAGATATGCAATTTTTTCATTTTTATATGATTGCAGCATTAAATAGTTTTTTAATGATTTGTAAACGTACCGCACACTATTAAATTATTGCAACTTTTGGTGACACCCAACAATGAGTGAACGATAAAAGCACATAAATATTTACTAATTATCACAATTCTTTTTGGTATCCATATGGACTTTAAATAAGGACTACATAGCATAAATATTAGGTTGTCCCGTAAGTTTCTTTCGCAGATACGCACAAAGTATTAGTATACATCATAGCCATAGTAGAGGAAAACCCGCGGTATATGTTCGCGAAGTAGCGAATAGGTTGGCAATTATATGAATAACCGTCCATAATCATCTGACGAAATTGGGTTACATCAACCGTTCAGATGTGTGGCTTCCTCATGAACTTACTGATCGCAATATACTTGAGCGTGTTTCAACATTTGAACCACTTCTCCAGCGACACCATACGAATCCATTTTTGAAGAGACTTGTCACTGGAAATGAAAGCTGGATACTGTATGAGAATATCGTACGCTCTTGGACCAAAAATACTGAGCTTTTAATTGTCGCGAAACCTGGCCTCCATCCAAAAACAATCAACTCGACAAAATACTGCAGACAACTTGATAATCTAAAGGATGCAATTGTCAGAGAACGACCGGAATTAGTGAACAGACGACGGAAGAGCATGGAGGACATCGTTGCTTGTGTGAACTTTAAATCTTTTCAGTAACTTTAGTTACTCGAAGATTTTTGACGATATCTTCAAATAATGTCTGCAGGTGACAGAATTCATCATTATTTACACGTTGGAAATTCAGCAAATAGCAGTCCCATAATGAGCCTGTCTAGCATCGCTAGATTGGTGCAGCTGCTATAAAACTTGCCGCGTATGGCAGTCATCGTAAATATCCATAGGCTAAAGGTTAATTCAGAAGCATATTCAAAGTGTGCCGCCTCGTCGAGGCAGCATGGATCGAGCAGCATCTGATTTTCGAAGGATTTCTATGAAAATTGGAATTTAAAGAAAATTAAAAATTAGGAGAAATTACGGGATTTTGGAGGAAAATGGAATTTTTTTTATGAAAAAGAAAAGGAAGTAAAGCGCCTGGGCAAGGTGTGTAGAGAACTCCATCGTAGACGGTTCCAAGCCCGGTTGAGAAAGGAGCAGGGAACGCCTTGTTTCCTCAACCCACAGCTTCCATGATTCCGCACCCCCTAGCCCCCAATGAAATGGTAGTAAATGCTCTGGAGTCGTTCATTGGGTTTACTCATTCCCTAATAATGGGACATTAAATGCCGAGTTATGCTAATAACTGTAAATACATCTGCAGCTCTGCTATTAAATCCTAATTAAACCTCCTTGGTGGGGACGAAAGACGCTGAAGGGAATAACCAAGAAGTAATAACCATGCGACCTCGCAAACGGAAGAAGAACTATGGCATTGGATCCTTGAATGTCAGGTCACTCAATTACCCTCGCGCTGCTAAGGATCTTTTACCACAGGCCAGTCAATATAAATTAAAAATACTGGCAATCCAGGAAACAAACTGGACTGGAAATGATATTCAAGACATGAGATCCCTCACAATATTCGAAAGTGGTAAGCCTACCGAAAAACGAGAATTCGGAGTGGTCTTCATTGTGGGTAGGGAGTTATTGATATTAAGGCAGTTAATGAACAGTTGTGTACGATCCGTATAAAAGCGAAATTCTTCAAAATCTGGCTGATTTATGTACACACCCCGACCGAAGAATATGACGAAGAAACGAATGAAAGGCCCTACAATCACCTGGAAAGACTAGTCGACTCATTGCCTACAAACAACACAAAAACAATTCTGGGTGATTTAAATGCTAAGGTTGGCAATGAGATAGCTCATCGGGGAATGGTTGGCGGCTATAGCCTCCACGATAAAACAAATCACAACGGCCAGCGCCTAATTGACTTTGCATGAAGCTGACATCTAGTCATACGTTCGAATTGCTTCCCACATCGACGCATTCATACGATGGCCTGGGTATCACCCGATGGCAACACACCAAACCAGATCAGCCATATTCGGATCCAACACGGTTGGGCCTCAAGCATACTTGACGTCCGTACATACCGAAGACCCAATCTTAACTCGGATCATTACTCGATCAAATTAACCTATCAACGTCGTATGTCAAAGGCATATTCGGCAAAGACCAGCCCGCTACAAAAATTTGACATCGAAAGGCTCCAAACGTCTGTGGTCAAAAATTTCACGGAGATCCTCAACAACCAGCTTATCAGACGCATCGTTAATGACAAGCAACGAGTTCTTGATGGAAGTGAAAGCGGCTAATAAGACCGTGGCAGAACAGATGATCGGACATCAAGCACGGCGCAAAAGAAATGATTGATTCGATAATGAGTGCCAGAATGCGTTAGATAAAAAGAATCAGGCGTACAAAGAATACTCAGGTAGGAAAACCAGGACGAATAGAGAACATATGAAAATCTCAGAAATGTAGCCAATAAGATTATTAGAGTTAAGAAAAGAAAATACTATGACAATCAATTGAGAAGTATAGATATAAGTTTAGCGAGCAACGATACAAGACAAGCATACAAAGTAGCGAAAAGCCTGAAACGTGGTTATTAGCCCAAAATTACTCTCTGTCGTGATGAAATTGGCAATATCATCGCTAATGAACCCAAGATTAAGGAAATACGGGCATTATATTTCAAGAACCTTCTTAATCCTCCTCACAGCCCCAGATCATCGGAGTCTATAGATGTTTGCGGAGAGCTTCCGTTGGCCCCACTAACTCTGAATGAAGCCCAAAAGAATAATAAAGCGTCGGGAATAGATGAGATTCCAGTGGAGCTCATCAAATATGGTGGCAGTAATTTTCATAAAGTTACTCACAAAGTCATCCAGCACATTTGGCAACAAGGACGAACACCGAAAGAGTGGATCCAATCAATTATATTCCCTATCCACAAAAAAGGTGACAAGCTGCAGTGCGAAAACTATAGAGGCATATCACTACTTTGTACGGCGTACAAAATATTTTCAAAAATCCAAGAAAATAAAATCAGATAATACGCCAATAATATTATTGAGGAGTGTCAAGGTGGTTTTAGAGCAGGTAAGTCGACAAGATACCAATTGTTCACAGTCAAGCAGATACTTGAAAAATGCTGGGAGTACAACATAGTCGTACACTAAATTGGTGGTGCAATCAGTGGTCGTAAATAGAGCAATGTACCCCTTAAGCGATCTGTTACTACATCCTATCGATATCTTTGCCATAAATGGTCCAGCATAATCTACTTCAGCATGCGAGAACGGTGGAAAAGGCAGCACGCGGACCTGCGGCAGGTTTCCCATTAAATTTGCACAGTACTTTTGGTATTAATTATCCAGTATTGCGTCCGGATGTAGTTTAATGTTAATGTCGTGCCTCCTCGGAGTGTTTGACGATGAGCATGGTCGATGATCAGATTGTCAGATGATGTTTTTGAAGCCGGAAAATTTGGTGTTTTGCATCTGGTGATAAGTTAGACTTCTGGATCCTTCCCTCAATGCGTAGAGCTCCTACCTTATCTAGAAGTGGGTGTAGAAGCTTATTTCGTCTGCTAAACGGCTCACCATTTTATATGATTGTATGTCCTCATGAAATTCTTCTTACTGCATGATTCTTATAATGCACATTCTGGCCGTGCGTTATTCATCTGAAGATAAATAATCTAAATTTCTTTCTTTTTCAGAAACCCCGCAATTCCTATTGAACCGAAAGCAAAAAGCAGTTACCATGACTTGCCGTGTGAATAGGCAACTGTTGAGATGAAGACTTTATTTACGATCATTGCTTCTTCTAGTAAGTTTACCTTGAGTTTTTGCAATGACCATGCATCGGGTTGTTGTAACAACTACTGGGGCCCTCTCTACCATGCTTTATGTGTTACAAGCTCCCTTGGTCTAATTTCTCTGGATGCTGCATCAGCCGGATTTTTCTGCGATTACACATATCTCCAGATTCTAGTGGGAAATAAATTCTGAATTTCTGAGGTTCTGTTCACAATGAACGTTTCTAAAGTATGAGGGCTATTGTTATCCATGCCAAAACTATTTCCGAGTAACACCATTCAAATACATTGGGTGAGTCTATTTCTAGAGTAGCTTTTGTCGTTGTTAGTAGCCTTGTAAGCAAGGCTTCACAAAGTTTCACACGGGGAATGGTAATTTCTTACTTTAGAGGCGTAGCTTCAGGACTTTCTGGCTGACTTGTAACATAAACTTTATTTTGTGATTCGCTGTTAGGATCGTACAATAAACTTTACCTAGTGAGTTAGTGGTTTGCACGTATACAATTGCTGCGTATCCCTTTTCAGATGCGTCACAGAAAAAACACAGATGAATTTCCTGCCTTTTATGATTGTTAATCCATCTAAGAATCCTGATTGTATGTAGGTATGGTAATTTGTTTGCTGATCCCGTTCGATAAAAACTTTCCAAAGAGCTTGCTTGATTAATTTCACTGATATTGTAATGGATGATAATCCCATAATCCCACAGTAAGCCCTACCCACCACAAGCTACATTAAGCTAACCTAATAAGAAGCATAAAATTTCATTGCAATTACCCGCCAACCACAAATTAGCATGTATGATGTACATAGCATAGACTTCCAAGCAATTGGCGCATGTGAAAGCTATGAAAAGAAAATAATTTCAAATAATTTACTCCTTCGTTGTTGCAGAGACAAAGCTATTCTTCTTATCATCTTCTTCAAAGCTCATTAAGTACCTTCATGTGAATTATCAATCTTTGTTTCCTACTAACAGCATTAACGACCCACATTAAGAGAAAAGCTTAGGTTCCACACTCATTACCCCACACTCCATAAAACCAATTTAAGCTTTCGCAATGAAGCAACAAAAACGACTCGCAAAGCCACATAGATAAAAAACTATTTTCTTGCAAAATTTCCTCGCGAAACTAATAATTCCCGAACAAAAATGTTTGTATCGACCTTACGTTCCTCATGTACAATTTAACTGGGTTGTTCCCGAAACAAAAGAGCATCTAGAGCTTCATAACATATACTAACAAAATTTCCCTACTAACCTATTAACATAACGTATTAATTGCAAAGTACATAACCAAAAGCTTATTTAGCAAGCTTTTCGGTATGGTCTATGGAAATTTAATTATGAAGAAAAATGGAACGAATAAAGGAGTTTATTTTCAAATTTAAAATCATAGAAAGTCTTGAAAAATTTAAAAGGAAAAATTTCGTAGAGTGAAGTAAAAAAACATAAACAATTTTTTTTTTTATTTTTTTTTTTGTTTTGGAAACATTATTGTTGCTACCAAACATCAATAAAACAAAAGTCTCAAAACGGAAAAACGAACGAAAATAGATGTAACGAAGCTAACGAGCTTTATACATAATACAGTTTAAATATTAAAAGAAATCTGAACAAAGATAGAAGTAAATGAATGTAACAATAAAAGGAATAGAACGAAACAAAGCTAAAAAGAAGTTGTATAATTTAAATAACACATAGTAGTAAGTAGAAAAAGAAGCATTAAAAAAACATACAAAAGTTTCAAGAGAAAGCCGTTCATGATATGAAAATATATTGTAAAAAGACAAATAAGCGAAACTGTATATGATTGTGAAATTAGTTCATCAAAGAATTGATTAAATCGTCATGTACATTAACATTTTAAAATGGAGCAAACGAGGGAATAAACATAACAAAAGAAGAAAAAAAACTCATTATTATAAGCTACATAAGTTACAACAATGTAAAAGTATAGTGCAGTAAATTTATTCAAGTAAAAAATAAAACCATATTGTAAAAAAACTAATAAGCAAAACAGTATATAATTGTGAAATTAGTTCATCATAAAACAAAAATTGATATATCTTTATGTGCGTTGACATTTCATTATATAAGTAGTAAAACAAGAAAATGAAGAAAAAAAAGAGAAGAAAGAGAAGAAAATAAAATTCATCATGTTACATACTCATTATGTTACATAAATTACAGCAAAGTAGAATTATAATGCAGTAAATTCATTAAAGTAAAGAATATTACCATATTGTAAGAAGATAAATAAGCGAAACAGTATATAATTGCGAAATTCATTGTATCCTTATAAGCATTAAAATTCTAGTATGTAAATAGAGCAAAACAAAACCAAATGAAAATGCCTAATAAGACTAAGAAAGCAATTAGTTAAAAAGTTCAAAGCAAGGCAACTCAAACAAAAATAATGAAAAAACTTCGTCATTATATTTCAATAAGAAACAAATATTGCAATCAGAAATGAATATTGAAAGGAGCATAACATGACTTTTTATGAAACGATAAGCAAGGGAAAAAAATTCGATTAAAATCGTTTAAATTAGTAATTTTTAAATCAACATTCCAAGTTGACCAATTAAAACAATGAAGCAAAAATGAACACCTTTCGCGACAAGGCTCTTCAAGCCAGTCGTGAACTTTTCTTTTCAGTGGGGAGGCAATGTTACGGGAGCCGCAGTCCAAATATTGCTCGGTTCGTGTTCCGTCATTCCTCTCTGCGTACTGTAAATGGCAACATACATATACGAAAACCTTCGAATTGTAATCAAAGCATCTGTGGGAGCGGCGTCATATCATGGACTAGCAGAAGTGGGTGTGTATCCATACGCGTATTAAGTATCAAACATATACACACAAGACTTCGCAATCGAACGTACCGCCTCTGTGGAACGAATTGGTTACACGCATTTGCAATGAGGCAAATCGAGCGAAAGCTTGAGCTTTGTGGTTGCACCAGTCACAGAGAGATGGCATTAAACAAAAACAACATTACAGTTGAGCTTTGATCATTTAATTGGTAAATGGTCTTCATTAGTTTAGTTGGTAAGCAATTAAGCCAGCATAATTATGCTGCCAAAGAAAATTATAGAAGCAAGAAAATCGAGAAGTATTTCTCCATTTGCTGGCTCAAGGCGTGCGCCCAAGCCTACTCTATCCCAAGGCACTTAGCCCGGGATAAGCGAATCAAGAATACGTTTAAATGCATACTCAAGGCATCCACCCGAGTATAAGCACCCCAAGGCGGTTATGCCCGGGGCCTGCAGTTGAACTAATAATTGATTGATTTATCAACCTGACTGCATACTCAAGGCGTTAGCCTGAGTATTAACGTCCCAAGGCTTTGCACCTGGGGCTAGCAGTTGGATTATTAATCAATTGATTCGTAAATATTACTGCGTGCACAAGGCGTCAGCCCGAGTAACAGTTAAAAGCTTTAATAAATAGATTGGTTTTTCCGAATTTCCTTTTCCCTCTAAATGACTAACAAATATAATTAAAGTAAACGTAAATCGAGTAAATTAACTGTTCCATTAGTATTCCAAATATATTCTAATGTAGGCGTAAGTCCGCAATATTTTGTCCTGTTATAAATAAATAAGCTTCGAAGAATTGATTGTAATTGTATCACCAAACAAAGAAGGAAATAAAACTTAACTCATTAAATAAACGAACAACTTTTCAATGATTTAATTGACAAGTTTGCAGTAGCAGGTAAGTGGTATACGGGAATATCTCTCGCTCCCCGGGAGCCTTGATGTGTATATAGGAATCAAATCAAGCTCCCAGTGCTTGCCAGTATACATAGGGTGTACTGGTATTATAACACAGGCAAGCAAGAATTCAGCTTTGAGAGGACAAGAGCGTCCACAAAGAGATGAGATGACGCTGGGTCCCGAAGCTGGATTTTAACAGTTGCATGATATCATGCTTTCGCAGATTTCCTTTCTCCTACTCTCGTGACTATTGCTTGGATTCTTCGTTTCTTCTTGGGTGATGAGCGAAACCTGCGAACAGGCATCGATTAATGCTCTCATTGATTTGAACTGGCCATGTGCACTTCTTATCCTGACCATCGCGGTCGGGACCAGTACTTGAGGTAACTTAGTACCACCCATGTGCAGCGTGACGGCGTCGTCTTTCATGTAATCAGAATTGGTGATGAGATGTGCTGAAACACCTGTAGCGTCAGTTTTCGATGAACTTTTGCTATTTTTGTACACGTAGCTTCGGTGAAGCAGACTGTAGTGCTTCTTGCCACAAACAGTGCACAATTTTGTAGATCTACATTTTTCTGTTTTGCTGTGCACAACCCAGTTAGTTCTCTATGCTCATTTTTTGAAATCATTACACTAATGTACGTTGTGCTGCAAACTTTCTTTATCTGGGCCCTAAAGCTTTTCTTCTGACCCCTGGTGTGGACTTCTGGCTTTTGATATTTTGTAGTCTTGAAGTTCAAGAATTCGCCAATCGAAGGAATTTCTCGAGGATTGGATAAACTTGATATATCTTTATGTGCGTTGACATTTCATTATATAAGTAGTAAAACAAGAAAATGAAGAAAAAAAAGAGAAGAAAGAGAAGAAAATAAAATTCATCATGTTACATACTCATTATGTTACATAAATTACAGCAAAGTAGAATTATAATGCAGTAAATTCATTAAAGTAAAGAATATTACCATATTGTAAGAAGATAAATAAGCGAAACAGTATATAATTGCGAAATTCATTGTATCCTTATAAGCATTAAAATTCTAGTATGTAAATAGAGCAAAACAAAACCAAATGAAAATGCCTAATAAGACTAAGAAAGCAATTAGTTAAAAAGTTCAAAGCAAGGCAACTCAAACAAAAATAATGAAAAAACTTCGTCATTATATTTCAATAAGAAACAAATATTGCAATCAGAAATGAATATTGAAAGGAGCATAACATGACTTTTTATGAAACGATACGCAAGGGAAAAAAATTCGATTAAAATCGTTTAAATTAGTAATTTTTAAATCAACATTCCAAGTTGACCAATTAAAACAATGAAGCAAAAATGAACACCTTTCGCGACAAGGCTCTTCAAGCCAGTCGTGAACTTTTCTTTTCAGTGGGGAGGCAATGTTACGGGAGCCGCAGTCCAAACATTGCTCGGTTCGTGTTCCGTCATTCCTCTCTGCGTACTGTAAATGACAACATTCATATACGAAAACCTTCGAATTGTAATCAAAGCATCTGTGGGAGCGGCGTCATATCATGGACTAGCAGAAGTGAGTGTGTATCCATACGCGTATTAAGTATCAAACATATACACACAAGACTTCGCAATCGAACGTACCGCCTCTGTGGAACGAATTGGTTACACGCATTTGCAATGAGGCAAATCGAGCGAAAGCTTGAGCTTTGTGGTTGCACCAGTCACAGAGAGATGGCATTAAACAAAAACAACATTACAGTTGAACTTTGATCATTTGATTGGTAAATTGTCTTCATTAGTTTAGTTGGTAAGCAATTACGCCAGCATAATTATGCTGCCAAAGAAAATTATAGAAGCAAGAAAATCGAGAAGTATTTCTCCATATGCTTGCTCAAGGCGTGCGCCCAAGCTTACTCTATCCCAAGGCACTTAGCCCGGGATAAGCGAATCAAGAATACGTTTAAATGCATACTCAAGGCATCCACCCGAGTATAAGCACCCCAAGGCGGTTATGCCCAGGGCCTGCAGTTGAACTAATAATTGATTGATTTATCAATCTGACTGCATACTCAAGGCGTTAGCCTGAGTATTAACGTCCCAAGGCTTTGCACCTGGGGCTAGCAGTTGGATTATTAATCAATTGATTCGTAAATATTACTGCGTGCACAAGGCGTCAGCCCGAGTAACAGTTAAAAGCTTTAATAAATAGATTGGTTTTTCCGAATTTCCTTTTCCCTCTAAATGACTAACAAATATAATTAAAGTAAACGTAAATCGAGTACAGTTAGTTCCATTAGTATTCTAAATATATCCTAATGTAGGCGTAAGTTCGCAATATTTTGTCCTGTTATAAATAAATAAGCTTCGAAGAATTGATTGTAATTGTATCACCAAACAAAGAAGGAAATAAAACTTAACTCATTAAATAAACGAACAACTTTTCAATGATTTAATTGACAAGTTTGCAGTAGCAGGTAAGTGGTATACGGGAATATCTCTCGCTCCCCGGGAGCCTTGATGTGTATATAGGAAACAAATCAAGCTCCCAGTGCTTGCCAGTATACATAGGGTGCACTGGTATTGTAACACTGGCAAGCAAGAATTCAGCTTTGAGAGGACAAGAGCGTCCACAAAAGGATGAGATGACGCTGGGTCCCGAGGCTGGATTTTAACAGTTGCATATCATGCTTTCGCAGATTTCGTATCTCCTACTCTCGTGACTATTGCTTGGATTCTTCGTTTCTTCTTAGGTGATGAGCGAAACCTGCGAACAGGCATCGATTAATGCTCTCATTGATTTGAGCTGGCCATGTGCACTTCTTATCCTGACCATCGCGATCGGGACCAGTACTTGAGGTAACTTAGTACCACCCATGTGCAGCGTGACGGCGTCGTCTTTCATGGAATCAGAATTGGTGATGAGATGTGCTGAAACACCTGTAGCGTCAGTTTTCGATGAACTTTTGCTATTTTTGTACACGTAGCTTCGGTGAAGCAGACTGTAGTGCTTCTTGCCACAAACAGTGCACAATTTTGTAGATCTACATTTTTCTGTTTTGCTGTGCACAACCCAGTTAGTTCTCTATGCTCATTTTTTGAAATCATTACACTAATGTACGTTGTGATGCAAACTTTCTTTATCTGGGCCCTAAAGCTTTTCTTCTGACCCCTGGTGTGGACTTCTGGCTTTTGATATTTTGTAGTCTTGAAGTTCAAGAATTCACCAATCGAAGGCACTTCTCGAGGATTGGATAAACTCTCTTCAAATAAACGCAGACTTTCTGTATCCAGCTTCCACATTGTAATGCAACCGATTATTGGTCCCCATCCATCGATATTGCATTTTAACGTTTTAAGTGCCTCCATGCATTCTCTAATGAGGTCGTACAGCATTATCATATCTTGATTTTTGCGTCAATAATTGCATCAATATAGGTGGTTATTATTTTACGGTTATTGTTGAACCTGGCACGAAGGAGGCTTAGTGCAGTTTCATAGTTGTAGCTAGCAAATATTAGATGGCTTCAGTAGGTATTGCATTTTCTCGACCTTACTTAAATGGTGTTTACTGTGGATGACATTAACATATAAAGTCAAGAGAAAAACTGATAATTATTGTGAAATTTCAGAACAATGAAAACAATATCTGCTTTCTTAGCTCATTTGCATTTACTAAGAATTTAAGATTATAAAGGCATACACATAAGTAATTTAATTGGTATGTGTATTTGAACAAATAATACGATTTCTTTAGAAAGCCTATTAATGATGTGCTTCCCAAAGCCAAATAATTAAGCCATAACGATACTATCAAGCATCAAATTTCATTGCTCCTAAGAAACCGTATATTCGAACTTAAAAGCAAGAATTACAAAAGAACGAATAATATATTTATATAAATGAAAAAAAATTGAATAAAATAAATTGCTAGGCTAACTGAGCCTTTCCCTTCCAGCTAAACCGTTCTTTTCCAGCAGGAGAACGTCGGCGAACGGCGAGTATGCCGCTAAAAGGGTAGGGTTCGTGTAATCCGCGAATGGACGGTTTCGCGTTGCGGTCAGCACGCGGTGCCCTAGCTTGTGGTTGCGTGTTTTTTATTAGCGACGTTTTTTTTGGTTTTGGCTTAGAGTAGTATATCTCGGACACCGCGTCAGTGATATTCGGGAGCGCGTATTTTTAGCGGTTTTCTTTATCATTATTTTTATTTATTTTATAGGAAGATGCATTTTAAAGTAGTCGATGGAAGTTGTTTTACGCGTTATTAAATCGGGCATGTGAACCGGTGACTGAATTTTTGTATTCCGGACTTAGTCTGCTCGCTTAAGACCTGTGACCGAAACTCCTCTCCGAACTAGCTAGCTAGCCAGCAGCCATCTCGGAGTAGACTAAAAGTGTCCGGACTTGTTGACCTGAGGGATACAGTCCGTTGTCACGTTCCAAGACCTCACGTCTAGAACCGATGAGAGGTCGGTTCAGATTTTCTGTGGGAAATCTTGAACGTTGGAGATGTGTGCTAAGTGAGAAAAAAAATCATTACACAAGCATACGACAGTATTGATCGTAACGTACTGTACCAAATAATGCTTTGCTTTGGCATCCCAGCTAAATTAACCCGTCTTACCAAAATGGCAATGACATCGACGACCTCCAAAGTCCGCATCGATAACCAACTCACCGATGACTTTCGCACAAATATCGGACTAAAGCAGGGAGATGGGCTAGCCCCATTGCTATTCAATTTACCTCTGGAGTACGTCATAGGGAAACTACCTGTCGATATACGGGGTATATTACTATAAAAGTCGTGCCAAGTAGTAGCCTATGCGAACGAGGTCAACATTTTGTCACGGTCCTTATTAACTGCCAAAGAACTCTTCCTGAAACTCGACAGCGAAGCAAAACTAGTAGGGCTACAAATCAATGATAATAAAACAAAGCTCATCATGCAGTCTAGGAAAAATACCTCACATACACAAAATATCGCACTTTGAGAATACAATATCAAAAATGTGGACGAATTTGTGTATTTAGGTGCCAAAATAACGAAAACGGGTAATGAAAAGAGACGAAATACGCCGAAGAATACAGCTCGTAAATAAAATAATTTTTTCAGTTTTGACGATCTTGAAGACCAGCTGCATAGTCAGAAAAACAAAGCTCCAAATATACATGGCCACCCAAGCATCCGCAAATATATTGATCGCCTTTGACTGACGGGTCTGGAGGCGACTAATGGAAGCGAGGCTAGACGGTGATCAATGGTGATTCCAATACAACCATGAGCTGTATGAAATTTTTGACGAGTCATAGGTCTCAACGATTGTAAGACTCCGGAAGTTGTAATGGGCTGGACACATGAATCATATGGACGAACAACGGATACTGGTATTCGCTGGGAGAACTGAAGAGCGGAAACCAGTGGGGAAAACGAGGAAACGCTAGTCTGACTCGGTCGGCGAAGAGAGTTCATCGTTGCTCGGATCTTGAAATCGGAGGACGCACTCAATGGACCATATATATGCAGAAAGCGAATGTCCGAAAGGGGCTGTAGTGCTACGAAAGAGGGGAAAACATTACCTCATAGGTAGTGCTTGGATGTGTGTTTATTATGTATGGAGAGTATGAATGTTTCAACGGTTAAAATCACGATATCTCACCAATGGTGTCCGAGCAATTTTCGTGGAGAACTGTATGATCTACAACTTTTGTCGGACCTATTTTTACGATAAAACTTACGGTTTCCGAGAAAAATGGAAATAACCTGAATTTTTTGACGTTTGACCTTGGATAAAATTGTTTGCAGAAGTAAGATTGAAAGGGATTTTTATAAGAGTTTATTTAACTTCCATGCCAATTTTCAGCTCTGCTCTATTTTGACTGGACCGTAGTCCCTTGCATTTTTTTCATTGTGGCGGTAGAAAAAATGTCTCAAAAAAGCCAATATAGTTACTAAGCACTGCCTAAAATGAGACCTACCCTTTGGATCTATCTGCATATTTTCAAGCTACAAATCAACTTCTATCATTTTTAACAAATGTCAAAAAATTTCTTAAGTTCATTAATTTCCAATGATACAATTTGGATGCTTCTTCTTTAATTTTTTTAATAGACTTTTCTTCCAGAAATGTTTACCAAGTTACCATACGTTTTTAATGAACAAGGAGATGGTACTTAAACTGTTGCAGAAATGCAAATGAGCATCATCTTTTCACTTATTAAATTCTGTCTTTTCTGACCTAGTTTTCGGTACACAGAATTCCATTAAAAAGCCAGTGCAAAAGGAAATTTCAATTATCACTGCACGGAAAATACCGGAAGAGAAGCACAGAAAAATGCAGTATAATCAAGTGCACTTGAAACCTCATCATCATCATGATCTTCAATTGCATCTGATTTGCACTAGCCATGAACATCAGGAAATTGATCCTCATCGACTTACTTGGGCCTGATGAGCATTGCTCGTCGAATGTTCAACCCAGATCCAGATGGCTTCATTGTAATTGGTACACGGTATCTGTTCGATGTTGGCGTTACGCAACAATTCTCAAATTACGCTTTAGTATGTTACCTATTAGGTGTGTTACACGGTAACTTGTACCCAGGTTGTGTACATATGTCGATCACCTGTTGTAAACTACGAGTGTTTCGGTTCAAATTACATTTCGCTTTTCGCATGCATTTCTTCTTGCTGCACGGATAATGATATAGTTCCCACAGTGAAAATTGATTGGGAAAGCAAACTACATTTACCATAGCCTTATTAAGCGGTGGTAATAGAAACCGAGGTGTAATTCATTAGCAGAAGCAATAATTGAAATTAGACTTTGCTACTGTTTGCAGCAGTTATGCTTGACATGCAGCCGTGTATTTATGTTGAATGAGAATACTTAACTTTACTTGATTTTCAAGCCATCTCTATTTCTTCGCCTGTTATTCTATCCATATTTTTTCCCCTTCGAGCAATTCGGAGAGTAAATAAGTTTACGTAAATTTCACGCCATGCAAATAGCAAGGGTAAATTATTAATTATACTAATGTAATCAGTTGTTAAATATTTATTTAAATACAAGATTCTTGATTGACCTTACTGAATATTTATTCAACTTGTCTATTTAAACGATCTCCTTGGTCCAATCCAAGTTCGCCAACTCCCTCATAAAATACAATACAAATCATAGGTTCAACATACCCACAAAGATCTTCCTGGTCGTACTGCTCGTATAAAATGATTGCCACTTGCGTACATGTGTATATTTTTCCATTTACTTTTCGATGGTGTACATTCCACCTGCTGTTACTGCAGTTGCAGTTGTAATTTATATGCATTCCAACACGACAATCACGTGTTTCAGGTAAAAAGATCCACCTTTGCATTGCCGGGTTTATTGGTTACATATTGTCGCGATATCGCGCAAAATTCCCAACAGTACTTCAGAGAATGCACCTATTTGAATGGCTCTCCCCTTTCTCTCACTTATCGTATGCATTGCCAAGGTAAAACATTACCTGGATGGCGCAGACGCGGGTCGATGTAACTGCATTGTAATCCGATTTGAACTATACAGGGCCGCTGTTGCATTGATTTTTATATATGTGAGTGAATAATTGTACAGCATAGAGCCAATTTATATACACGGTGATGTGCAGGAAGTTTTCAGAAGCTTAGCAGCTTACACGCTGGTGTTTCCAGTAAAAAAACTTAATGCGATTGTAGCTTCTTAAATATCTGTCCATATATATAAAGTATATGTGTATCCGGTATGGACCAACGGATTTTTATGAAATTTTCAGGGTAAATATATTTTAGTCCAGGGATGGTTCCTGTGAAGGTTTGGTGCCGGTCGGGTGTAAGAAACAAAAACCAGGTTTTTGGCAATTTTTTTTTTCAATTATTTTATAAAATTTGTTTTCTTTCGTTTCTGAAGTGAAACTTTTTACTGGGGGGTAAACATTTTCAGATGTCACGAAAAAGCAGAACCGTTTACACTCCGGGCGAACAGTAAAAGGACATTTGCGCGACAATCTGTTTTAAGTCGAAGTTTAGTCATATGACTTTCAACTAAATTATCACATTCCGCGCGGATCCTTATTGGGGTTAGTTAAGTCAGTTTGGCAATGGTGGTTGCCTAGTATGCATGTTTGGTAGCGGTAGATGGTGGCCACGTGATGGATTGTGATCAAAAGAGAATGAATGAGGCTCGACTAGGAATTCGCTTTGTTGCAAGGTGCTATAACTGACTCCGCCGATGTGAAATGAATACGATTGGCAAGAGTGGGTCGTTGTGGGTGCATGCACATTAATCGTTGGCCTTAGCGCCGATGTACAATATATTGAAGTGGCGACGATGGATAATCATTGCTGAGTATTTGGGGACTATGGGCGTATGCATGATGGTAACAGCGGAAGCCGTTCATGGTCCTAACGCCGGTGTGCATGTGGTGATGACAGATGGTCATTGCTGGGAATTCGGGGTTCATAGGAGTGTACATGGTGATTCGGCAGTAACCGTGCTTGGTCCTAGCATCGATATGCAAGATATTGAAGTGGCGATGGCAGATGGTCGTTGTTGGGTATTTGGGGATGATGTGCGAGTGCATGTTGGTTCGACGGTTGCTGCGCTTGGTCACAGCACCGATATGCATGTAGCGACGACGGATGCTCATTGGGGCTCATTGGTGAATACATGGTGGTTTGGCGGTAACCGTGCCTGGTCCTAGCACCAATGCCGTCTATGTGCATGTGGTGACGGCGGATGGTCATTTCTGGGAATTTGGGGATCATAGGTGAGCACATGCTGGCTCGGCAGGAACCGTGCTCGTTCCTAGTAGCGATGCCGCCGATGTACAAGATATTGAAGTGGCGACGACAGATGATCGCTGCTGGGTATTTGTAGATCATGGGCAAATTCATGCTGGTTCGGCAGTAGTCATGCTTGGTCCAAGCGCCGATGTGCAATATATAATGTATTGAAGTGACGACAATATTTTCAAGTTTACGAAAAAGTACAAGGTGCTTTCGAAAATAAACGAGACTTTTGTCATAAATTTTTTTTGGTGCTGCCATCTGTAAATGAGATAGTACGTTGGAAAGTTGCATCCCTCCCTAACTTCTAGTGAAAGTCTAGTAGCATTTGCTTCAGTGAAAGCGAAGGTATTGCGTCTAAAGTGGCAGTATGTTGGTGTCAGCGGTACAAAAATGAGTTTCGAACAAAGAGCTTATTTCAAATTTTGTTCTAAAGTCGGTAAAACGTTTACCGAAACATTTGAAGGATGAAAAAAGTTTATGGCGATGATTGCTTATCTCGTGCCAGAGTTCATGAGTGGTTTACACGTTTCGGAGATGGGCGTGAGGACATGAATGACGATGAACATACGGGCCACCCAAAATCAGAGTCTGCTTCTCCACGATGTTGCCTTGACACGGTGATGGGCATGCTGGGGATGTCGACCTTCCTAGCCGACGTCCGTCGCACGAAGTTGGCCCTTTCAGTTTGATGGACTTCTATTCTAGCCTCCTGACACGGTCTGCATCTCCACCATTCTGGACAGCTCGGTTTTCTTCGCTTCTTGCAGTCTCTTTGCAGGTGCCCCTTCTCACTGCAATCCCAGCATCTAAGCACACCATTTACTTGCGGCTCTCGCTCATTTTCCACGCGCTCACACCTGCGCTCGTCTGCCACTACCTTGCGAACACGTCCAGTGGTACGAGCCACATTTTTCACTGCCTCATAGTTCAGACTATAAGCCAATGCATCCTTGACTGTTTGCTTTTAAGCTAAACGCACAGCTTGTTGCAATTCCGGGTCCCTTAACGCGCTAATGAATGCTTCTGTTGCTGCGTCATTTCGATGTTCTGGGTCGTAAGCTGAGTAAGCCAAAATTGCCAGTCGCTCAATGTCTTGAGCTAGCTGCTGTAAGGTTTCGCCAGACTTCTGCATCCAATGCCGTAGCTGTGCCCGATAAATCTGCTCCAGATGATCGCCTCCATAACGCATCTCGAGTGCATTCAGTATAGCAGCCGGGTTTGAGTGTAACTCAACGGGAATAGCCTGCAAAAGCTTGGCAGCTGGGCCTCTTAGAGCAAGAATTAATGCGGTTGCTCGTTTCTGCTCATTCCAGTGATTTATCGTAGCGGCTGCTACAAACTGGGTTTTGTAAATGCTCCAGACTGTTTGCCCGTCGAATATCGGTGCTTTCACATGTCTGGATGAGCATTGCGCTGAGATTGTAAGCGGGGCTGTTGAGGTAGTTACTACTGCCTTTGCTGCTTCCAATTCCTTTTTCATGTTTCCCATCTCATGGTTGATTCTCTCCTTGACCTGGCTGACCTTTTCCTTGACCTGGCTGACTTTCCCTCGACCTGGTAAACCTTTTCCTCGACTTAGTCAACCTTTTCCTCGACGCCTTTAATTTGTGTGTTCAGATGGCCGAGCTCCGCTTTTATTTCGGTTGGCTATTCCTCCAGCTTTTGTGTGATGTCTGCCTTGGTTTAGATCGCTTGTTGGTCCAGCTTTGCTGATCGTTCATTTAGCTTCGCTGATTTTTATTTTTTATTTTTATTTCAGATCTATTTTACCGAAAACATTCCAATTACAAAATAGATAGACAAAAAGCTAACACAAAAGGAAGCTACAATTTAACGCAAAATAAACATTATTACAAAAGTTATGAACGAAAGATAATTAGGCAAATTTGAAAAAGGTAACGCAATAAAAATTAGAAATTAAGAATCCTACGCAGCTTGGACTTGAACACTGCGAGCGACTCCAAAGGAGGACCAAGCTGAAGGTATTTATGGTCTCGGGCGAGTTGGACCAATGGGGAATGAAAATAAATATCTGTACGCGCGAAAAGAATCGTGTAAAAATGAGTCGATCTAGTTCTAGATGGAGGGCGTATGCAAATCGCGTTTTGAATATCCGATGATAAAAAACCTCGAGTAAGCTTAAAGAGCAAACATTGGTCGAGGTATTGTCGCCTCAACTCCAAGGAAGGGATGCCAAGGTAGATAAGACGTTCGCTATATGGACGGTAGGATAGTTTATATTTATAGAAAAACGAGCAAGTAAATTTTCTCTGCACGGATTCAACGGCATTCGAAAGGTATGTGTGACGAGGAGATAATATTTGCCATGCGTATTCTAGAATAGAGCGAACGAGTGAGATAAATAGACGGACACATGTTTGAGTGCTAAAAGAAGTGTGGGAACAGCGCAGAACGAAGCCTGCGATTCGAGCTGCTCTAGATGTCATATGGCCGATGTGGCGGTCGAATTTAAGATGTTTGTCAAACGTCACACCAAGATCCTTAAAATGGTCAACTGATAAAAGTACTGAACCTTGAATCTCATAGTCGAAGCTTAAGGTATTTAGTTTATTGGAAAAAAGCATTGATACGGCACCATTCGTCCAATACATTAATGTCATTTTGGAGTATCAAGCAGTCATTCATCGAGCGAATGATCCTGAAGATTTTAAGATCGTCTGCATAGAGAAGACAGTTTGAAGTAAAAGAACTAGGAAGGTCATTGATGAGAAGGTTGAATAGGAGAGGGCTTAGGATAGATCCCTGTGGCACGCCAGAAGTCTGAGCGAAAGGGGCAGAAGAGCACCCGGTCCAAATTACTGAGCAAGAGCGGTTATGGATAAAGGAACTAATCCAGGTATGGAGGGGACCAGCTATTCCGTATTGACCAAGTTTGTATAATAAAGTTTGATGGTCGATGCTGTCGAACGCTTTGGCGAAATCGGTATAAATCACGTCAACTTGGCAACTCGAATCTAGGGCAAGAGCTATGAAATTAGAAAACTCTAGCAGATAAGTAGTGGTTGAGCGACCTTTTATGAACCCACGTTGCTTAACGGAGAGATTTGTATGGAAAGCATTGTAAATTCTGGATTGGACAATCCTCTCTAATATTTTGCCAAAGGATGGGAGGAGAGATATTGGCCAATAATTCGAAACGGAATTGCGGTTGCCGGATTTATGGATGAGGAAAATATTAGCACGTTTCCATGCATCTGGGAAAACACCAGTCGAAAGACTCAAATTAAAAATCAAGGATAGAGGAAAACTCGGAGAAGAGCTTAGCGATTTAATGAAGAAGTTGGGAAGATTGCTCATTTAGCTTCGCTGATTGTTCATCTAGTTTCGTAGTTAAACTGGATGTTAAATTGAAAGACTGTTATCGCTTCTCTTGCTGCATCAGCATCAACATTCGCATCAGCGAATTTTCTGGTTCCTTTGGTTTTGGTGTTTCTGCTTCTCCCTTAAGCTCCGGCATGGTAGATTCATTTATTTTCAAATGTTAGCTTCGCGGATATTATTTATTTTTATTATTTCGGCTTTTATTTATTTTTCCGCCAGTTTCTACGTGACATTTCACTATTGTGCATTTTTCTTTTTTTTATGTTTAAATGTTTTTCACTTTCAAAATTTTCTTTCTCACTTCTTGACACCACTGTCGCGTGTTATGGTTCGCGGCCAATAATTTTAATGTTCCGGGAAAGTGAAAACGCAATGTCTTTTAAATTAAATTAAAAGAGTTTATTTAATTATTTCAAATTGCATCATCACTTATTTAACTATTTCACAATTTTAATTTTCACTATTAAAAGTCTAACTTCCACTTGTCCATAAATTTCTATCGCAATTGTCTTCTAAAATCACTTCACTATTGCTTGATCGCTTTTCAATTTGCACTCCACACACTATCGCAGTTTTTACGATCGCGGTTGAATGAATGATCCCCCCATTCATTCAGCTCGCCTTCATATAGGGTCTCTACCTATTCAGCCCATTTCTCGTACATTGGCGAATGTTCTGCCGAGAGGTACCTGGTATATTCGAGCAGCTTAATGAATAGAGTGACGTCACTTTCAGATGTTGATCATGCTTGGTGGGTTCTCGTGGTTCCGAGTAAATTCATTTTGTTGATGATCTTGATGGTTGTGAAAACAATTGCGACAGTAGCTCGCAGAATTCTTTGTACATGTAACAATATATATATATATATATATATATATATATATATATATATATATATATATATATATATATATATATGTATATATACATATATATATATATATATATATATATATAAATATATATATATATATATATATATATATATATATATATATACATATATATATATATATATATATATATATATATATATATATATATATATATATATATATATATATATATATTTTATGTATTTTTTAACAGTTTCGGGTCGAAAACAAATCAACAAATATTTTCCTGCTGCTATTAATGATGAATTTTTCGGAAAAAAGTATCCATTGGTGAATACATTTTGCGCACGAATTAAAAACATTTTTCGTAATTCCAGTGCGAATAAGGTGAAGCAAACCATTCGAAGCCATATTTAGTCGTTTAGTTATTGTGAAAAAAATTACGTATTGTCGCCATTTTGGAAAGCGGAGTTTT
The DNA here is from genome assembly GCA_963969285.1 of Odontomyia ornata. Classification (NCBI taxonomy): domain Eukaryota; kingdom Metazoa; phylum Arthropoda; class Insecta; order Diptera; family Stratiomyidae; genus Odontomyia; species Odontomyia ornata. The sequence continues at coordinate 136,990,656 of OZ017740.1, forward strand.
GCTTTTTACAATATTACTAGCATTGACTATCTAGGTTTGCATCATGAGACGTCATTAGATACTCTGAGCTAATATCAAACCATATTGTGCTCTGCCTGGCAAAGTCATTCGTCGTATTCGCCAAGGAGAAACTAACAACGCGATCGGAGCCTAAATCGTTGGCTGTCAATTTAATATATATATTTATTAATATATTTTGTGATGATTGGAAAACACAGTTAGCAGTAATTGCGTTTGAACGACATTTCCTTCCAATCGATTACAAGCGTGCCTTTCGGGTGTAAATGACATTCGTCGTGTCAAATGTATGAATTGCTTTGGACATTTGTTCTCTTTTTAGGGTTTTGTAAAATAATTTTACAAAACCCCACTAAAATTGCGTCCTGTCTGCCCGCCCGTCCGTCCGTGTGTTACAGCAATTCTCTCTCTAGAAACAACAAATTTTGTATGCAGGTGCAAAGCGGTGCTCTCTTCAAAGTTCAACTGCAAAAACATTTTATGAGGTATTTAAAGGGGGTCTCCCCATAGTGGGAAGTGCCCCCCGAAAAAAGTATTCATCAAAGCTAGCGGAAATGGGTATCAAATGAAAGGTCTTGATAACAGGTCTTCAAATGACAGTTTTTGCTTTGAGGAGCGCACAGGGAGGGGAAATACACGAAAAATGTGTGTCCCCCCTGTTATCTAAAAAATCTGAAATAAATTATGAAGGTAGGTGTTTATGAGCACAACAACAACAAATACCTTAGAAGTCAAAATCCGTTCAACTTTGTTAATAATAGTATGATCTTCGAATTTCACATTTTCCCCTATGAAATCGTACAGATATCCTTAAATTCAACGAAATTCGACATTTAAGTAGTCTTATTAAAGTTCGTCGTATTTTGCAAGTTTGATGAAAATCAAATAAAATACACGGAATTACAATTACGGGAGACATTTTCAATGAAGCTTTAATATTGTTTGAGGACTTATGCATATCAATCAATAACAAACTCCTTTTTCAACTTGGTATGCCAGCATCGACACGAAACAGAAATGACATGCACCATAGAGACCTGGTCCGGGAACAGAAATTTGATGTAAGCCAACAACATTTTTGGTGCCGGTCTCCTAAGTGCACCATTATACTTAAACACGTTTGAGTTGATAACCACAATCTAATGTGGCAACTTGCATGTTGGGCGTATTCCCACATGCATATAAAGGGTCCAATGTTCACCTTGGAACCACGCGGTCGAGCTGTCCTGTGGATGATGGCGTGTGGTAGAGTGGTAGAGTGTCCGTCATCCACGACGAAACCGCAACAAAATTTTGTTGAAACGCAAACAAGACTTTTAGTTGCTCGTAAAAAAATGCTTACGATAAAGTCATGCAACGTGTAACCAACGAAAATGGCGGAATCTTTTTTCCTAGATGCTCCAGGAGGCACAGGCAAAATATTTCTCATCAATTTTATATTGGCTTCGATTCGAATGCAGCATGAAATTGCAGAAATGGCCTTTTTGGAGTAACTCGTGTGTTTAGTAGAGATGCCATTATTTGGTGATGGATGGTAGCCCGGTGACGTATGCTCTTAGTACAGTTCCTGGTTTAACTCGACACACGGTTTCGAAAATCGAAGAATTAATATCCAAAATTTTCTTCGTAAATGACTTAGAGTAAGTTAAGTGCCACCATGAAGAGTAACGTAGTGAGCTTCAGCGACGAGAAGTGTAGTAATTCGATGTCTATTCAGCATAATTATTGGATGTTTCTCCGAAAAACTCACTGAAGCATTCTCTAATCTTCTGTGAACTCGCATAATGCCTTAAGTATCCAAGAAAGGGCTCAATCTCAATATCTTGCTACGTCTGAGTATCTCTTTTTGGGCTAAAAGACATTTAAGCTCTTCAGCAAATTCTTCGCATAACGTTTCTTTAATCCAGAAATCAAGAGCATTGAGCGCATTTGCAGAAGATAACGGCAACAGAATGTGCGCATCCTTTAAGAGGATGTTGTGGATAAATCTCATCAACACAAGTTTGATAGAGTAGGATATCGATCTAGAAGACTCCAGTGTTTTTAAGAGATTGTTGACAGAGCTACGATAGATGATTTTTCTTCGAAATCACTGGTTGAAAAATCTTGTGGTTTAGCGGATGATTGCCTGAAAGGCCAATGCTTGGGTTCCAAAATTATCTAAGAAGGTCCACTCCACCACAGATCATGATCGATGATTCTTTTAGTTGACAATCCCTTCGAGCCACAGTCGGCAGGATTGTCTATTGATTGCACATGGACCCAAGTGGCGTTAGGAATAGTGCATCGCATTTCACTGACCCTTTTTGCGATGAAATACTTCCATTGACTTAGATTACCAAGTAACCAGTGTAGGACTATAGCCGAGTCTGTCCCCGCAACAGTTTTAATGTCAGGTGAAGCTACAATTTTTAATACGGAACTCACTAATCTAGCTAGTGGCAGCACTCCACAAAGCTCCAAACGCGGTAGCGAGATCTTCTTCAGAGGTACAACTTTTGTCTTAGCAGTGCACAGTTTACAATGTACTATATCGCAAGCAGTTATAACACAAACTTACAGGATGGCGGCGTAGGCAGCTTCAGAAGCACGATGCTGTAATAAACATAAGCAGTCGAGCAGCCCTGTGGTGCTCGGGAGTGGCTATAACTGAAGAAAGAAGGTGGTAATTCCGTCGACACTGCTTAATTTGTTGTTTTACAGATTAAAATTAACTATACCCGTTAAGTTTCCATCCTTTAAGTAGAGATGAGTGATTCACTTCAGCCACTTTAACATCTTTAGGTTTGACATTCCCCTTGTAATGCGACGACCTTCTTCGGAGAAAGTAACGGTTGCTTTTGTACTTTTGAACTTTAACGAGACAAGAAAATTTTGAATTACTGTAGCTTAATCGGCACATAATAGACCATTTCTAAAGATAATAAAAATTGATCAGTACGTCTCGTAGAGTAAAGTACGTGTGATGAATATTTTGCAGTGTAGCTTCGTGGCTTGATAAGAACCCGCCTCATGTGATCCCGCAAATAACTAGTCGACAAGCACGCGTAGGCGGTCGTTAAGCGAAGCTAGTCAGCTGAGCTCGGGCTTGTATATAGCTCGCTGACACTTGTGCCAGGCAATCTGCACCCGTGTCCTACACGGATTTTTAGAAAAAAAATCATCACTAGGCAGCAATTTCTAACCATCGTGAATTACGAAGATCTTGCAATAATTTTAGCTCATTTCGACGTGAAAGCCGTTCATCTATAGTATGTTGAGGTAAGGGATCGTTCGAATTCAGTTACAGAAGCCAACGTTTTCGGAAGGCAATTTTCATGGAGACAACCACTTGACCAATCCAGCTCAAAGGGTCGAAGAGACCCAATGAAGTGGCAAAAAGAGTCCTTTTCGTAACATGATGTGGTTCTGGAGTTATGTTGATACTAAAGCGAAAGTCTTCGCATGCAGGATGCCAAGGAAGTCATGCTCGCGGGGATTTAGAGTAGAATTAATTACACGATCATCTTCAAAAATAGACTGCAGAACCTTCTGACTATTATTGAATCATTTTTTAAGGTTAAAACCACCTGATTCCATTATGTTCAGAAGTTGTTTTTGAGCTTCAAGTGTTGCTGGTACATTTTCGGCGCCAGAGAAGACGTCGTCAACACAGAAGTCTTCATTTATGTCTTGCGCACTAATAGGGAATGTTCATCCAAAGCAAGTTGTTTTAAGGATTTGATCGCTAAATAAGCAGCCGGTTTAGTACCGTACGTTACATTGGCGAGCCGAATGTCTTGAATTTGCTACTCAGGAGAATTTCCCTAAACTATTCGCTGTAGATCCAAACTTTTCATGTCTACTTGAATCTGGTGGTACCTTTTTTCAGCGTCCACAGAGAAAACACGGGGCAGTTTTCTCCATTTCAATATTTACATTAGTAAATCAATGTGCAACTTGGGAACATTACATGAGCAATCATAGAGGGAAAAACCATTTGCAGATTTTCGGGAACCATCAAAACCACTAGGAGTTTAGTTGACGTACAATTTTCTTTTGTGACACCGTGGTGGGGTAAATAATAAGTACTACTAATGTTTTGTTCATGATCAGGAACGCATTTCATATGCTTCAAATCGAAGTATTCCTGCATGAAGTCCAAATACCGCGCCCGAAGGCTCCTATTATTCTTAAATCGATGCTTTGATTGCATAGGTCGCCGAACAGCTAAACTTCTTGATTCACCTAGTAGCGGTGCTCCATTGAGACTCACCAAAAGCAGAAGCTGTACAATGCATCATCCGTTACGGTCTCGTACATGGACTTTTTGAAAAAACCCTTGCAAGCTTTCGCCTCAGGCGACAGAAAGGAAATTGTTTCTTGATGTTCCTCGATCTCTCAGAAACGTCTTAATTGACTCAAAAGATCAACTTCAACGTTTGTGAAACAAGCTATAGCGGCATGTGTAAATGCTCCATTTGAATTAGAATTTGTAGGGCCTAATAGAATTCAAGCCAAGACTGAATACTATGCAATTGGTGTGCTATGTGGATCTTTCCTTATGCCTTCTAGTATTACATGCCCATAGATGTCAGCACCAAGAACTACGTCAACACTTATTGACTCATAGTACTTGGTGTTAGCTAGAATTAAGTCTGAAAGATGTGACCAATTTTTATTTGTTAAATGAGCGAAAAGTAACTTGCCGGTTAATTTTTTAAGCACCTCTGCTTGAACAGCAGCAAACGCTTTGTCTACACATGACTTTAGCATAAATTTCATCGATAAGTTTGCGGTTCCAGCGGAAGTAATGCCAATGCTGCTGATCGGTATGTTAGCGCGATGCTTTTATAACCTCAATCATTGCACCAATCGCCCCGAGATAAAGGTGTCTTGACAGCCTGGATCAATCGACGCCCTGACACAGGATTGATTGCAGGAAGATGAAACTACATTTATGAACGCAATTGCTAATAACACTCGATCGTACACCATTCCTTGACGAGCTGACAGATGAGAAACACACGTGGGTTCTTTATTTGCAACTGCGATAGTTGATACCTTCTGGTGTAGCAATGAATGATGCTCCTTTCCACGAACACGATACGAATGTATTGAAAGACAAGATGATGTTTCGTGACCAAGACGCAAGTAGTTTCCGCAAAGTGACGCCTTGTCTACATGAACTGGTTCCCGCTTGAAAGCAAAACAAAAACCACTACCATTCTTTTTGATGAAATGCAGTTTAGGGTTGCATTGAATTCGATTTGTGTTGAGGTTTTGCGCTATTTCGATCACCGGTGCTAGATATAAATGACTCCATGCACTTACAAGAAAGAAGCTGACGCAGTAGGAAATTCTCCAATGCACTAAACACTGGAAGATCCGTATTGAAACTGATTTCGGAGTCCCACTCTTTGCATAGACCGGTGTTAAATTTCTGAACTGTGACATAAATTAACCAATCGTCCCTATCAACCAGCCGTTTTAAGGATTTCAGGGCTTGAATCAAGAGCAAAGTGCCATCAAACAGACTCTTAACGTTGGCGGCAGTTTCTTTGATGATCTGGGGCAATGCTGACAACTCCCAAAAATGAGAATAAGCCATTAACGGGCTACTAATAAATTCCAGGATGCTTGGAAGTTTGAAGAAGTTACGGCCTTTAAGGCCGAGTGGTAAATGACGATGCTGGTAAGTAGGTCTTGAAACTCTGGCCAATCTATGTAGTGCCGACTAAACAAGTGTACACTTATTCTTGGAACTCGCAACTCTGTATCGGCCTCTCAAGACGGGCCTGTAATTTCTGATATACTTTTTGTGTGTTGGGCAACGATAGAATGTCATTGGGCTTTTTTATACGCAGCGTTAAAAATAGGGGCGTGAAAGCTGTATTCAGCCAATGTTCTCATTTTTGCATGCTCCCATAGTTCACCCAGCCTATTCTTGTGTACAATACACATCGAACATATATGTGTGTGTGTAACAATTTTCAACAGACATGCGCAGAACTGGCATGTTCAGTAGAAGGAAATTTTTTGCTAGAACTACATGTGCTCCGTTTTGTTTAAGGATCAGTGGGGGTTTAGATATGGCAAATATACAAAGAGTGGCGGCATTATTGTTACTAAGGCAAATGAAAAAATTAATTACTTCCATGGATGCCAGAAAATTATGTGCGCCTGCATGAGTACCACAAAAACTTGCAACCCGAAAACAATTATGCCTAGTAAACTAGTTTTAGGAAAAAACACAAATCCTTGCAATAATCGACATGCTATAAATGTCTCAAATATCCAGTGTGCGCGCTTCCATTTAACCATGTTTAAATTGCGATAGTTGTGCGATTATCTCGTTGCAGTCTGTTCCATTTCTCGTAGTCAAGCAATGAAGGGGAGAAAGGCATAATAGCTACGTAGCAAAGTTTCATCTTTTGCGAATATATCTACTGCGCTCAGCACGGTCGTTACTAGAGACCCAACTGATATAGTTTGATGTTCAATATGAAATAATTATATGCTCTGCCCAAGAATTTTTCCAACCGAAAGATATACAACATGCATTTGTGCGTGTATATTACTTGGACTCACCTTAACAAATTTTAGAGTGTTTTCACCATCAAGTTACCTCAATGCCTCTCACTCTTCGTCCCCATATAGCCTTTTTTGCGCTTACTTTTTACGCTACATGTAAAAAAGCCCATTTAGCTCAGCAAAATGTGTGGTGTAAACAATTTCCACTTTCAAAAATAGATCCTTCGTAAAATAGGCGTGCTCTACTTGCTCCTGCTGGGTAGCGAGAGCAAGAATTGTCATGTAATTATCGAAAAATCTTTTCCAATAACTTTTTAGTAACTCCAGCTGAGTTTTGACAACGCCACCATGCCTGTGTGAGGCTGAGGCTAACTTTTTAAAATTCACCATACATTTTTTAATTAATTTTGGTCAGATTAGCCTGTGCTAAGACCAATTTCTCCATAGTATAAATTGATTACCCGGGTGCGGAATTCTTTAAAAAAATATAAGTTTGTTTATTTATTATTATTAAGTGTCGCCTTAAGACTAATTTACAAGTTGGACTTAAAATCTACATAACACCTTGGAGTTGATACAATTCAACGTGACTTGCCGGATGCCGATCAGACGTTCCCATGCCTTCAAGAATATCTCGCTCAAGGTTACAGGTGCAATTAGATCGTTGTATTTTGTCTATTTCTATGGAATTTAGAACTGCATGTATTCGGATTTCAAATTGTGTGGAGCTTACAGTTGCGGGTAATTAAATTTAGATTTGCTTGCATTTTGTTCCTTAACTCTTACCCTATTAAGTTGAATGTCCTCATTCAACATTAAAACAACGGTATTTCGTAGATGCTCGGAGAGTTTTGTAATTCTGGTATGGTATTTTCTTACAGGCTTGGTAAGCATGTGAAGACTGATGGTTTCACTTCCTGTAAGGATGATTGTGCTTGGAGGTTCGGATCAGAATTGGTTTTTCTTGGGGTGGTTGGAGCTACTTTAATGATAACGTTCGAATTTCCCTTATTCCTCAGGTAGGTAACTATTTTTGATGACGTCAGTATTATAAATTATCCATTGATCTGTTTCTTTGCCTGCTTTTATTAGGTTTATTTGCTTCGTGTTGTTGATATGCATCTCTTTAATCAGTTCGAGGGAGAGTATTTTCAAAAGCTCGTCCTTTTACATGTCGATGTGTAGTAGAGGTGGTAGTAGTTGTATATTGGTTGTTTTCGTAGATTTGTAAGTCTGGTTGTTGATGTTGATCGTTACGTTTTCATGTTTGATGAAAAAGGTTTCAGAAAGATGTTGTAATGATCCATTTACCTCGATTTTTCCATTGAAATTGTTGAGCAATATGGTATCGGTAGCAATTTCCTCAACAATGGGAATATGGTGACCGTTCGTTATGTTGCATTCTGCTTTTTTGCTTTTGAACAGGTAAGGGATACAAGTTGAGTGGCTAATGTTTTTGATTTCATTGGCTTTACAAATAGAAAGTTCATTAAAATCTTTGCATCTGTCTATGATTCCGAAATATTCATCGCTATTTTTCAGGACATATTCGAATTCAATTTTGGCTATAAGGTTATGTTTTTTTATTGGTTTTACAAGAAATTGTTCGTATGTAGCTTCATAAGCAGTTGGTACATCTATTATATAGAAAAAGTTTGTATAATTTTGTAAAATTTTTACATCTGCGAATTCTAGAACTTCTTGTACGTTCCTGTATGGAATATGGTTTTCATTGAAAGTATTAATGATTGAATTTATTTTGGATTTTGAGAGGATGTTTGAATTCACAATATTAATTTTCGCTAGTCGGATAGATTCGACAATATTCACCAATTCTTCTTTTATAATTCTTAACTTATATTCTGTGTTCAGGGCTAAAGTAGTTTCGAAAACTCTTTCTTTTTTAGAACGTTTAAAATTTCATCGGTAACATTAGTAATTTAGTTTATTCTTTTACTTTATTCTTTGTTTATAAGGACTTGTCTGTTACTGTTTTCTAAAAGTTCATTCATCTTTCCTGTCAACAAAACAAGATCATCATGATCTGGATTTCCCGCAATGAATTTCCATGCGGATCCAATAAAGTTCAAGGATCTTTTAGTTTTCTTCGGCGTAAATTGAATACTATCCAGAAGATTTTTGTTTGCAATACTTCGTGGGACAGCGATGAATAGAATGGTTTAGATTCCGGGATATGGTTGGCAAGTAGTGGAATGAAATCTTTTAACTTGCCCATTGACTTCACTCTTATAAGCTGTTGTTTTATAGACAGTTATTCCGAACTGATCTTGCATCATGAACAAGATCGATGCCGAATTCAATGATTTCTCACCGTCTATCACAATAACCTTTGGAATACCATAAAAGAGTAAGAGCTCTCGGAGTGGGCCGCACACATCTTCGATCGCTCTGAATTTGAGTTCTCTTGCTTGTGCGAATTTGGTTACTTTGTCAACGGCTGTCAGTATGAGGTGTCCTTCCGTTGAATATATATCAACGTGAAGGATATGGTCTGGAAATTCTGGGACAGGAGTCGCTAGAAGTACAGGATTGTTCGGGTGACGGTCATACTTGTTTTCCTTGCAAATAACGCACTGCTTAACAATCCGCTTTATCTTGGCACTCATTTTGGGGAAATAAAATTGCTCGATTATTTGCAATTGGTTTCCCTTTGCATTCCTGTGAGCTCTTTTATGGAATCTTAAAATAATTTCCTCCTGTTGGCTCTCATTTGAAACATTTTGTACTTCTTTCTGCGTAAGCCTCACCCTGTAGTTTGGGAAATACAGCGGGTAAAGCTCCTGGATAATGCCCATGACGTCTTCTGGTGCCTTGATGCCATTAATAACATTAGGGTTAAGGTATCTCTTGAAAATTCCAACAATATACTCCCTGGTGTACTGGGGTTCCACAAAAGTATGTTTGAAATAGTTAGGGAATGGCTTTTTCAACTGGTAGCCAGTTGCTTCTCCGGTTTTTAGAATTATCTGCGTGCGAAATGCATTAAGTGGGGTTTCAACGGAAGATATCAAATTTTGGGATGAACTATCGTCGCTATGAACTGTAGCGGTCAAAGAATGCACATTGGTTCTTATGGGGGGCCTGGAAAGGGCATCTGCCACGACGTTGGCTTTTCCAGGCTTATATTTAAGCTCATAATCATACTCCCCTAGGGCTGCTTTCTAGCGTTTGAGCTTTGTGTTAGTGTTTTTATTGTTCAACGCGTAGATAAGCGGTTGGTGGTCCGTGAAGATATGAACTTTTTTTGATCCGTACAGGAAGTTTCTCAAGGACTTTAAGGCCCAAATGATGGCCAACATCTCCTGCTCGTTAGCTGCGTACCGCTCTTCTGTTTCGCTCAGTGTTCTTGATACGAATGTTATTGGACGGCCCTCTTGTGCCAAGACAGCACCAATAGCGTATTGTGAAGCATCTGTAGTAGGCTCGAATGATTTACTGAAATCTGGGTATGAGAGCATGATATAAAGGAATTTTTTAGTTTGTCAAATGCCTCTAATGCCTCTTCGTTAAGACTCATTTTTATTTTGCTGGTCATGTTCTTTGATACTTCGCCATCTTCCCCTCTTAAGAGTGAGGTAAGAGGTTTAGCTAGTTTGGCATAATCCAAAATAAACCGTCTGTAATACCCAGACATGTTTAAGAAGGACCTAAGCTCTTTTAGGTTTGTAGGTGGAGGAAATTTCGCTATTGCTTCGACCTTTTCGGGCTTGTCTTGATGCCCTCACTTGAAATCTCGAACCCCAAAAATTCAACTTCGGTCCTCATGAACTCGCACTTGTCCAGTTGAACTTTAAGGTTGGCCTCCTACAGGGTGGCGAATACGGAATCGATATTCTTGAGATTCTCCTTTTTATCCTTTCCCATGATTATGATATCGTCGATATAATTTTTGCACTCAATCCCAATATGTTTTCGGAGAATGTCATGAACCGCTCGTTGGAATGTCGCGGGTCCATTCTTCACTCCAAACGGGAGCCGGTTGAACTCATACTTTCCGTGGTTGACGGAGAACGCAGTTTTATCTTTGTCGGCTTCCCTAAACAGTATTTGGGGGAAGCCGAATTACGGTAAAAAATTTATTTTTCCCTGAGCTAGAAAGTATGTCGTTTATCTCCGGTATGGAGTAACGATCCGCAATTGCAATGGAATTCAATTTCCGATAGTCGATAACTTGTCGGTATTTCTTTTCCTTGGATGCGTCCATCTTCTTTGGGACTACCCAAACTGGAGCATTATATGGAGACTTAGAAGGCCTTATGACACCATCATTTAGCAACTTTTGAATTTCTTTGTCAACGAAGGGTTTTAGTGCCATGGGTTATGGATACGTTTTTGAGTAGACATGGTTGTTATCTGTGGTGTGTATTTCCGCCTCTACTCTGGTAGTGTATGTGAGCTTTTCATCAGGCTCAGCGAACAGTCCCGGATGTTTCTCCAAGACCTTCAATAGTTCCACCGTTTGTCTTTGAGATAGATGAGGTGTTCTTATTCCAATATCATTCACGCCTTCTGATGTGCGTTGCTTCATTGGAATACGTATGTTATCAAGAATTGTTATATAATTTTTTGAGGTATGAATAACAGCCCTAAGTTACATTAAGCTATCATTCCCAATAATGCCGTGGAATGTTTTTAGCGCCGGTAAAATGAAAAACTTGAATGGTGATACTGAGGGGCCAAATAGGTTGATCACAGCGAGGGCCAAATAGGTTGATCACAGCGTGATGAGTGATCTTAATATTGCCTCCTATAGAGTTAGTGAAAAATGGTTTATCGTTTGGGATGCAAAATTTTACACAGCTGGGTTGAATATAATTCTTGTTCGACCTAGTGTCTATAAGGAATTTAAGAATATTACCGCTCTTCGCTAAATATTCAAAATAAGAGAGCGAAGAGCTCGTCAACCTAAAAAATGGATGTTTTGTAGACTATCAGCCTCCTCCTTCAGGTCTGGTTCTTGACAGAGGTCTTCCCGGTCAACAGAACTCCCCTCATGTCCCATATAGTCAACGAGAGTCTCTTCATTAGCTTGATCTTCGTTGATAAGAGCCTCGTTATACTCGTCTAGACCATTTTCGACATCAATGTGGAACGATCGTTGCTGCTTTTGAGGATTTGGTCCCTGGAAGGGAGTTAATCTCTTCGCAGCAAACATCGGTCTAGGCGGAGTTCTATTTTGATAATGAACCACTCGTGAGTGTATGGAGTGATCTATGTCCATGGGCTCAGGCCGTGGCTGTGGTTTCGGGAAAATTCTGGGGGAGGCGGTGCCTGATATTGTGTTGGGTATTGCTGGCGATAGTATTGGTTGGAAGGGTAAGAGTTGTATTGGGGCTGCTGCCTTGTTTGGTAGTGGTCTAGATGTGGACGTTGTTGAACAGGCTGCGAATGGCGCGCTAAATCAAAAGGATGGATGTTTCTAGGCACCGGCACAGTTTTGTTTCTTGGTTATACTGGAGGAGATGGATTACTGCTCACGCGTCGGGTAATATTTTGGGTACTTTTGGCATATTGTGCCCTATAATTGACTTTTTCAAGTTTTAGACATAACTGAAGAGCCTGCGGAATATCAGTAGGTTCCTTCAGTCTTGGGAGATCACCGGTAAGCCCCCTGATAAAAGTATCAAGGGCTTTGTCTCTGTAAGAATGAACCAACATATTCATGGCCTCTCTACCTATTTCCATACGAGATCTTATTCAGTATTAAGGGCAGATGGTGATAACCAGCCTGGTAATATTGTTGGACGCTATCGTTGCCCTGCACTAAACAGGTCATTTGGTACGCAAGAGTTTCCAAATCTCGTTTATCGGCGTAGTGCAGGGTTAAACAACGTGATATGCATTCCCAGTTAAGGGGAGTATTTTAGGATTCTCGGACCGTGACCGACAATTTTGATACGGATAACATTAAAGATTCCGTAATATTTAGCTGACCCTACCAAATGGGAATATATGTAGAGAATTCTTTCAACGCTCTTTTTCCAAGAGCTAAACTCTCCGGATTGTCCGGAAAACTCTCGGAGATTTTTAACAATATCTGGTATTTTGTCCAAATCAGCCAAATTTCCCCTTTGGTCTTCGTTATTTCTTTGATCCACATCGAGATTAGCATTGATATTCGGCATTAATGATTGCTGGACTAAGCGAGGTACATCTCTTGTCAAAATACCAGTGATTATTTCTTCTGATTGTAATTGTGGATTATTATTTTCATTTTGGGGAAGCTGGGGATTTATTTCTTCCTCTTGTACAACGCCCAACCTGGACGGCAAAATTAAATTTGCTCTACGGGCCATTATACGGGAACAGTATATGTGAATGGGAAAAATAGGAAATCGCTATGAAAAATCTTAAGATTACTTACGGTTTTCTTGGCAGTAATTTATCCTTTTCCAACACACACTAATAAATTTTTCTACTTCTCACCGTTAACTTCAAAAACTATGCAACTATTAACTTCGATATGCTTCTTCGCTATTAATTTCAATATATTCTTCTTCTCATAGGCACAATTCACATTAATTTTCCTTTTCTTTTCCTACTCAACTATTTATTAATTCTATTTCAACTATTTAGTAATTCTCGCTCTCACTTACATTTCATTATACTTTTCAGATTAGATGAGCACAAAATTCAATAGATCTTACTCTAAAATAACAAAGAAGGGTTTCATCGCGAAGCGGCTGTCGATTGCGCTCGACTCCTTTTCCTCCAACAGGTTACTAAGGGGCCTCTTTTCTTCGCGGTGCACTAAAGGGTTCACGGGATCTTGCGACGTGTTAATTTTGATTCAATCTTTCGTTGTCTCGATCACCGGGATTAACTTTCGGAAAATCAAAATCTAGGCACGTAATACTTTTAATTAATACTTTCGTTATCTCGACTGCCGGGATTAACTTTCGGTAAATTATTCAAGTACGCAGGTCCCTGCTCGGGCGCCAATTAATTATGCAGGTGCGGAATTCTTCAAAAAAAATATAGGTTTATTATTTATTTATTATTATTAAGTGCCCTCTTAAGACTAATTTACAAGTTGGACTTAAAATCTACATAACACCTCGGAGTTGATACAATTCAACGTGACTTGCCGGATGATACTCAGACGTTCCCATGCCTTCAAGAATGTCTCGCTCGAGGTTACAGGTGCAATTAGATCGTTGTATTTTGTCTATTTCTATGGATTTCAGATTGTGTGGAGCTTACAGTTGCGGGTAATTGAATTTAGATTTGCTTGCATTTTGTTCCTTAACTTATACTTACCCTGGATGTTTAAAATCCGGCTCAAAGAACCAAATCTAACGAGTTAAAACTGTTGATGCTCGATATTTTAAAGAACAGTGCTAATTTCTTTAAATAAATCATGCTTTTATTCATTGGTAAAACACATGACTGATCATACTAAGAATGACAAGCGGAAGAGAGCTTATATAATTTTGTTTCGTTTTTATATCTTTCAACATTTAATTGCATGCTAAGTAAAACACAATATTTGGCTTACTAAATTAACAATTAATTACATGGCAAAGTTACAACTGAACAAAAACAAGGAATTTCATTGGTTAGGAACTAAATACATATTTTACATTATTAAGTACAACCACTGGGACTAAATGTGAACTACTAGAACTTCCATCTGTAATAAGTCAACAGTGCATGTGGTAAGTGTAGGTGGGTGTAATTGTAGAGTCCTCGCCGCGTAATCTGAGATGAGATGAGGTTTGTTGTTGACACATGGTCAAAGGGTGGTACTAACCATATCATTTTCTCGTTTACGGATATATTTGGTCAAGGAGATTCTCAAACCATCTCTAATCGAAGGCCTGAAAGGGATTATAGTGATAAAGTTAAAAATCTGTAATTAGTTTGAGCTATTGTTTTCATTTTCACTGGGAGTATTTCTTCAATACGACCTTAGTTTCCCTCTCCTTTTTTGCTTTCCTTGTAGTTTTTTTTTTTTAGTTTTTTCTGAATATTTTGTTAAAGGCTTTTGTGCTGTTAAGAAAACCCAACTGAAATCAGCTTTGTCCATCTGTGTGTTACAGCAGTGTTTCTCCAAAACCATAGCAGCTACGGACACCAAACTTAGTACGTAGGAAAGAAATGATGACCTGTTGTAAATTTGGGCAGCAGCAAATTTTTCAAAGGTTCTTAAGGGAGTCCCCCGGTACGGTTCGGGGGCCTTTGAAAAAAAATTTTAACGAAAGTAATCGTATAGGGTGCCACCCGGAAGGTCTTGATGAGAGCTTTAAAAACAGGTCACCAGTCTCGTACGATCCAGGGAGAGGAGTAAGGTACAAAAAATGTATCCCCTTGCGATTAGACACCTGTGATTTAAAAAATATTAACAATCATATAGGTGGGGTTTCAAGAGTACAATAACAATTAATACCGTAGAAGTGGTAATTCACTCAACTTTGTTAATAATAGTAGGACTTATGAATTTGATGTTTCCCCATTCAAGCCATTTTTCTTCTTATTTGACATTGTAGCCCCTTTCGGGCCTTTGCTTAGAGATAGTTAGAGTATCGCATTATCTTCATCGAATTTATCAGCATTTGAGAAGGTGATAGGGTCAGTACCACGCTTTAGCCCTTCATCCGTCCAGCCAGCTGCGATACGTTCTGATTTTAAAACAGTACATGTCATAACTGAACGTGCTTAAAGTCGTTCTGAAGAATCATGCGAAACGAATCTCCTTATCACCAAGGGGATTCGATCCAAGCGCCTTCGGCTTACACAGCGGGTACTCTAACCACTACATCACGCGAACTACTTAAAATCGTATTCCCACCTTTAAATGCAATGAAATTTGAAATTTAAGCTATAAAAGGTCTTTATATGTGGTAAGTTTCATGGCAATCAAATTGTATTTATGGAAGTTATCTCTATTTGAATTTTCCCCGATTACAAAAACAGTAACACAGGGTTGTCCTACTATACGTATGATCTTTATAACAGTTCACGATTAAGTTAAAACAAAACCTCAAAAAGTATATTCATATCATATGTTTAAGCATCTATCGGATTAGAAAACAAAATGATTTCATTCATCAGTAGTTCAGGATAAGTATCTACGTTCCGCAATTTGGTATAAAACTTTTCTGGCAGGGCTGTATTCTTACATACTCAAGCCTTGATTCAATTTTCTCCTTTAATTCTCCTTTTCCTCTTATTTTTAATGCCTTATTAATTATCATACCAATTGGATGCCATGTCACCACCACCTTACTGTTTTACAATCTATCTTGCCCGATGCAGCTTCGATCCAGTCTAATCCAGTCATTTAACAACCTCTAGATGTTCAAATTGCAAAGAAAATCTCATAAAATTCCTAGCGGGGTTAGACGTTAGGCATCTTATTGTGTGCCATATATGGATGCATATGGCTTAGTATGGAAGCATGGTAGATAAACGACCGAAAGTCGCAACCTTTACGAATCCGAGTTTTAGTCAGCATTAGCAAAATTAATCAAAAAGTTACACAGATTGTAGGCGTTGGATTCATATCGCGAGATGTTTAAATAGTTTTCGATACAATGTTGTCAATGACCAAGGTAAATACAATATGTAGGATAGAATGTGAACACAGTGTGATAAAGTAGATGTAGATTTATACAGTGGTTGAGTTATGCTAGTCGATTTGATTTATCATCAATAAAATATCAGTTATTCGATAGATAAGAAATGAGAAGGAATCTTAAATCAAATTTCTATGCTACCGGAATTTGTAAGCAAAATAAAGCTATTAAGCTGAAAATAGGGCTTGAAAGTTTTATAATTTTTGACGTCAAAATGGTCTCATGTGGGCGTTTAAGTATTCTTCAGCATCTTTGATGTTTCCTTGATGTTAAATCTAACCATATAATTTATCGTTTTCGCAGGCATTAAGCAGAGAAGTGTTTAGCTAAAAAAAATTTAAATAATTTCTTAAATTTTCCGATAGATATTCAGGCAATCGGACTTGATATTTTGAAGAAAACCGATTTTGCTCAAATATGGATAAAAAGTTGTTGAACTAGGATATAAAGAGCGTTTGGGTGCCCATTAAGTATTCATTTCAATTGCAGATGCAAAATGACGACAATACAGTCATGTAAAAAATTGTCTGTGCACATATAATTTGAGAGCACATGTTAATTTCAAAGTTCTGGTAACTTTGCGGCAACTGTCCAAATCAAACTTTTTTGCATCGTTGAACAGTTTACAAAATTTGCTTAGTTATCGATAAAATATGATTTTAGTATGCAAACAGTTACACTATATCAAACAAGTTGGGTAGACAGAACTACGCTCATGTCAGAAGGGTTTTGTACTCAACCTACGATATGCAGATATCAATAGTGAATAAATTCAAGAAAAAATTCAACGACATCTACAACAATTACATACTCCCTTTAAAAGGAAAAACCGTTGATACACCATTTTAACCTGCTGCCATTTCATTGCAACAAAACTAACAACCATTGACTGAATGAAATCTTATCATTTTATCTGCAAACTAGATCATTCAATTAGAAGTGTAGTGTCTGGTTCGGTTAGAATCCCTCAAGTAAAGGATTTGAATTATATGTTATGTTAATACACAAACTCACTCTTTCGAAATACAATATTTATTCGATATATAACACAATTCGACTTATGCAACTTTAATCCACAAAGGTCTCACTAATAATGATCTTCAATTCTTATTTTCAATATCTCGAAGCCGCGAATTATCAGTCTTCGATTTGTATTGCAGGAATCTGACACGTTCACACTTTTCCACCATTGATTTATCCCGGATGTTTTCTAATTGATGCGGATCAAGTTTCGCGTTGCTTATTTGGAATTTAATGTTTGAGTTATTTTCTTCCGAGTGCTGACACATCGCAATCGGATTGATATTATCTGCATCCGGATGCTGATACATAACTCCTCCCTCCTTAGAAGGACATTCGTCCGCAGATGTCTCAATATTCTGATGAGGCGATTTATCGTTTACTGAAGTCAGTTTCAAATTTAATTTAAATTTCGGATATATGTTTTTAATGCAATAGAAAACAAGAAAGACTGTTATGACAAGAAGTATGGCAAGAGTTGCAGAAAGAATGTAAGTATGATTTTGTTTAAAATATTTCAATTCGGTAATTTCCCGAAGATTTTCGATGTTTGATAAATGAACGTTTTCCAACTTTAATTTGAAAAAAATGTTGGAAAAATTATGAATTGGATCCAGGGTTAATTTTGAGTCAAATTCCTTCACATAGTTAGTGTACAACTGATTATCAATCAAACTTCACAAATCGAAAATTCGATCAACCTTGTGCCAGTAAGTATAACATTCTGAGATAAAACAGAGCTTTTGAGAAGTTTATTTGAATTTATAGACAAAACTAGTCCTTTTTCGAGTTCTTCAACAGATGAAATTTCAGTATATGGAATTTTACAATGATCGCAATAAATTGTTTGATTTAAATATTTCAAATGTTTGGTTTTTTTGTAATATTCATTGTAATACTCAATGACTTCTTTTACGGTAATATTAAGAGTATGATCATCAGTGTTAGGTATTTGTCGTATATAATATGTAGGTAAAGGTTCTGTCAATATTGGCACATTAATAACAAAAATGATAAAGTTCCGCTTGTAGAGAGTACTAATAGTTACATCTTTTAGTTTATCAAAGTCAATATCATTTTCTGTGATCTCATTCTCATTCAATATGGATCTAGTCATTATATTTAATTTTTCTGCATTAATGTTGCCTAAAACCTTCTCTATTTCATCTTTTATTAGGTCAAGCGAATGTTTTAATTCGATATTTGCCACTTGAACTTGTAAGTCTTTAACCGATGGTATTATTAATTCTGAAAATTCTTCAAGTTTCTCATTATTTTTCTGAATGATTTGTTCAATATTTTTAATATTTTCCTTGAAGATATTGTTGATTCGCAATTGGCTATTCATGTTTTTTATGAGTTCTTGATTGTTTTGATCTATAATATTTAAGTGTTCCAATATACTTTCACGATCGTCACTATCCATTGTTCCGAACAAAAATTTATATACGGAACCGACAATATTAATTAATCCGCGCTTTAGGCGAGTTTTCGAGCACTGCTCACAAAGATACAAATATTTTGCAAATGTATTCGTTATACAGTCATCTTTTTTAATTTCAGAGAACATACTGTCCTTTTGGCATGTGTCTATTTGAGATTTAATTACAACAGGAATCAAGTTTTTATTTTATGATAAAGATAATTTACATGACCAGATTCCATGATTGGAAAATTAGAAATAAAATTTGTTTCGTTACATAATTTAATAAGGCTGTGTGATGAAGTAATCAACATATATTTGTAAATTTCGGTACTTTGTACTTTATAGAAAATAGAAATATTAGAAGCCCTATCAATGCACGGAGCCATTGATACCATTCTAAATTTTGTGTTACATTTATTGTTAAAGACAAGACATTTGGGATTGACACTTTCAGAAGGATTCGAGTTCACTATTGCCTTGGATTCGTTTTCCTTGGAGCTGGTGCGATTTAGCACCCTAGCTCCCTTCTATCTGTGAGCAATTATTTGCCCACCATTATTAACGAGATTGTGCTATTCTAATTATTTTCAATTAAATTTTCTTGAAGTTAGCGCGGATAGTTGGATAAGTTTCTTTTGGTAGTGCTTTGCGTTTTAGGATTCCCAGGGTAGTGTTAGGATGGTTGTCTACTTTGTCGAGCAGTTTGAGTGCTTTGTCACGTACGAATATGTCGACAGGTTCTATTCTAAGGTCCTTGTATATGTCCGTATTTCGAACATACCATGGGATTCCGAAAATTTGTCTGATGATTTTGTTTTGCATGGGCAATAGTTCTTTTTTGTTGGTCCGTGTCGTCTGGTAGAAGGCTGTACTACCATACTCATATAGTAGCGTCGGTCGTATTATTTGTTTGTAGATCAGCAGACGGTTCTTGAAATTCAGTTTCTTGGCCTTAAGGAGTGGATAGAGTTGGGATAGCACACTACAGCAATGTCCTTGTTTGTTACGTATGTGGTCGGTACAGGAGAGTTTGTTGTCGAACGTCAGCCCTAGGTACTTGGCTATTCTTGACCAGGAAATACTTTCGTTGTCAACAGTCAGTGTTTTCGGTTGTTGTTGTCTTTTTCTAGTTATAAATAATGCCTGGGTCCTGTCTGTGTTCAACTTGATCTTTCACTGGCGACAATACTTCAAAAGTATGTCTATGGAGAGTCGCAGTTTGGTGGTGATGACCCTTGCTTGTCTGGATGAGTATAAAATACAGGTATCGTCGACATATAGGGACTTGTGGACAGTCAAAGGCAGCCGAGGTAAGTCTGCAGTAAAAATATTGTATAGTATGGGGGAGATGGGTGATCCTTGTGGGACTCCAGCTTGAATTGGCCGCATGGTTAAGAGGTGGTTGATAATATTGACACGAAATGATCTGCCTTTTAGAAAGGAGCCAATGATTTAGATGAGCTGCAGTGGCATTTGGGGTTCATGCATTTTGTAAATAAGTCCTGCATGCCAGACTTTATCGAAAGTTCACTATTGTAGTGTGTATGTTATTATAAAGTAACTTAAGTTCAGTACGGATCAATTTTATTGTATGATCCGTGTATGCATCAGACTCAATCATATGAGCAATTCTATCCAAAGCAGTCTCATACAGTGATATATTTATTCTGTGGTATATTCGTACATAATCTTTGATTAGTTTTGTAGGTTCCTTTGGTATCAGGATTATTCCAGAATCTCATGACACATCTTTAACCGAGATAAATGCTGATGTATTCGAAATTAGTAAAAATAGTGGGAAAATTACTGTCCATGGTTTGATCTGAAATTATCAAGATACAGAGTTAACATGGAAATAAAATGTTTAAATGGCATGAGCTTATTGTTTTCTATTTCAGATTTAATTTTGTCTCTAAATATTGGTATGTCTTTTTGAAAATAATTTGGAACAACATTTTTGAGCACATATCTGATATTAGTTAACAAGAATATTCCACAACCAAATGTGTTTTCCTGTTTAGGAGCGTCAGTGATGCGTGTTTTCCACTTTGAGATATTTATAGGTCGATTAAATAGGCGAAGCAATTCGTTATTTAAGAATTCCAACAAACGTTTGAAAATCTTTTCAGGGTTATTGCGAAGTGAATCGTAATATTCAATTCGCTTAAGAGTCATGTCAATTATGAATAGGGACCAATGGTTGTTATTTGTATTGTAAGGCAATAGCAAATTTTTTTTTCAAAAATGTTGAGTTTATTAGTCCATGAATTTTGAAAATGAGGATTTAAAAGGCATGATAAGAAAAGTGGCGAAAAATAATTAATTTTAGGATCTTCAATTAATGATCCATATGCATCCAGATCTTTATCTGTCAGCCATTCTTCGCTTGAAATTTTAGTTTCAATTGAGTTTTTCCATGTGATGGATGTTTCATCTTGAAACTTTTTTGGTAGTTTTATTTGCTTTGGGGAAATTTTCTTTTTGAGATATTATCGATAATTTTATTTTCTTCATTTGTTAGTATTTCCACTGGTTTAAATTTAGGATTAGATTTAGGAAATCTAGGATTTGTAATATTTTTAAAAACTCGTGAAGGGAATTCAATAGTAGCCTCTTTATCTTTATTTGCTCTGATTGTGCACTTGATTTTAGTGTCAAGTGTTTGTTTATAGACCAATGATTTGCCCACCCTACCGTATTGAATGTCAAACGGTGTTTCATGAGTAGTTGAATGAATTTTATTGTTATAATAATAACAAGCTAATTAAACTAGCTCCTGTATGGGTTCTTTATGTTTTGAAGCTTTTAACTTTCTAATTTGTTCATTAATAGTATTGTGGCAACGGTTGATGTCCGCGTTGCTGCTGTGATTGCCGGGAGTGGTAAAGTGGTAACCTATCTCATGTTTATCTAAAAAGGACTTTACAGTTTTACCATCAAAATCATTTTCCATTATAATCTTGGATGGTTTACCAAATCTAGCTAAGAAATTTATTAAACATTTTTGATATGTTTTGTGTTCAAGATTAAGTATTTCGTCAGTGTAAAAGAACTTCGAGAATCTATCAATTGTCGTAAAAAAATTTACATTATCAACCTGATAAACATCGACATGAATTATTTGATTGATATTGTTAGGGGTTTCGGTTAATGGTATACTAGGCTTTAGCGGATGTCTGTCATATTTGGTAACATTGCAGATATCGCAATTATTTATAAATGAGGTCAAAAGGCGTTTTAATTCATAATGAAATATTTTGTCTTTGATCTGGAGGAAGTTTTCTTGAATTCCGTGATGGTTTCCAGAAGTGTGGACTGACTCAATCAACCTCTTGCATTCGTCGTCTGTAGCATCAGGGAGGTATGTTTGATGAATGGTTATTTTTATATCAGGGTATAAAATTTTGATGGTGTCAAGCACTAGAGTTTCAAAGTTTCGAGATAATTTGCTATATAAACCATAAGAATGTTTGTGATTTTGGTTTTGTTTGAGTAGTGTTATTAATTTATTCTGCTTTATATCTTCCTGTGAAATGTAAATATTTCTATATTTATTGTATGTTGAAGTATCAACGAGTTTTTCATTTGACAAAATTATTCTATTTCTACACAGGTTAACAGGTTTATCTGAAATTTGGAAAATCTTACAGTCACTGGTCTGATAGTTTTCGCTCTCTATAATGTAGTCATATTTTAGACGTGAGAGAAAGTCAGCAACGAGATTGTCCTTTCCTTTAATATACCTAATCAACCCATACCTCATATTCCCCAAGATCAAGCAGCCATCTCTGCAATCGCGGGCTGATGTCTTTCCTTTATATTTTTGAACTAACCATTTTAATGGTGGATGATCCGTGTTAAGATTGAACTCTCGACCGTAAAGATGGATTCGGAATTTTTTTATAGCCCATATGATAGCCAAAAGCTGCTTTTCAATGGTTGCGTAATTGATTTCATGATTATTTAAGATACGGGAGATATACCAGATTGGATGTCCATTTTGGCTAAGGACTGCACCAATTGCAAAGTTTGATGCATCTGTGGTAACTTCAAACGGAATGTCATCCTTAGCATAGCTTAGTACAGGTGGTTTAGACAATGCTTCCTTTAGAGCATTAAAAGCATTGACATAATCGGGATCATTTATGTTTATTTCAATTCCTTTCTTTAGATATTTGTTTAAGGGAAAAGACAGTTTAGCATAGTTCTGTATAAAGCTTCTATAGTAACCAGTGATTCCCAAAAAACTTTTAATTTGTTTTGTTGTTTTGGGTAATTGCAAATCAGTAATTTTTTTGACTAATTTAGGATGGGGTTTAAGTCCCAAAGGTGGCAGAATGTGCCCCAAGTACTCCGGTTCCGATTAAAAAAAAACTGCCTTTATCTGCCTGCAACTTAAGTCCAAATTTATTTCTTCTTTCAAAAATGGCTCTCAAGCACTTAAAATGTTCCTTAAATGAATTACTGAATATCAGGATATCGTCTAAATAGACAATACAAGATTGATTGATCAAATCACTAAGCACCTCGTTTATCATTCTTTGGAAAGCTGCTGGTGCATTCTTCAAACCAAAGGGCATCCTATTAAATTCATAATGCCCTGTTGGCGTGCTGAAGGCAGTTTTTTGTTTGTCGGATTCCTCAATTGGAATCTGATGAAATCCACGTGCGAGGTCTAGGGTAGTAAAAAATTTAGAATTAGCCAGCTTGCCGAGGATACTCTCGAAATTAGGCAGAGGATAACGATCGTCTACAGTATGCTGATTCAACTTTCTATAATCAACTACTAAGCGCCATTTTTCTTGCTTAGAGTTGTACGTCTTTTTTGGTAATATCCATAAGGGGGAATTATATGGACTGGTTGATTTTTGAATCGCTCCATCCTGAAGCATATTTGAAATTTGACGAGAAATTTCTTTCTCGTGAATTTTTGGATAGTTGTAAATCTTTGAAAAAATAGGCTTGTCATCTTTTGTATAAATTTTATGTGTTGTATTGAAGTTTAAAATTTTTATTAATAGGTTCTCCTTCCCGGTAAAAAATGTTCTTGTTTGTATACAAAAATTTACAAACTCTAAACTTTTGGCTATTGTCGAGATTCCCAAAGTTTCATCAGTATTTAGTTTTTTGATTACTATATTAGTCTCATTCATTTTACCAGTTTGAGGCACATTAGTCGCCACATGTGCAGAAATATTTGCATTGGATTCCTTTTGTTTTGACCGAATTTCCGTTTTATAATTAAAAGTCAAGGGTTGCCGATTTATAATGATTTTATCAACACTAAGATCTATTTGGGTTTTCATAGGTATTAGGATATTTTGACCTATAATTCCTTTAAACGTTTTATTTTTAAAAGATTGTATATGTCATGACATAGTAGAGTTTGGGTAGTTAAATTCAATAGGAGTAGGTGTTGTAAGCTTAAATTTAATCTCAATTGAACCTCCGGTTCCGCTCAACCAAATGGGATTGCTTAGTTTTTCCCGTGTCGAATTCGGAAAATATTGATCATCTATACTGGAAATAGTTGATCCAGTGTCGACCAAGATAGGTACTAATGTATCCAATATTGTCGAATGTACTATGGGAAGTGGGTAATTAGGCCATCTTCCAAAAAATTTTGTTGGTGAACATTTGAGGCCCTGCGGTTAAATATGTTGCCACCAGACCCGGTATTGTCATTCGTCTTGACCAAATCACTGCATTTTCCTGTTTCTTCAAAAGCCCCGTCATTTAAGTCCGATTGCACACACATAAAATTACTACTTTTATTTGAAGGTTCACGTGCAAAATTACTATTAGGATTCGTGCGAACTCGTGTAAAACCAGAGTTTGAATTCTGCGAAGCACGAATAAAACCTTTATTTGAATTTTCCGGTTCGCGTTCATAATTATTGTATGAATTGGGCAGTGCACGCGCATATTAATTTTCTCGCGAAAAATTTACTTTATTGCTTACTTCACACACATCACAAAACATTTCACTTAAGGACTTACAATCTTTGCCCTCAATATTTATAGCTAAATTTATTGGGAGAAGTTTCAAATAATTATGCATTACTCTCTGTTCATTAAAAGCAGGAGAAAATATTTCGTCCTTTCGTTCCTCACATAAATAGAATTTTGTTTTAAATTTTGTCAAAACGTTTTCCAAAAGAAAATAGGATTTTTTAAAATGTTTTTCACTTACATTTTCTAATTCGGTGATTAGGCTTTGAAAAGTTTGCTGGATCCCGAAATGGCTCAGCAAAAGTTGTCGAAGATTCTCCCACGAGTCCAGATTTTGTAATTTGTAGAGGATTGTCGCTGCTCTTCCTCGCAATGATCGGATTATATGTCAAAATGCGTCGTGGTAAACTTTGTCGCCAAATCCTGCTGCTTCGGTCAAAACATTCTCCGCTGACTGCATCCACAAATGCAAGGCAATGTTGTTGTTCGTAGTATCATATACTGGGAAGTTTCGAGCTTCCTCCATTACATGCTGTGAAAGCTGCTTTTGAGGCGCGATCTCAGTTGAGAACCATTTAAGGGGTGGAGGGTTGTTCGAAGTTGTATCCTCGGAAATGATATTTGCCACGCCGGGTTCCGCTGAATTTGATTCCATCGGGTTTGACTCCGCCATGACTTATCCAGATTAATTACGTTCAGATTGTCACTGCACGTTTTCACTTTTAGTTCACGTATGTTCTTTTAAATAGGCTGCACCAGTAAAGGATTTGAATTATATGTTATGTTAATACACAAATTCAGTCTTTATTCGATATATAACACAATTCGACTTATGCAACTTTAATCCACCAAGGTCTCACTAACAATGACCTTCAATTCTTATTTTCATTATCTCGAAGCCGCGAATTATCAGTCTTCGATTTGTATTGCAGGAATCTGACATGTTCACACTTTTCGTTATCGCAACTCAATACCATTGATTTATCCCGGATGTTTTCTAATTGATGCGGATCAAGTTTCGCGTTGCTTATTTGGAATTTAATGTTTGAGTTATTTTCATCCGAGTGCTGCATACGGATGCTGATACATAACTCTCATGGTAGAAAAACCGTACAGCTTTCAAATTGCTATTACTTACATGAATGCGGTTTTATTTTATTGAAACTTCCAAACTATAGGGACCTTTTCTTGAACTACTTTAACTTAAATTTAAAGGCATCCATTTGAATTCTGTAATGTACGCCCTATGAGGGAATCGAGTTAATTCCGATTCTTAGAGAATATTCACTCATACCAACATGCTGTGTGCCGGCTTGCACCAAAGAAAGGCTTTGCACATCCACTTGTTGTTTGACGACTCGCACCCAACGAAATTGGGAAACGAAGAGAGCTTAGACAGGGAAATTTCAAAAGAGAAAAAAAACAAAGGAGGAACAAAGGAAACAATTGGGAGTGCAATACCGCATCAGCGCTCGTGTTCGGTAATTAAATTTTTTTACATGTGTCGGTGTTCACAATTTACGATAATTACACGGGAAGTCTTTGTTTGGCGACAAATCGCTTTGAAACAAGCCAATCTCAGGTAGAAAGCACCAAAGCAAGTGAGTAACAGCCAGAAAGCGAATCGTACAAGCGAACATTCGACAGTGCACATCCGCAAGCAAATCGCCGTTGGATGTGAAAAGAATTGCATTGACAAGGTCGGAAAAGCGTCAATTCTGCTGATTGTCACAAAGAGGAAGAACAGTACCTACCCAAAGAATATACATGCACGCAGCCACATCAATTGTTGGTAATCTGGTACAGGACAAACGCATTCTGGTGGCGTCTTGGAAGGAATCTACCGGCCATTTTCACCTAATTTCGATGTTGCAATAGACGGTGGGTATGATCTTTCAACCTTATTACATTACAGACGGAACTGCCGTTTGTGTGCCCCCTTAAAAAAAAAGTTTGCTTGCTCGCTTGTTTGCTTGCTTGCGGTTTTGTGTGTTTTGCATGCTTTGTTTCGCGCCATTCTAGCTGTATGTAGCGACTGCAAGGAAACTAGAGGAAACCAAAGAATTCGAGAAAAATTGCCGTGTACCGAGGAGGAAAATATAACATCCTAAAATTTCAACTTAAATCGGTGGATCAAAAAGGAGGTGTTCTTTGCAACCAAATAAGGTGCGTGTTGCGTCTGTAACAGCTTTGTGCTGAGAATTTTTCTTGAAGTTAAAGAAAAAAAAAAATATGTATATATATATATATATATATATATATATATATATATATATATATATATATATATATATATATATATATATATATATATATATATATATATATATATATATATATATATATATATATATATATATATATAACTATCCTAAATATAGTCAAATAAGTGAATTGGCGGCGACGTATGTTGTTCCCTGCATCAGCAAAAAATTTTAACTTTAAACGAAACGGGAAATATTGGTAAACGCTGACGTGCCAGAATTAGGAAGTTCTTTCTAGAAGAAAGTAATAATTCTCACGAATAATTTAATTTCATTGGATAAATGGGAAAGACTACTAAGAACTTAGAAGGAATCTGACAATTTTTGGATTTTTAATATCTGTTCAAGTAACCAATTAAAAATTATTTTTAGTTTTGCGATTATTCAAAACAAGAAAATTTTTTTATCATAATCACATTGTGTTTCCATTTCAAATGCCTGCATCAAGCAATGTTTATTACATGATAATTATTTCGCAAATTTTTTTATAGTTGTTAATTATTTGAAGTTTTTGAATGTTGATGAATTATTCATAAACGAAGATTGTTGATTAAGTTTGGGTGAAAAATGAATTTGAATTTCCTATTGAGGAAACGCATCAGTCAGTCAATGTTGAAAATATTGCAGGACTCATAACGAATGGAAAGTTAAAGGCTTATATAAACCAAGTTCAATCCAATCGGCTTTACAAAGAAATTAAGCTAGAACTCCAAACGTTGAAAGCATCCAGATTATTTATTTCAGTGCACTGTTTTTTAAACACGGTTATAGTGATAGTTGTTAAAAGATGATGAATGTGTGCATACACAGAGTGGTTAAGATAACAAACATTTAGGACAGTACATGACTAGGAGTAGTTGTGATTGATAAATGTATATCTGAGATGAGACGGTAAAGAAATAGATAAGAATCGATAGGAACTGCTGAACAAAGTATTTTAAACAGTAAAAAACAAGTTGAGTAAGCAGGAGAGTGCTCCTACCAGAAGGTCTTTGTGAACATTCCAGGGTTATTTACAAGTTTTCTACTAGCGTGAACCGATAACTTGAATTATTTATCCAATACTTGGATATGAAATCGTTCAAATTTATGCAAAAGATGCACAGTTTTTTTCATAAGAAAGTGCAGCCGGGAGTTTTATCCAGCTTAAATGATTTTGCTGAATGCTTGGCCGATTGAACATATTCAAGTTAAACACTATTACTTAAATTTTCATAAAAATTGAAAGAAAATAGAAGTGCCTAGGTCAATTTGAAATATGTATCAACCATAAACACGTGTTATTGTTGTTGTGATTCCATACAATTGATCCGATCTCAATTAAATTTTGTGAACGGAAATAACTTCTTCTTCTCAGCACTACATAGCCTGTCGGGCCTTCGTTTCCTGCAAAAAGCACCTCCAATTGTCTAGGTCCATTGGCCCCGTCCTCCAATTCTGAAATCCGAGCAGCGGTGAACTGTCTTCGTCGACCGAGTCAGACCAGCGTTTCTTCGGTTTCCCCACTGGTCTCCGGTCTTCAGTTCTTCCAACGAATACCTTTTTGGGTATCCGTTGTTCGTCCATACGATTCATGTGGCCAGCCGTCGGGTCGGGTCGTCAAAAATTTCATACAGCTCATGGTTGTATCGAATTTGCCATTGGTCCCCGTGTAGCTTCGTTCCGATTATTCGCCTCAGGACCCGTCGCTCAAAGGCGTTCAATATATTTGCGAATGCTTTGGTCAGGGTCCCTGTTTCACACCCATAGCAGAACACAGGTCTTATCACAGATTTGTATACTTGGAGCTTTGTTTTCCTGTGTATGCAGCTGGGCTTCAATACTGAATAAAATATTTTATTAGCGAGCTGTATTCTTCGGCGTATTTCGTCTCTTTCATTGCCCGTTTTCGTTATTTTGGCGCCTAAATACACAAATTCGCTAATATTTTTGATACTATATATCAGTCTATATATTTGCAAACTTTCAAGAAGTTTTAAGGTACCGTTTTGATTGTATAAGCGAAAATGTAAAATCTACAAATCATACTATTATTAACAAAGTTGAGTGAATTTCGATTTCTGAGGTATTTGTTGCCCTTGTACTCATAAAGGCCTAAGTTCGTGATAATATTCAGATTTTTCGGCTCAAAGGTGTCCAATCGCGAGGAGGGGACACACATTTTTGGTACATTTTGCCTTCCCCTGGACCACTAATTCATAAAATGACTTTTTTGTTTCAAATTCTGAAAATTCTAATCAAGACCTTTCACTATCTTTGAGAAAAAAAAATGTTTAAGGGCTAGTTCCCCTTAAAAAGTTTTTAAATTTTTGGTAAGACCTTAACTTTTGAGAGACCATCACTTCTGACCTTTTCACAAAGTTTGAGTATTGTAGCTTCTATAGTTTCTGAGGAAACTAGATGTGACGCACAGACAGACGGACGGACAGATCGCGAAACTAGTAGGTCCTTGTAAAAATGTTTATTACAAAGACCTAAAAATCAAAAGCCTTATTTCGACCGGAAGAATGTTCAAGAAGTATAAACTATTGTTCCATGTAATGAATAAAATTACAATGAATTACTAAGAAACTACGATCTTTCCTTCCAGTAGCTAGTTCCTTCCTTTGCACAGGTAGGTGACAACAACAATAGGTATGCCGTCGCGCAGGGTGGGGCCGTAAGTGACCTTCCGTATGGTTCACTCATGGTCCTCTTTTCCCGGTTCGGTTTCGGTACGCGGTACCATAGTTTGTTTTGATGTTTTTTTGTATTAGAGTAGGATATTTCGAAGTTTTCATTAGAGTAGTATATTTTCCGGTACCGCGTCGGTAAAAAAAATACGGGAAAGCGGGATTAGATCAAGTTTTTTTTGTTGTTTGACTGAATTGAAGGTAAATACGGAATAAAGTAGAGATAGGTTTCTTTTCCGTATGGTTGTATTTTAGACGCGTTTAAAATGGGCATGTAATGATGGCTGAATTAATGTGGTCGAGCGTTATCCATTTAAAAGACCTGCGACAAAAATCCTCTCCAAACTAGCTGGTCGACAAGCAGCCACCGCGAAATGGATTATGAGTACACGAACTGGTTGACCGATTGGGTCGACTCAGATTTCACGTTTAAATAACCGATGAGAAGTCGGTTTAGATTTCCTTGGGGAATATCATCGGACGATCGTTAAAAATCATTACAATTCACAGGAAAAAAATTTATATTTACAAAATCTACTATTATTAACAAAGTTGAGTTATTTTATGCTTCTAAGCTATTTGTTATTGTTATACTCATGAAAACCCGCCACCATGAATTTTTCACGTTTAAAATATATGTTTTCATCAAGAGGTAATAGCCGGACTTCAATGCTGAATTTGTGGGAAATAATGTAAATTTACTCAGCATCTTCGTTTAAAACGGTCGCCATTTTGTTTTAGGATAACTAATATCATTCGTTCAATAGATTCTCAAAGATATGCATGATATACATTCTTTCTGAAATTTTCATGCAAATCCTAACAAGCCTGTAGTGTTAGCTAGCCAGCATTCTTTGGGGAGCGCTGTGCCAACGGACTCGAGTATATACGGGTGCCCTAAGGTTCCCTCTTGGGATGACCGTTAACGATCCCAACTGAATCTGGACTACGCTTTGGATAAAGACGCTTGGGGCTGGCGGATATCTTGGCTTGGGCCTAGTTATTTTGCACGGTAAGGCCAAGGCGACACTCGTGCGTGAACAGCTCCAATTGAACTATCATACCGTCTCCACCCCGTAAAACCTTGGCAGGCCTCGGAGTACGTTCGAATTTCGCAACATTGGGTTGCTGGTGTAGGTTCGGTTGAGACGGACTCCCGATTAGCACTGGTTTGGCTCTAAGCACTTCTCCCCATAAAAGCTTGTACCAACCCTCGCATGGCCTCCCAACGCTGCAAAAAAATCAAGGGACCAAAATAGTGACTACACACACGAACGGAGATAGTGGCTCCGAGGGGGACCCAATCAAATTGGAGCAACTAAACCCCATTAAAAAAAGATCCAAAAAATACAATAAAACAAGAAAAGCAAAAATAACAACAATGACAACACAACCAACACAACCAACGGCGGCAGTCACGAGCGCACTGCGAGCGGTGCTAACGATGGCAAAAACAACGATGAATACAACGACAGTGAAGATGGACGAAAAACGCAGATTAACAGATAGTCTTGTCTGGACTGAGATTCCTGCGGCGTTTGGGCGCAGCAAAAAACATGATGTGAATGCCAAAGCGTCCTTCAAAAGGAAAAGCGGGAAAATCTGTAGGACGTGCCAGATGTTCGAGCGTAGAGGGAAAATACAAAGAACATTGAGAGCTCCATGGTTACTGGTGCGATTGCTACTAAAGCAAACAAACACTTCCATTAAAGCAGTTCGACTGACTTAGTTGGGTCACATACTGGTCAAATTCGGAGCAGAGGCCGACAATAAAGAAAGTTAAGTAAGAAAGTTCTCCGTAAAAGCGCAACTATAGCCTCACTCGCGCTGAAAGCCAACTTTATGCTGCTGAGTGAGCGACACCATGATTAAAGTTCAGCATCATGGTATCCTGATAAAACTGGTACTGCTGCCATCTGGGTTCGAAATAGTGATTTCCGGGTGGAGAGTTATGGACGAGGGATGGTTTTGTGTGGATTTGGTGCTCAGAGACCACCATCCTTAGTGTGTAATATCATCTTTCCAAGGCAAGTTTAATGCTTTGGAAGGCGCTGTCTCAAACGCAGACGGGAACATGCTCTTTGGGGAAGACTCCAACGAATGGGGCATGCCTCGAACAGATCCATGGGGAAAACGATTCCTAAGAATGGCGGCCAGGACAGCGGTCGTCATATTGAAAACTGGGATAACGCGGACTTTCTGCCGTATTTGCTGTGAAGGAACTATATCGGACGTGGCATTCAATTTGGACTTTTTAGTACAGAGGATACACAATTCGAGAGTATTAGAGGACTGCTCAGTCAGTGATCATCAGTGCATTCTGCTTGAGATCAGTGATGTTATCTCTCGAAGTCCATGCTCTTGACTTTCTATGATTGGGTGAAACATCGGGACGACGGACGTCGAGAAGTTCGTCGAGGTGTTAACATCATGTGCTTCGCTGCAAGGTAATTCACAGTAGACGGCAGAGCTGGCAGCTCAAGACGTGGTGAACTCAACTATAAGCATCATCACGACTGTTTGCAATACTTCTATGCGTAGTCAAAAACGCCGGCACGGCAAGCCCCTAGTGTACTGGTGGTCGACTAAAATTGTTGAAAAGTGCAGGGTGTGTCACAAGCTTGGGCGAGAGGCTCAACGGACATGAATTGTAACGAGGCATGCAACCGGTTAGCAGCATATAAGGCGGCCAAGAAATGCTTTCGCAAATTGATTAACAATAGCAAGGCTCACTACTGGCAAGATCTTGTGGGCAATCTGAACAAGGATTCGTGGGGCCTTGGCTATAGGCTGGTTATCGGAAGCTTGGTGCCCAATGGAATTCTTGCATACATGATGTGGAAAAGGGGCAACTTAGTGCGGGCACTCTTCCTCATCCATCCCGTTCATGTTGACGCTTTCCATGGTGAAACAGCACTCGAGTGTCTACTCTTCACACAGCTGGAACTGAAAGAAGCAGTCCATTTACTGAAAGCGAGGAAGACTCCAGGCCCTGACGGTGTTCCACCTGAGGTGTTGCAACTTATCTATCACCATTGTCCTGACGTGCTGCTCAGCACATTCAACGTTTGCCTATGAGATGGGGTTTTCCCGGTACAATGGAAAGCGGCGGCAGTCGTGCTGATCACCAAGGGGAAGCGAAATCTTGGATTGCCGTCTGCATACTGCCCGTTATATATGCTAGACACGGCTGGGAAAGTGCTAGAGAAACTCATCATGGGAAGGCTCACTGACACAATTCGTGCTGCTAGGTACCTATTTCCTAGGTAGTACTGCTTTAGAGCAGGATGCTCCACCATTGATGTGATTGTAGAGGTGGTGAGTTCAGTCCATAGGGCAGTGGCATATTGCCGCACCAAGCGACGGATCGTCCTGTGTTTGACACTCGACGTTAGGAACGATTTCAACTCCGCTAGATGGGGGGATATTCTGGATGTGCTTGAAAGCCCTTTTCAAGTTCCAAAATATCTAATGCGGCTTTTTAGGGACTACCTGAAGGACTAAACCTGCTCTACGACTCGACACAGGGCCAACGAAGGCGGAAATTTACATCGGGTGTTGCTCAGGGATCTATCCTTGATCTAGAACTGTGGAACGTGTCTTCTGACGGGCTATTGAGACTCGAGATGCCAGATGAGTCGCGCTTGATCGGCTATGCGGATGATGTTGCGGCTCTGGTTACTAGACGCTCCGTTGAGCAAGCGCAACTTAGGCTAAGTATGCTTATGCGCCGACTGAGAGACTGGATGACTGCTCGTTGGTTCAGTTAGCACTGGAGAAAACCGAAGTGATCATCTTGACAAAAAAGAGAGTGCCTAGAGCAAGGATGATCAGTATTGGAGACATACTTATCGGTTCGAAGGCAGCGGTGAAGTATCTGGGGCTACTCACCGACTCAAAGATGAGTTTCTTTGAGCAAATCGGGGCAACAGCTGAGATGGCTGCATCGCGCATATTAGCTCTGAGTCGACTTATGGCCAACGTAGGGGGACCCAGCCCATCAAGAGGAGGCCTCTTGATGAGTGCTATAGGGTCAATGCTACTGTACGAAGCAGACACTGGGCGACGCTTTCAGTAAGGATGTATACCGAAAACGCCTGGCACAGGTACAGAGAAGAGGAGCACTGAGGATTGGATCTTCATATCCGATAGTCTCTGATTCAGTGGTGAGATTTATTGCAGGTGTGATACCTTTTGCCCTCCATGCTAGAGAGAGCGCTATCTACATGCGTCGAAACGAAGATGCGAGGGAGACAGTTGTCTGCGAGGAGAGACAGCGCTCACTCAACGATTGGCAGAAGTCTAGGGTGAATTGAACGAAGAGGAAGTGTACTGTGTGCCTCATTCCGGATGTGAGACCGTGGCTGAATTGAAGGCATGGGGAGACTGACTTCTATGTGACCCAGCTTTTGAGCGGGCAAGGGTGTTTTCAGTCTTACCTGCCCAAGAATGGTAAGTCACGGTCCCCAGATTGTCGGTTTTGCTCAGGAGAAGAAGGCAATGCTTGCCACACATTTTTTGCGTGCAAAAAATGGGACAGGCTGTGAAGAAACCTTTACAGAGGGACGGAAGAGCTCACCCTGGATAGTATAGTCGCGGTGTTGCTCGAATCGGTTGACAAATGGAACCAGGTGGCACATTATGTTCGGCAGTCTTAAAGATAAAAGTGACTGACAACAGCCGGGGGAGTTGGGGCTGAGGGATCACTTGTCAAACCATTCCTCCTCTCTTCTCCCCCGCTAGAAGAGGGATCTTCCTGCTTGAAATGCGTAACAAAATGAGACCTGGCCCGAAGTAATGTGTCAACCCATTCCAACCTGGGCCTGCGGGTTGACGGGGGAGGTGTTTAATGGGTAGTCCAGTCGCTTGCGAGCATCGGAGTTCCCCGCTCTGTGCGTGAATGACATTCATCTCCCAACCACAAAAAAATGCGTCATCTCATAGGTCACTGTCATTGTTCAGATAAAAGGTTCAAAACTTATCTAAATATGATAACCTTCTCTCTTTTTGGAAGTTGGTTAAATTCCAATATGCTTTACACAAGTATCATTGCTATTTCATTGATTTCACTATTAATTGCCAATATCATTGAACTACTTGAAAAACTTATATTCTAACGCTTTTAACATATCACAGAATATCTGACACCATCTATCGAAAGTCATAAAAGAACCATTTAAACGGTTTACAAGTTCAACATTCCTGAAATTTTTTCCTAAATAATTTAAACTCTATTACAGTTAGATTGCTAGATGTTTATAATCGCTTAAAACCACGTTTAAGATGTGTTGTGACCTCGCAGCCATTAAAGATCGACTTAAGTGCTTTCAGCCAACTGTTTTTTAGTCGGGCCATCATAATCAATCATAAATACGCTGAGACGTTAGGCGTTTCAACCAAATTCACCTTTCGCCCGTGTGGCTCGCTTGGCATACATTATTCTGGAATTTTTTCGACTACCTTGAAGAGGAAGCACTCCCAATATTGTCCGTAAAAAGACATTCAATTTAACTTTAAGAAATTCGCGCGCCAATCATACATCAAAATAAAAACTTTTGTCATTCGTGAATGTGGAAAAAGTAGTTTAAGCTTCCTACAATCATTGATGGCATGCAGTTAAATTTCACATATCTTTAGAAGTATGCGGAGGTACGTGCAAACATATTAAATGTTTTTCAATGAGGAAAAAATTTCTGAAAATCATCCCACATATTTGTTGAAAATAACGAAGCCCTAATTCTTTCCTTTTCTCTACAGAATAGTTAACCCAAATGATTCTGATAAATTAAGATTTTTTCATAGCTTAAGTCAAATTGAGCAGTTCATGATATTTTTTCATGATAAAATCGGAGATGCAGCTTTTCGCCAAAGGAAAACATTTTTTAAAATTGAGAAAAACAGCAAAGGGATCATGTGCTTAACACTCCCGGGTTAAAATCAAGTTAAATCGGATTGTGTGGCTTCAAATAAGCTCTTGAATGACTGCTGCTGAAAGAATTTAGCGTTTTAGATGGAAAACATTCACTCAGAACCTGCATCCAAATGAAAGCTAACACAAGTACGTTAGGCAGACAGACAGATTGATGCCTTAGAGGTCTAAGCTGAAAAAAATTAAATTCTTTCCGCAGATTTTAATTAATATGAAGAATGAAATTTACAACGCACTGAACAACAGACAATGGAAGAATATTTCATATAGGGTTTGAAATTCCGATACGCCTCCACAACATTACACGATCAGTGGTCTCATGTTATTTGTGCCTGAAGCATCATGTAACCAGGCCAAGCCAGCATGCTTAAGAATGGGCAGAACGTATTTCATCAGCAAAAAAATCGTTACTTGCGTATATAGATTTCATGAAAAGGCATTGGGAATTCCACCCGATTGAAGTGCATACTACGCTTAATCATTGGAATGAGTTATTATGGTGATGAGTATTAGTTGGCACGAGTCAAAAATAATAAAAATTTTAAGAATAATTGATGTTTTTCGTCGTTTCTTTGGAAAATGTGCTACTATTGGGTTTTTCTATCTCTCGGCATTTCACGGCAACCTTATTGAAAGGTCACAAGTGTTGGTCTAAGGTGCCCTCTTAAATGGTTTTGATTTAATTTTACAGAAAGCTTACTTTTATTTTCAAATCGGGCCACTTCATAAAATACGCAATAAGTAAAGTTTTGAGCAAAATCACAAGAGAAACCTTTTATTCGATGATACAAAAAGATTGAAGTCCATACGCACAAGGTCGCGTACAAGATATTAAAAGAATCCAGGAGTATTAGAAAACGTTCAACTCTAAGAGGATGTAGGTAGCTCGCTTAAACGTGGTGCATCCTGATCTAATCCCTTTATGTCGCTACTAGTTGTCCATGGACTGCTCCCTGATTCTTACTTGGGTGTACTTGGATCTTCCGACGCAATAGCAGCAGAGTTTATGCTGGGCTTTGAAAAGCTCTCTCTAAATTATCTCCATTCAAATAAAATCATGGTGGATGGCGGATAATAGTTCCTGTTCTGTAGCAACTAAATATGTGGTGTACGTTCTGTCAAAGAGTACTCCTGATGAGTGCTGATCCAGCTTTATGCATCTATTCTCATAAGGGCTGGTATCATCCCTTGTATGGCCTTCCTGGGTTGCATACATAACTATGGAACCATTATGGACTCCTATTGCAAGCTAAGATAAAGCATCTGAGTTTGAACCCGTCAACATCATTGCTTCTAATAAATTGAGTAAGTAGGAGTGTGTTCCTACCAGAAGGGCTTTGTAACAATCCTAGAGTTCAAATCAACTTTTCTGATAGCATCAATCGATGACTTGACTTATTCGTATAAGATATCGTTTAAATTTATTCAAGAATGCAGAGTTTCTTTCATAAGCACATAACAGCGGCCATTTTGTTTCAGCTTCAATAATTTTTCTGAATCCTCAGTCAATTGAACACATTCCAATTAAACACTGTTCCTTAAATTTTCATTAAAATCGGAAGAAAATAAGGGTGCCTAGGTCGATTTGAAATATGTATCAACCATCAACACTTGATTATCATTGGATTTCCATAAAATCTTTTAATCATTATGATTTTATATTGGTCTGCAGAATTGTACAGAATTCAACAAGTTTAAGGTTATCATTTTAATTTTATGGGAGTAAACGTAAAATCCACAAATCATACTTTGATTAACAAAGTTAAGTGAATTTCGATTTCTGAGGTAATATTAATAATGCCTTTGTTGACTTAAACAATTTTGCCAACGTTGAGAGATCAGCTGATGAATGCGATCAATAAAATATTGGTAAGCCTAAAAAGTATTGGGCCTTTTATTGTCAATTTTCGATTGAATATTTCTTTTATTTAAGCCCATATTGCCCATTATTATCTATGACCTTTTGGCCTTACCTTCTAATTCCACCATACACACAGCATAACGTTATTTGGCTTTGAAACCGTTTGTGATGATTCACCTTTTTTTGACCATAATCTTTTTCCAACAACATTCTCGTATCTTACCCATTTTTCATCACCCATAATGATTTGCTTCAAAAATGGCTCGATTTCGTTGGGTTTTATTAGTATTTCGCGAATGGATCAAATTTTTTGGTGTTAATTCATGCGGCACCCATACGTCGAGCTTCTTTGTGTATCCGGCCTTACGCAAATGGTTTGGTGATGAATATTCAATTCCTTAGTAATGTCATGGCTGCTTATGTGTCGGTCTTCTTCAATTTGGTGTAAGATTTCGTTGACTTTTTCAGTGATTGGTCGACCTGAGCGAGGTGCATCTTTGACATCAAAATTTCCAGACCGAAAGCAAGCGAACCATATCTTGGCTGTGGCTTTTGATAAAGTATCTTGACCGTAGACACCACAAATTTTTTCATGAGCCTGCGATGCATTCTCACCTTGAAAGTAGTGATATTGTATAATTTCACGATTTTTTTCAGACACTTTACACATTTTTAAATGAATACAACTTTTGACGCGAATGACGAAACACAAAACTGTCCATATGAAAACTGTAGACTGAAAAAGTCGACGAAATCTTACAAAAAATTCAAGAAGACCGACACATTTGCGAAATGCTAATAAAACCCAACGAAATCGAGCCATTTTTGAAGCAAATCATTACGGGCGAAGAAAAATGGGTAAGGTACGAGAATGCCCTTCGAAAAAGATCATAGTCAAAAAAAGATGAAACGACTTCAAAACCAGGATAGACACCAAATAAGGTTATGCTGTGTGTATGGTGGGATTGGAAGGGAATTGTTTATCATGAGGTATTGGAACCTGGCCAAACACTCAATTTGGCTCTGTACTGTCAACAATTTACCAGATTGCAACAAGCAATCCAAAAAAAGTAAAAGTACTTGGGGTCGCACATTGGGTTTACTGGTTCCCCAATAATGGGATATTAAATGCCGAGAAATGCTAATAACTGTAAATAAATTCACAACTCTGCTACTAAATGCTACTTACACCTCCTTTGTGGGGACGTAAGAAGGTGAAGGCGAGTCTTATGTACTTGATAATGGAATCAAAGTTATAACTTAGTCGCCGGAGTGGAGGTCGGGCGACAGGCTAACTCTCCATCCCTGGAAAGCTCCAAAATGTTTCTCAACCTGCACAAGGGTCTCAAAACGGATTGGAAACACGGCAACAGCCTCGCAAAGCGAAAAAGGACTGTGGGATTGGATCTTGGAATGTCCGATCACTCAATTACCCTCGTGCTGTTAAGGATCTTTTACAACAGGCCAGTCAATGTAAATTTAACATAATGGCAATCCAGAATACGAACTGGACTTGAAACGATATTCAAGACATAAGACCGCACACAATATTCAAAAGTGAGAAACCTACTGGAAACCGAGAATTCAGAGTATTCTTTGTTGTGGATAGGGAGTTTAAATCGCATGTTTTTGATCTTAAGGCAGTCAATTAACGGTTATATGTGATTTGTATAAAAGCGAAATTTTTCAAAATAAGGCTGATATATGTTCACGTCCCGACGCTAAGGTTGACAATGAGCTATCTCATCGGGGAATGATTGGAAGATATAGCCTCAACGGTGAAACAAATGACAACGGCCAGCGCCTAATTGCCCTATGTTCGACTTACTTCCAACATTGACGCATATGTAAAATGACCTAGGTATCATCGGATGGCAACAAACAAAACCAGATCGACCATGTTTTGATCTAACAACGTTCAGCCTCGAGCACACCTGATGTCTGTACATACCGAGGAGCCAATTGTAAATCAGATTATTACTTGATCAAACTAACCTATCGATGTTGTATGTCAAAGAACAATTTCGGCGAAGACCCTTAACAATCAGCTGGCTCCCATTTTATCAGACGCACCGTTAAAGACGAGCAACGAGCTCTGCATGGAAGTGAAAGCGGCTGTTAATACCGGCACAGAACAGACGCCCGGCGCAAGAGGAATGATTGGTTTGATGATGAGTGCCAGAATACGTTGGACAAAAAAATCAGGTGCACAATGAAAACGTTATTAGGGAAATCAGGACGAAGAGAGAACACTACGAAAATCTCAGAATAGCAGCAAATAAGATAATTAGAATTATGAAAAGCGAGCAACAACACACGACAAGCATACAAAGTAGTGAAAAGCCTGAAACATGGTTACCAGCCCAAAACCGCGCTCTGTCGTGATGACATCGGCAAGATCATTGCTAATGAAACCAAGATTAAGGAAAGATGGGCGTCATGTATCAATAATCTCCTGAATCCTCCGCACAGCTCCAGAACATCAGAGCCTATAGATGTATGTGGAGAGTTTCCCTTTGCCCCACTAACTCTGAATGGAGTTTGTCTCACCATCGAAGCCCAAAAGAATAATAAAGCGCCGGACATATATGTGGTGGCAGCACTGTTCATAAAGGTATTCACAAAGTCATCAAGCACATTTGGCAACAAGAACTTATGCCGAAAGAGTGAAGCCAATCAATCGATTCCCTATCCACAAAAAAGGTGACAAGCTACAGTGCGAAAATTATAGAGGCATATCATACTTTATACGGCGTACAAAATATTTTCAAATATCTTAGAAAATAAAATCGGATTATACGCTAACGGTATTATTGGGGAGTATCAAGGTGATTTTAGAGCAGGTAGATCGACAAAAGACCAATTGTTCACTGTCAAGCAGGTACTCGAAAAATGCTCGGAGCTCAACATAGACGTGCACAAAATTTTCGTCGACTTTAAGCAAGCATACGACATTATTGATCGTAACGTACTGTAACAAATAATCATCCCTTCACCCAGTCACAATCCCATGCATAGGACTCTGTTCACCTCGATCAACGTTAACTCTATTGACACAATACTTCGACGTGACTATCTCCCTGAATTCATTTCTAAGCCACCACAATTCATGGAACTCCATGACATTCAAGGACTTTGAATTCGTAAGAAACGATAGACATGTACCAAATTTTCGTTGACTTTAAGCAAGCATACGACAGTACTGATCGAAACGTACAAGACCAAATAATGCTTTGCTTTGGCATCCCAGCCAAATTAGTTAGTCTTACCAAAATGACAATGACGTCGACAAACTCCCAAGTCCGTATCAATAACCAACTCACCGATGCCTTTGACACAAATATCGAAATAAAGCAGGGTGATGGGCTGGCCCCATTGCTATTTAATTTTGGCTCTAGAGTACCTCATAAGGAAGCTATCTATGGATACATGAGGTACATTATTATTGAAATTGAGCCAAGTAGTAGCCTATGCGGATGACATCAACATTTTTTCACGCTCATTAACAACTGCCAAGGAAACTCGACAGTGAAGCAAAACTAGTAGGGCTACATCTCAATGAAAATAAAACAGAGCTGTCAAGGAAAAATACCTTAAGTATACAAAATATCACAATTGGTGAACACTGTCTTAAAAATGTGAACAAATTTATGTACCGGTTATGAAAGAGACAAAATGTGCCGGTGAAGACAGCTCGCAAATAAAATATTTTATTCAGTTTTGACGATTTTGAAGACCAGCTGCATACACAGAAAAGCAAAGCTCCAAGTATACGAATCTGTGATAAGACCTGTGTTGTGCATATGTTGTCTTTGTAGTTAAAAGTTTCCAGGCAATGTCTTTCAAAATTGTCCCTAAATATGGGCGCTTTAATTCTGTCAAGCCAGTTGTTGTAGTTTCCACGTTCGTGTTCGTTTGTCTGTAGCATCAGGCGCTGTTGAAGAGTTCTGATATCGTCGACTAGAATTAGCTTCAGGTATAGTTTAAGCGATTTTCGTATGACGTGAAGTTCTATGTGCTCCAGGCAGGGGGTAGTAGTGTTTTGGCAAACACAGATTGTAGCTTCTTTGGCTCCTCTGTACGAAATAATCCCCAAAATTTTACTTCATACAGATAAACCGTTTTAATTAACGACTTGTGAAGTACTTGTCTGGGATTAAACTTATGTATGTGTCTAGCTCAGAACGCTCCTAAGCTTTGTGCCAGG
Organism: Odontomyia ornata; assembly: GCA_963969285.1. Lineage (NCBI taxonomy): Eukaryota > Metazoa > Arthropoda > Insecta > Diptera > Stratiomyidae > Odontomyia > Odontomyia ornata. The sequence continues at coordinate 137,032,117 of OZ017740.1, forward strand.
ACAGCTCTTATGGTTGTAAATTTTTGCTCAGCCTCCTTGTGGTAATTTACATTGGTGGTAAAGATAACGCCCAGGTATTTTAAACTTTTGACCGATTCAATTTCATGGCGAGAAAATGTAACTTTTTGGATGTTTTAGATTTCATCAACATAAGTTTGGTTTGCGAAACGTTAATTTTTAGGCTTTTCAAATGACAATATCTTGCAAGTGCATTGAGTTTGTCTAACAGGTCGACTCTATTATTGGCTAAGGTTAGTAAATCGTCTGCATAGGCCATTATGAGAATATTTGTGTTTTTATTTATTCTGAAGCCCCCTGAGTCCTTCTCTTCTGATATATTTGTCATATATTGTATATCTAAAGTGAATATGTTGAAAAGGAGTGGGCTTAATGGGTCACCTTGCAGCAGTCCCTTGGTTATTTGTCTGTGTTTTTATTTATTGTTGAAGTTTTCAAGGCCTGATATATTATTTGGGTTTATTGATAAAGACTGCACTTACTCCTCTGTTGCTTAGTTTTTGCCAAAGTAGTGAGGGGCTTACCTTGTCGAACGCCCCTTTGAGATCTATGAACAATGCAATTATGTAGTATTTTGGTTTTGTCGTAGTTATATTGAATATTGTGTCTAATATAAATATGTTATCTAAATACCCTCTTCTGGGTCGGAAACTAGCTTGGTAATCTGGAATCGCATTGTGTTCCTCTCTGTCTATTGTATGAGTCTGGCACAAAATATTGAAGTTAATTTTTTGACGATTGCATTTTCTAATGCTATTGGGCGGAAGTTAAAGGTATCTAGTTGGTTTCCTTTTGACATATCATAAACATTTGGGATCTTGTCATCAGATGCAGGTCTCTCCTTTTGGATGTGGAGCCATTAAGTATGTCTAGTAAGCGGGATAGCACGCTAAGTGAAAGCTATTTAATGAATTCGTTTGATAGCCCATCTGAGTCAAATGCTTTACCCAGTTTAATGATCAAATGGTCGCTGCCATTTCTCCTAGTGAGATGTCATTGTCAGCCATGGGGTCGCTATTCGTACTATTTATTATGACTAAGGGGGTGGCTTGGATAAGATACATTTCATCTAAGTGTCTGCCCCATTCTTTTTTCGCAATAATTTTAATCTGCGGTTTATTGCCTGTTACAAAAACTCATTTATGTGTTTAACTGTAGCTAATTTTGTTGGTATGTGGTGCCCGCGTCTTTTTTTGGCTTGAGCTTTGTCTTCAGCATACACTTTGTTTGCTTTCAGATAATTTGTGTAATCGTTCAGGTCGATGGAATACCGTATTTGCCGTCGCACTTGGCTAAGCTTCAGATTTTTAACTGCACAATTGCTTTTGAGCTATTCATTTCTTGGTGGTTTAGTTTATCGTTTTAGATGCTTCAGCAGCTTTTTTTATTATTTATATTGTTGTGTATTGGAAGAAACCCGCTCGCAGTTCTGCTGGTTCCTAAGAAAAAGCCAAAAACATGGCAAAAAAAGTTTCGCCAATCAATACATTCGGACAAAAGGGAAAAGATATGGTTCGGCTATTGGCAGCCGAAAATAAACTAAGAGATCAAATGAGTTAAGTCAGAAAAATTAACTTCTGCTTCTTCTTCGTGGCACTACAGCCCCTCTCAGACCTTCGCTTCCTGTAACTAGTGTCTCCAATTGTCTCGGTTCATTGACCGCGTCCTCCGATTCCGAAATCCGAGCAGCGATGAACTGTCTTCGGCGATCGAGTCAGACCAGCGTTTCCTCGGTTTCCCCACTGGTCTCCGGCCTTCAGTTCTCCCGACCAATACCCTTTTGGGTATCCGTTGTTCGTCCATACGATTCATGTGTTCAGCCCATTAAAGCATCCGCAGTTCTATAATCGTTGACACCTCCAGCTAGGCAAATATTTCATGGAGATCATGGTTGTATCGAATTCGCGATTGGTCTACGTCTAGCTTTGCGCCGATTATTTGTCTCAAGACCCGTCGCTCAAAGGGGCTCAATATATTTGCAGATGCTTAGGTTAGGGTCCATATTTCACACCCATAGCATATCACCGGTCTTATCACAGATTTTTATACTTGAAGCTTTGTTGTCCTGTGTATGCAGCTGGTCTTCAAGATCGTCAAAACTCAAAGAAATATTTTATTTTCGAGCTGTTTTCCAGCGTATTTCGTCTCTTTCATTACCGGTCTTCGTTATTTTGGCACCTCAATACACAAATTTGCTAACATTTTCGATACTGTATTTGCCAAGTGTGATATTTTGTCTACTTGAGGTATGTTTCCTGGACTGCGTCCTGAGCATCATTTTATTTTCATTGACTTGTAGCCCTATAAGTTTTTCTGTCGAGTTTCAGTAAAAGCTCTTTGGCAGTTGTTAATGACCGTGACAAAATTTTGATGTCGTCCGCATAGGCTACTACTTGGCTCGACTTTTATAGTAATGTACCTCATGTATCGACAGTTAGCTTCCTCATGACGTCCTCCAGAACTAAATTGAATAGCAATGGCGGCAGTCCATCTCCCTGCTTTAGTCCGATATTTGTTTCAAAGGCATCGGTGAGTTTGTTATTGATGTGGACTTGGGAGGTCGTCGACCAATTGGTTGGAATGCCAAAGCAAACCCAAAGCAAAGCAAAGAAAAATTAAATATTAGAACGCAATCAGTAATTTGTTTCAATTCAACTCAAGATGCGCTAAATTCTGGGGAGGTCTCATACTTCACCTATACTCCGAAAAGTGAAAGAAATCAGAAAATTTTACGTGAAAGGTCAGGACTGTACAGAGGATACGGTCGATGTTCTTCACGTGCTCAAGCAAGTTGCACTAGAAATTGAATTAATACCCATCAAAACCTTTGCAACAAGAAGATCAACCGTAGAAAGGAAGAATTTACCACTTTACCGCATAGAAATTTTGTTTTTCAACGTTTAGGTCTTTCAAATGCCTCAAGATAACTTGTCATCCAGTCACATTCCCATAGACAGCCTTCGTCTCATCACGGTCCATATCCACTCCACTGTTACTCTACATCGACGTGACTATCTCCAAGAATTTATCGTCAAGCAAAAGCCAGACATTATGCTTCTCATTGAAACCCACCTTAATTCATGCCACTGCATGACATTCAAAGATTTTGAATTCGTAAGAAACGATCAGGTAAACAATGCAGGGGGAGGTGGAACCGGATATTGGTTAGAAGACCCTATTTTATCCAAATATTCATAAACTCGAGTTCAAAAACTTTGAATTCCTTGAAATGTCCGTTATCAAAATTTTACTGCACGGTGCAGATAACCTCTTCGTTATCTCTGCCCATATAACTGGACAAAACATTCTCAAGTTCAAGGAGGAGCTCAATGCCTTGTTTGAGCAACCCGAATTGAACAGGCTGTATAATTATTTCAATCTTGCCAGGGACCTGAATGCCCGGCTATCATCATGGCTGAACGCCAACGATAAGCCAAGAGGCTTATTCCTGAAATCGTGGATAACAGAGAACCAAATTGAATACAGGTGCAACATATACGGGTCGCAGTTCCGAAAACGTGTCAAGAATATTTATGATTTTTGGACCACAATCATCCATTTTCTTTGTTGAAATTATACCTGAAGAAGGCCCGAAACGTAATCCGTTCATACTTCAAGAGTGAGGTCAGCAACAAAGGGCGGAAAAGCTAAGGATGGCATTTTCATGAAAGTGAATAGTTTATTCCGTAATCTTGACGTCACTAGTGATGAGATAAGGCTGGTATCGAAACTGATAGTACGGCTCCGGAGAGAAATGGAAACAGGATTATATGTGGTGGATTGCAGAAACTTGCCCTGATTGAAACTCATTTTGAATTGGTCTATCTACCAAACCCTGAGAGAGGGAATCAAAATTGTTCAGGGGTCGTTGAAGCAAAAGCTTCCGGCTTCGAATCAAGCCTGAATGGCGAATCAATTCTTCATTTCAATGAAACATTAACATTTGACCTTTTGAATCTTATTGATTATTTTGTCAGCTATGGTAGACTTGTGTTTCATATTTGGTAGGATAAACAATAAGAGATCATGTGGTGCTGGCGGTATTCAGAACATAGTTCTCCAAACATTTGCCTGAAGTTCCTAGTAGGAATCATTGCATGTCGTTCAACATCATGTAGAACAATTCATATTCCCAAATGAGTGGAAAAGGCTAAGGTATTTCCAATTTTGAAGAGAGGAAAAGAGTCTTCGTGCCCTAAGGGCTATCATCCAATCAGCATGCTGCATAATATCAGGGAGATGTTTGAAGACGTACTAAACAAAGCATTAAACGCCCACATTGAGAAGGAGAAGGATTTTTAAATACCTCCTGAACAATACCGCAGACAACGCTTATATGTCACATATATCGACGGGCCACCCATAAGAAGATAAAATATCCTTCGTATTTGAGCTCACGAGACCAACAATTCCAATGGATATACTCGTTTGGTAGATTAATTGTGGCTGGTCGAGCTAAGACGGAGCAATCTAGGTATTGGTGGCTGAATGAGAATGTCTAAATTATTCGTGTTTGTTTTCTGTTTTTGTGTTTACTTAGTTTTGAGTTGTAGCTCAATATTGCTACATTTAGGTTGTTGTTATTTTTTATGTAAAAAAATAGGGATGGTTTTCAATATTTAGGATAGGTATGCTATGTTATGTTTATCATTTTAGGTTTGGAGATAAGGTTTAACGCTTAGGTTTGGAGTATTGTGTTAGCATTGTATTAGTGTGAGATGAAGTTTTCGATTGAATTTTATCACAGTTGAGTCATAACCAAAACTGACGTTAGATAGGTAGCAATTTGCATATGTATTAGTCGACCTACTGTGGACAAGCTTCCGGTAGCTGTCACCCAACCGCGGCATTAGCAAATGCTAATATTTCGTATTATATACTGTATTCCGAATAAAAAACGTGCGGAACGCATTCCGTGCATGCTATAAATTCACCTTGTATAGCCCACTGTACTCCTAAACTTTTCAAGACGAGCAAATGAAGCACACGTTTTGCACCTTCGACTGATAGCTCAGCGTTGAGATGTTAACAAACTCCTATAAATTCACTTTGGAAGGCGATAAAAACTAAACGGGTATAAGAACTGAAATAATTTTCACTTCACTAGGAGCGCTATTGTATTCTCCGCGGGCCATCAGGATTTTAAATGTAGGAATCCGCCTCAAAACCGTACAAAACTTCGAATTTCCGTTGGCACCTCCATAATTCTTCATATACTGCCATGTAAGTTAGCCAGCAAAGTCAACCTACTAATAGTCATGTGTGTGGTAGTAAGCGCTGCTGCCCCATGGCTTCCTATCTAACGTCAGTTTTGGTTATAACATATTAGGTGTAGGATAAAAGTTCACTGTTATGCTGCAATTATAAATAATTTTTGAATAGTGTTGGTTGGTTTTTTCTCCTTTTTCCAATTGAATCATAAAATTTGTAATAATTGTAATTAATTTGAATTCGATATTGTTTTTGATTTAATGTTTTTAATTGATAACGTATAAACTTAGAGAGTCATTTGGGCCATTAAGTTTTCATATTTTTATTGTTTGGGATTTGCTTTATATTCTTTGAAAATTTATAACGATTAGTATTGAATAAAGTGCTTTTGACTTTGACTTTTAAATGTTAAACGTGGTAGAACAAAAAATGAAGCAATAGTTTGTGAAGTATAAAAAAATAACTGACACTGAAGAAGGGAATAACTTGGGACAATACACACATTAAAAGTCGTTTTTCAATCTACGGATATGAGGAATAAGGGGAATTGGAAAATACTTCCAATATGTGTGCGAAATTTCAGTTTTGAAACTGGCATACAAAATAAACTCTAAGATTTTTCGGAGATTAATGACGAAGCAGCTAGCCAAATAATGATGTGACACGTTGCTTAAAAATAGCAACTAAAATCATATGGCGTTGGTAATGCAAACGTAAACTTCAGTTCAAATCATTCTGTTTACACAAACCTCACCGACCAGAACAAAAAAAATATTAAAGGTTAATTGTTCAGTTCAAATTCGCATGTGATAGGTTAGAAATCAATGTACATTCGTTAAAAATATATGGCCATTTGTCACATTCAGCAAAACATCGTACCAAATTGATCGAGATATTCAAAACTATGGAAATGGAGCCAGTCAAATTATTGCATCACGTTCAAACCAGATTTCTATCTCTCTGTCCTGCTGTTGAGAGATTATTCAGAGTTTGACCTGCTTTGAAACGCTTCTTCCATACGCCGAGATTATGTGTGAAAGCTATTGAAAAAATGTTTTTCTCGGAAGCAGAGAAGACAAGAATCCTAGCCTACTTGCAATCTGTTTGAATTTGTTGAGTGCTTTTAATACATTAATGAAAAAATCACCGGGAAAGGTATTGTTGCATGTCCAATTAATTCTGCGAGCTACTGTCGCAATTCTTGTCGCAACTTTTAATAACATCATGATCAACCAAGAAAAGAAAACGAGTGTACTCGAAAGCACAAGAATGGACCAAGTAAATCCATTATCAACATATGACAGTGACCTCACTGCGGGCATTCAGAATTGCTCGAATACTGCAGGTAGTTCTCGTCAGAACATCCAGTTTAATTGCGAAGCTAGGGCAGAAGCTAGACCAACAGCCAAACGCAATCAGGGCGGATTTGCAAAAACAGTCAACTGATTTGAAAGCAGCAACCAGTCAACCGCAATAAAAGTGGAGCGTCCAGGAAAAGGTTTACCAGGTCGAGAAGAGAATCAACAATGAGATAGAAACAATGAAAAAGGAACTAGAAGCAGCGAAGGTAGTATTAACTACCTCACTAGCCCCGCTTATAACCGCAGCGCCAAGCACATCCATAAATGTGAAACCACCAATATTCGATGGACAAATGGTCTGGAGTATATATAAAATCCAGTTTGAAGCCGCCGCTAGGATAAATCACTGGAATGAGCAGGAATGAGCAACTGCATTAATTCTTGCTCTAAGAGGCCCAGCTGCCGAGCGTTTGCAGACTATCCCCATTGAATTGCACTCAAACTCGGCTGCTATAATGAATGCGATTGACATGCATTATGGAGACGATCATCTGGAGCAGATTTATCGGTCACAGCTACGGCATCGGATGCAGAAGTCAGGCAAAGCCCTACAGCAGCTTACCCAAGACATTGAGCGACTGGCACTTTTGGCTTACCCAGCTTATGACCCAGAACATCGAGAAGACGCAGCAACTGAAGCATTCATCAGTGCATTAAAGGACCAGGAATTGCAACTAGCCATACGTTTAGCTCAAAAACACACGGTTAAGGACGCTTTTGCTTATAGTCTGAACTTTGAGGCAGCGAAAAATGTGACTCGTACCACTGCCCGGATTCGCGAGGTAGTAACAGACGAGTGCAGGTGTTAGCACGTGGAAATTGAACGAGAGCCGCAGGTAAATGGTGCATTTAGATGCTGGAATTTTGGTGAGAAGGGGTACCTGCAAAGAGCTTGCAAGAAGCGAAGAAAACCGAGCTATTGTCCAGGGTGGAGGCGATCCAGACCGAGGCAGGAGCTCAGAATGGAAGCCCTTCAAACTGAGGGGGCCAACTTCGTGGAGCAGAGGTTGGCTAGGAGGATCAATGTCCCCAGCACCACCATCACCGTGCCAAGACTACATCGACCGATTATCCGGCACCCCGACCGATTATCCGGTGCAACCCGATCGATTATCCGGCCAGACCTAGGGAGGCAATAACTACTTCACAAGGGCAGAATTTTCTCACTACGGACAGCTACGGGAGAAACTGCACCCATCTATGGAGAGGTCAACCTCCAAATACTGTTGGGAGACCTTGCGTTCCAGCATAATTTCCTGGTCGCGAACATTATGGATGACTGCATTCTCGGAATGAATTTTCTGCGACCACATGGGATCACGTTGCATTTGGGCAAACGGGTATTGAAATGGCGGAGTTTCAAAGTATTGATGGAGGATCCCAGCGTCCAAATTCCAAAGATGAATGTGGCAGTGCGTGCTGACACTGATGTACCGAAATCTTCTGAGAGCATTGTATGGATCAAGCTTGATGAGGATTCTGGAGACCACCGATCTTATCTGATAGAGACAAAGAAGACGTCTGCATTGCGCAGTTTGATTGTAGGACGAAGCCTTGTAAGAACTTTAAGGAACGGATACGTGCCAGTTACAGTCCTTAACACCGCAGACTCAACCACAAGCATCAAAGCGGGAGGAATCATCGGCAGCTGTCAGCCTGTTACCACCATCACCTCTTTGGTAGCTACTCAAGACCAACATTGGAAAAGGAGGCAGGACACAGACAAACCCCGGGAATTCACGTCTGCAATATTGAAGCAGACCAAATTGCCAGTGCAACTATTCAAGCAAGCCTCTGATCTGGTCATCGAGTACAATGACATTTTCTTAACAAGCCCGGATGACCAAGGCCAAACGAGTATGGTAACTCACGTCATAGATACACAGGGAGCCAAGCCAATTCGACAAGCACCGAGACGTCTTCCTATAGCCAAACAAGGAGAAGTGAGCGCACTGATCTCGAACATGGAAAAACAGGGTATCATCGAGCCTTCTGTCAGTCCATGGGCCGCGCCAGTAGTTCTAGTAAAGATAAAGGATGGTAGCACTCGTTTTTGTGTCGACTATAGGCAGTTTAACGACGTCACTAAGAAAGATAGTTACCCGCTTCCACGCATCGACGACATTATGGACACTTTAGCCGACGCAAAATGGTTTTCTACAGTCGATCTCAAGAGTGGCTACTTACAGGTAGAAATCGTCAAGATGGACCGAGAGGAGACCGCGTTTTTAGTTGGGACCGTGCAGTAATCGTGCAGTTATACTAGCAAACCACTCGAAAACCCTATCTCCTATCCAAATTGTAATGGCAGATTTAAAATAAAAATATGTAATTTTTTCCCCCTGTAATTGTAGTTTGTAGAATAGTTTTTCTTCTTATTATTAATAGTAAATGCAACCTCATATCAATTTTCCTCTATATTAAAAATTTAATGTTCTCCGTTAATTAATTTTTCCATAAAATTTAATTTTTCATTACTATTTAAATTTTTTATTTCTTTCCTTCATGTAAATTTCTTTACTGCATGTAAATTTTCTTCAATTTATTTAAATTTCTTTACTTCATTTTTAATTTCTTTAATTTAGTTAAAATTTCCCTGCTACAGTTAAGTTTTGGTTTTTCTTAATAATTTGAATCTGCCCATTTCAATTTAGGATGTGGAACCCCTGACTTAGTACAGGGCAACGGTGCATTACCAAAAATGCATTCGAATACATTCTTGACGTTAGCGTAAACTCTAACTCTTATCTGAGATTCTCTTGGTGACGGAAAATAAATTTTAACAATCCGGAATGGGTGTATCAGCTGGTGATATGAACAGGTTGTGTGTGTGTGTTTACAGAGAAACAAGAAAAAAAACAGTAACGAACAACATAATAAAGGCAAAGTCGAGACGTAACACAAACATGTAAATGTAATATTATATAAACGAAACGTACAGGTGTCAGCTGATGAAGTTGGACAAAAGTTGAGAAGATGAGGGTACGAGGGGGCACCACCACCATCCGGTTGCCCCACTCTTATTTGTGGGCCATGAGAATCGTCGGGTAACGACGAGGTTCCCCTAAGTCCGTCTGTTTTGGCTTGTATCAACTTGTTCTTTGAACAAGCAATCCTTTCCTCTTTGTAGTTACCTACAATTTTTCGTCTTCGGCCGCCCTTCTTTTTGAGACCCAAGAATTCGTGAATGCGAAATTCTTTTGTAGTGGGTCCTTGTGCTGGGAGAATGAGCCCACCCCATGACACTGCAACGCTAGCCTGCCAGCGCATTCACGCGTCCCCAGATAAGGGCATTCTCGGCGGATATCATTATCTTCCTTCGCCGAGGCAGCAGACCATCGCTGCAGTCCTTTACGAACATTTATACTTACCCTTTCACTACAACCGGATTGCGGCAATTTGTGACGATGCCATTTGGGCTTTGCAACGCTCCAGCCACCTTCAAATGCCTGATAGAATACGTGCTGAGAGGCCTGACCTGGAAGACTGGCTTGGTGTATGTTGCCTAGATGACATCATTGTTATCGGGAGAACGTTCGAAGAGCATGTGCAGAACATTGAACAGGTGTTTTCCGAATTGAAACTGGCAGATCTGAAACTTATTCCCGATAAGTGTACTCTTTTTGCAGCTGAAGTAAAATACCTGGGACACGTCGTATCAGCAGAAGGGGTCAAAACAGACCCTGAGCAAATTGAAACCGTGAAAAGCTTGCCAACACCAAACAACAAGCGCCAACTACGAAGTTTTCTGGATCTGGCGACCTACTATCGAAGATTCGTCAAAGACTTTGCCAAAATTGCCAAGTATCTCTATCAGTTAACCGAGAAAAATCGTCAGTATTTCTGGAATGAACAATGCCAGGCATCCTTTGAGATCTTGAAGGAGAAGTTGTGTGAATCATCCGTGCTAGCATATCCAAAACCCGGAAAAATGTTTGTAATTGACACCGATGCGAGCGATTGGATCTGTACTCTCCCAGCAGATCCATGGCGAAATAAGAGTCCTCTCATTTTACAGTCAAGTTTTCTCGAAAAGTAAGAGAAACTACTGCGTGACCAGGAAGGAGCTATTGGCTATGATAGAGGCCACCAAGCAGTTCCACAAGTACCTATATGGCCAGAAATTTGTTCTTCGAATAGACCATGTACCGCTGAGATGGCTGCTTAACTTCCAAAACCATGAGGGACAAGTTGCGAGATGGATCGAAAGATTGCAGTCATACGACTACGAAATTGTTCATCGGAAGGGTGGAGTTCATCGAAATGCTGACGCCCTATCTCGTCGTCCATGTCCATCTAACTACAAGTATTGCTGACGGATTGAAGAAAAGGAGCCGCTCGTTGATCTACAAGTGATAACGGCAGAATTCTAGAAAGGTTGGTCACAGGAGGAGATTCGAAATGCCGAGTTACCCGATAAAGACATCAAACCCTTGCCCGTATGCAAGGAGACAACTGGGTGACCTGAGTGGAAGAACGTTTCGTTGCAAGGCGCCACCCTGAAAAGTTGTTGGGCACAATGGAACTCCCTTCAGGTGGAGGGTGGCGTACTCAAACGGAAATGAGAAACGGCGGATGGCAGCTCCCATAAAAAAAAGCCGAATCCACGATGTGGTTAAGGAAACGCATGAAAGATCCTCGGGACCCCACCTTGGTGTTAAGAAGACCTTAGCGAAATTGCGGGAAAAGTTCTACTGGCTGCACGCTCAAGAAAACGTAGAAGACTGGTGTCGTAGATGCACGATTTGTGCTTCCGTCAAAGGTCCAAAGTGGCGGCTGAGAGGACAAATGCAAACCTATAACATGGGGGTACCATTTGAAAGGATTGCTGTTGACATCCCAGGACCCTTTCCTGAATTCGAATGGGGAAATCGATACACGCTGGTTGTGGCCGATTATTTCAGCAAGTGGCCCGAGGTCTACCCCATTCCCAACCAGGAAGCAACTACAGTAGCCAAACAGCTAGTGTTAAATTGGGTCAGTAGGTACGGCGTACCTTGCGAACTACATTCGGATCAAGGCCGGAACTTTGAGTCACTGGTTTTTGGCAAAATTTGCGAGCTGCTGGGAATACAGAAAACGAGGACAACACCGCTACATCCCCGATCCGATGAAATGGTCGAACGTTTCAACGGCACACTCAATAAACACCTGGCCAAGATGGTTGACGAGAACCAAAGGGACATGGATCGGCACATCCCATTATTCTTGATGGCACATAGAGCTGCCGAACATGCATCGACAGGCCAAGTCCCAGCCACCCCCCGAGAAGCCCCAAATGATCTCGGAGTACGCAAGTAAACTAAGGCAACAGTAGAACCAGATATATTGGACACCTCGAATCGGCTGCTGACCGCATGAAAACCAGGTACGATCTAAAGACAAATTCTACTGGCTTCCAGCAAGATGACTTGGTGTGGCTATATAACCCAAAACGGTGGAAGGGTAGCTATCCAAAGTTGAAACATTATTGGGAGGGACCATACCAAGTTACAAAGCGAATCAATGACGTCATATATCACATACAGGAAAACCGTAAGCCAAGAGCCAAACTGAAAATCGTGCACCTAGACCGTCTTGCCCCATATTACGTCCCGGGAGACTTAAGTACAACTGTCGACACATCTTTTCCGGACGAAAAGAACTAAAGTAGGGGCAGTGTTACATGTCCAAATAATTCTCCGAGCTATTGTCGCAATTGTTGTCGCAACTATTAATAACATCATGACCAACCAAGACAAGAAAACGAATGTATTCGAAAGCACAAGAATGGGCCAAGTAGATCCATGATCAACATCTGAAAGTGACGTCACTTCGGGCATTCAGAATTGCTCGAATATTCCAGGTAGTTCTCGTCAGAACATTCGTCAATATACGAAAAATGGGTTGAATGACCAAAGATGTTAATTGATAGTGAAGTATTTTTCGTGATACAGACAGTGGGAACATAAATTGATAGACAGTGAAAATTAAATAAAAATACGATTTATAAAATAGTGAAATTAATAATCGTACATTCTTAGTAAATAAACTATTTTAACTTAATTTAAAAGACAGTGCGTTTTCACTTTCCCGAAACATTTAAATTATCGGTCACGAACCATAACACGCGACAATATTATCATGACTGAAATGCATGGGTTTTTATATCTCTTCCGGTCAAGATTGGTTTAAAGGCAAGAGTATTGTTTTTCGGGTACCAGACAAAACAGACTTTAAATCAATTGGTAGAAACTGAAAAGATCAAAGACATAGAAGACTTTAACAACTTTTACAGAAATTGTCAAACGCATATAGATAAACGGTACGATTTTTCAGATGAATATATTTTTGTCAAACTAGAATTTATAAACCTGAAAATGCTTTGTCTTTATCAAACTAGACAGACGATGTTTCAGCAGATGATTTATAAAAAGAATTTAACTTTTTGAAGCCACCATTGGATATAGTAGTAGAAAATTGTAAAGACACCCCGGCACAGATATGGCATCATCTCTTCCATTTGTTTTCAAAAAATGATACCAAAAATATGTTCAAACTAGTATCCTTCATATTAAGTGTCCCAGCTCAACTTACGTTCCTGAATGCGTTGTTTCTCAAAATGGAATTAAAATGGTCAGATACCAGAAATAAATACGCTGCAAATTTAATAATAGCAGAATTACTCATCCAATTAAATCTTTATCAACCACATTAAAGAAAATGAAAATTAAAACTGTGAAAAACTTAAGTCTTCTGAAAAGTACTATATGTTAACACTTTGTAACTAATGTTGGTATTACTTATTTATATGATATTCCTTTGAAATCTTGACTGCATTACAGGGTGAACAAGTGAATTATTGTCAGGAATAAAATAATATATTGTCGTTAGAGTACTTTCAAGGGTTATCTACCATCAATGTAAATTTAATTTTCAACTTAAATAAAAATTTGCTAAAACCCCCATCATAGTACATTCACATAGTATGGATACTCAACCTAGCCTCCGGAAAAAAACCGAACAGAGGCCGAAAAGGGAGCCATAAATCTTTGACAGCTGACGCGAGGATTGGCGCGAATATAAACATGGACTTCGATGAAAGATTCCAGGATTACCAGATCTCAAAAAACTAATAACTTTGCAGAAGAACAAATTCGTTCTAAGCGATCTTTTAGTTTTTAGGGTTTTGTACTAAAATACAAAACCCTATTGCAATCACGACCTGTGTCCGCCCGTCCATCCGTTTGTATGTCACAGCACTTTTTCTCTGAAACTGTAGAAGCTACAGCAATGAAACTTTTTGAATAGGTCAGAAGTGGTGACTTCTTGAAATTTTTGCGGTGGAAAAATTTTTTAAAAGGGTTTAAGGGGGTCTCTTCATGTAGCGAGGTGACCCCTTCAGCATTTTTTTTCACCATCAGTAGTCGAGTAGGGTGTCACTAGAAAGGTCTTAAATGAGATATTTTCAAAACAAGTCTTAAAATTTCGTTATCTGTCTGGGGAAGGGGAAATGTACGAACTTTTCGCGTACCCCCTTCGCGATTGGACACCTTTCATCCGAAAAATTTGAAAAAATCATGAATGTAGACCTTTATGAGTACAAGAAATAAATGAGAAGTCGAAATTCACTCAACTTTATTAGTAATTCTATGATTTATTGATCTTATGTTTTCTTGAATAAAATCTTAATGGTATAAAAGCACACAGATGACTATAAGATTAGTCTGCCCTGAAATTTTCATAAAGATCGAATGGTATTTAACGAAGTTATAGCAGTTTGAATTTTCCTGAATTACTATGGAACAATACTCGCTGTATTACTATGGAAACACATGGCTATGGAACAATATGTGCTTTTTACCAACTCAGATACTACAGCTTTGCTAGGTTGCATGAAAGTTTCAGGAATAATAGGTATCTTGAATATCGTTGAAAATCGGTTCAGCTAGTGGTATCAGTAATCGCAAAACAGAATAGTGACTGTTTTAAATGAGAAGATTGAATAATTTTGAGTTATTTTTCCCCAACTTCAACGTTTAAGGTCCATGCTTTTAACACTTGATTCAATTTAATGAATGACTGAAGATAAGTACCTACAATCAAAACTCATAGGTGAAACAAGGTGAGGAGGCAAGAGAGAGCTCCTTGCAAAAGGGCTTTGTACCCATTCTAGGATTCGAAAAAATTGGCCATGAATCGATGATTACAGTACAGGCGAGTGGCCCCTGAAAAAAATATATATGAGTATCGAATGAAAGGTCTTTATAAGAGCTTTCAAAGGAGTTCTTAAACTGACAGTTTTTGCTTCAGTGGAGGTACAGGGAGGGAAATACATGATAAATGTGTTTCCTCCCTCAGAAGTCAAAACTCGTTCAACTTTGCTAATAATAGTATGATCTTCGAATTTCACATTTTCTCCAATAAAATCGTCTTTGACATATTTCTTGATTTTATTCATTGCTGGTGACTGCATTTTATAAGTTGAGTACAAAACCCTTCTGACATCAACGTAGGTCTGTCTACTACACTTGTTTTATTAGGACTCGCAACACTCCCATGTTCTGAAATGCGTAAAAGAATACGTGCGTCGGAAATTTTATTTGCTTTTTGAATACGATAGGCCTTGGCTCAGCTGACCGGCCTCTGGGAAAATTCAGAAAGTGTACAACACAAGGTAAATGGAAGGTGCAGATACTATACGAATTCACTATGCCCCTGATCTTTTGCGTTTTTAATTATGTCCCGCTCTCTATGAAAGAATCCCGCTCTTTTTCCGCTTGGTCGGAAAAAATCTGGCAGCACTGATTGATTATAATCAAAAATAAATCTATGTATTATAATCACCCTTTATAAAAATTCCAGCATGGTTTGTCGTTATCAGTAATGTAGAAAAATTGCAGCGTCCCCGGTTCTTCTCCGGTTATCAAGTACCTCCATAGCCGATGCCGATTCTCACACACGAACTACACCAACACTCAAATTCACTTTTAAACGACACTGTACACGACCGAATGAACGCCAATACGCGATGTACGAAACAATGAAAATGCACGCAATATTTGGAGCAAAATATAACAAAAAAGGGTTAAATCTTAGGACATCTTGTTTACTAAATCTGTTCAAAACGTTTAGAGATCATTCTCTTTTATGAAGAAATCAGAAACGTTGGATATTACGCTAGAGCCGCAACGCTAATTGTCCCTTTAGTATATCGAAATAAAATATCCTCAGTTTTATGCATATCACCAATTATAGAATTAATAAAGGTGCATTGATTGCCATAGAGAATCCGTTGGATTTTTGATGACAAATATATTGTTGCCATCACCTAATGCATGTGTTTATGTAAATATTAACAAGTTTTGGGCAGTTTTGATTTAAAAATTACTAATCCTCCAAACACAATATTGTTGATCATTGTCTCAATTTTGCATTAACAAATTTGGAATTTCAACAAAAAAATTACTAACTCTCCTTAAAATGGCGGTAGCTCAATCTGAGCTGAAATGTCAAAAATTGGGGGATATTTGTTTTACAAATTTACAAATGATAAGTTCTAAATCAAAGTTTCTACTGAGCGTGCCTTCTGGCACAATAGGAAAACTCGAAACAAACTAGAATTGAAGTACGCAATTTAGTTAAAATGAAAAACATGAAACACACAAGAAAATATGCGATAAAATTGATAACATGTGCCGAACACTCCACGAATTACGAACAAGAAGGGAAGCCAATCTTGGACTGGAATACCTGAGAGGTGAGTGCATTCGCGAGCGCAGTTTTACTCGCGATCATACCGTGTGTAAGTTCATATGTGTACATTATCTTGCTGATAAGCGTCTTCGACGCATGCACTGGAAGATCACTTGGTCACCAGAAACAGTCCCAGCGCGGGTCAACATGCATATGAGGGTGACATAAGCGACATCTTCAACTCAGTTTATGTTATCTTTATTCGGGTTGATGCAAACGCATATGAAGATCACTTCCTCATCATGAATATCCACTGGAATTGTGTTTCCAGTGTGAGCTCTTACTTACATAACAAGATTAAAATTATTTTAAATGCAGTTGCCACTAAGAGAGCTTCATCGAATCATTTCGTGGAAATCACGATTCCTACATTGACGATAGCGAAGTTAGAATGGACTTTATAGCAATGCTTCCAATTCTAGATATCGGTTATGACTCTTTGAAAATGTAACTCTTGCTCTTGGCTTCTAGGAAGTATCTCTCAGAGCGTTATTCGCACATACAATTACCAGATGATTTTTAAGGGTGTTGATTTATTCCAACCAGAGGCGTCAAACTGGACAATATAAAACTTTGATTTACGAGTATATACCGCGAAAAATAAATACTTACATAAGTTAATTAAAAATTACTTTTAAAATCGTTGAATTCTTGAATAAATAGTCAATTATGAAAAAAAGGAATAGCTTATATGTGGGAGGAACAGTTACTCTATTTATCTGATTTCAAATCATGTTTATTAAATAAAAAAATACTCAAAAAACCAACTTCAAAGTGTCCTGATGAGGGAGAAATTATTTTCATGGAAGCGGTGCCAAATCAATCTCCCCATTTCAACATAAAAACTACCAATATTTGGTGAACATAAATGAAACAAGGAAAAACTGTCCATGAAATTTATTTCGCCATTTTTAAGGCATTTTCAGATCGGTTTTCTTATTTTTTAGGCAGTTTTCATTTCACTCTTTTAAGTGGCCTTTTTTCGTTTAAAATCGATTAAAATGCAATTTCTTGTCTAGATTGTACCATGACCTTCTTCCTCTAAAAAATGTATGCCATAAAATTCATCCAGTATAGAAAACTCATGCCTACATTCTTGTGAACGTATGCTAAAAATTTTTTTTTGACTGCCATGCACAATACGCAACTGTTAAAATATGCAGAGTTCATAGGATATTTCTTGGAAAGTAAAACTCAACAAGGACAAAACCCAGGCACTGTTCATCACCAGATGAAAACTACAACGTCCTTCCTTACTACAAGTTGACGATAAACAAATACAATGGAACGAGCCAACAAAATACTTAGGACTAACAGTCGACGATAATTAGGATGAAGAAAAGAAAATACTATGACAACGAATTGAGAAGTATAGATGTAAGTTTAGCGAGCAATAACACAAGCCAAGCATACAAAGTAGTGAAAAGCCTGAAACGTGGTTATCAGCCAAAAACCACGCTCTGTCGTGATGACAGCGGCAAATAATCGCTGACGAAATCAAGATTAAGGAAAGATGGGCATCATATTTCAAGAGCCCCCTTAATCCTCCGCATAGCTCCAGAACATCGGAGCCTATAGGTGTCTGCGGAGAGCTTCCATTGGCCCCACCAACTCTGGATGAAGTTTGTTCTATCATCAAAGCCCAAAAGAATTATAAAGCGCCAGGCATTGATGAGATTCCAGTGGAGCTCATCAAATATGGTGGCAGTAGTGTTCATCAAGCTATTCACAAAGTCATCCAGTAAATTTGGCAACAAGAGCATATGCCAAAAGAGTGGAGCCAATCAATTATATTCCCTATCCACAAAAAAGATGACAAGCTACAGTGCGAAAATTATACAGGCATATGACTACTTTGTACGGCGTACAAAATATTTTCTAAAATCTTAGAAAATAAAATCGGATCATACGCCAACAGTACTTTTGGGGAGTATCAAGGTGGTTTTAGGGCAGGTAGATCAACAATAGACTAATTGTTCACAGTCAAGCAGGTACTTGAGAAGTGCTGGGAGTTCAACATAGACGTACACAAAATTTTCGTTGACTTTAAGCAAGCATACGACAGTATTGATCATAACGTACTGTACCAAATACTGCTTGATTTTGGCATCCCAGCCAAATCAGTCCGCCTTACCAAAATGACAATGACGTCGACAACCTCCCAAATCCGCATCAATAACCAACTCACCGATGCCTTTGACAAAAATATCGGACTAAAGCAGTGAGATTGGCTGGCCCCATTGCTATTCAATTTGGCTCTGGAGTACGTCATACGGAAGCTACCTGTTGATAGGCGAGGTACATTACTATACAAGTCGAGCCAAGTAGTGGCCTGTGTGGACAACATCAACATTCTGTCACGGTCACTAACAACTGCCAAAGAACTGTTCCTGAAACTTGACAGCGAAGCAAAACTAGTAGGGCTACAAATCAACGAAAATAAGACAAAGCTCATGACGCAGTCGAGGAAAAATACCCCAAATATACAAAATATCACACTTGGCGAATACAGTATCGAAAATGTTAGCAAATTTGTGTATTTAGGCGTCAAAATAACAAAAACGGGCAACGAAAGAGACGAAATACGCCGAAGAATACAGCTCGCATATAAAATATTTTATTCAGTATTGACGATCTTGAAGACCAGCTGCATACACAGGAAAACAAAGCTCCAAGTATACAAATCTGTGATAAGACCTGTGTTATGCTACGGGTGTGAAACATGGACCCTAATCCAAGCATCTGCAAATATATTGAACGCCTTTGAGCGACAGGTCCTGAGGCGAATAATCGGAGCGAAGCTAGACGCGGACCAATGGCGAATTTGATAGAACCATGAGCTGTATGCAATTTTTGACGAACCGGAGGTCTCAAGTATTGTGAGACTGCGGAAGCTGCAATGGGCTGGACACATGAATCGTAATGACGAACAACGGATACCCAAGAAGGTATTCGTTGAGAGAACTGAAGGCCGGCGGCCAGTGGGGAAACCGAGGAAATGCTGGTCTGACTCGGTCGACGAAGACAGTTCATTGCTGCTCGGATTTCGGAATTGGATGACGTGGTCATTGGATCGAGAAAGTTCGAGGCGCTGTTTGCAGCAAGCGAAGGCCCGAAAGGGGCTGTAGTACTAAAAAGAAGAAGAACAGTCGACCGACTCCTAACATGCAATGATCACATACGGCCAAAAAGATAGCGCTACTTGCCAATCCTCGCGTCCTTACAACCCATCCCTGAATCCAGCCATCTCTCCATGCGTCACCCTGAAATTATTGGTGGCATTTTTACTTCGATTTAGGCCATTGGTGCAGTTTTTTGAGGTAAATTACGCGAACTACACGAAAGGGAAAGCATCCTCGATCCGTTTAGGAACTCCCGGCATTTCACCTAAATCAATAATTTAATTCAATTTCAAATATTTTAGTCAAACTTCATGAATCCTACATTTTGCAACACGCTGTAATTCCATTTGCTATTTTTCATTCCTAGCCGAGTTGCTGACCTATGCACATTCAGCTAGTGCATTTGTCCATGAAGTAGATCCATAATCGAAGAGATTGGGTTACATTTCATGGACAAAGGCAGGCACACCAGCGAAAAGACGCAAACTCAGAGTTCTTTCACTGGCGCGTCTGTCTGGTCAGCGAATTGCTTTGGCAATTGATCGTGGGTGAAATGCTCTTTTGTCTAGGGGATTCATTGAGCCACGGTTAGGAAGAATAAACGTAAGTGTGGAGCATCGAAATCTTTTGATTGTGCTAATTTGTAACATTTAGTGATCATATATTTTTCGATTAAGATTTTAAGAAATTGTGATATTCAAGACTCTGAAATACAATATAAAAGTTCGCATCATTTGGGTAATTGTCAATCTTAAAGTTTAATCAGTGTGATGTGCATTTCTACGCGAAATAATAAAATCAAAGGTTGGGACGAAACAGTCCCGGCGCAAACGTCTGGAGGCCCCGACAGTATACACTTGGTATTCACTTTGCTGTACACATCTAAATAATTGTTTCATCCCCGGTGAACCGACGACTATTGGTAGTGACGCTCATCAACAAATTGATGAGTCAGCCATCTCATGCTAGTAAAAGGCCATCAGTGGCAGCAATAAAGGCTCTACATGGCACCAAACAAGAGTATCCCAGATGCCTGGAGAACCTGCAAGTGTCCACAAGGGACTGAGATCCGTTGCTGCTACATGTGTTAATCCGAGAATTGAATCAAGTGACTCACGCATCATATGAACAATCGTTTTCCAACCCGCGCGAGCTACCACTCTTGAAGAGTTTGTTGGACTTCATGGAAACGCGTTTCCAGGCCACCGAAATACTCGGCCATAAAACAAAGGAACCGGAGATCAACCGTAGGAAAGGCACCAAGTTGACCATTACCGCCACCACAGCTTCTCAGTGCTTAATGCATGAGCAGGATCACCTGCTTTACTATTGTCTGGATTTCCTTAGGATCACTGCTGCAAAGAGACTAAGTTTCGTGCGCGCTAAGAAGTTGTGCGTGAATTGCTTTCGAGAAGGACACCAGGCATCCAGATGTGCGGCCAGAATTTGCAAGCAGTGTTCCAAGAATCACAACACCCTGCTGCATCTGCCTACAAACAACAAGCCCAAACAAACCAAGACGATATCCTCGAGCACGACAACGCCGAAATAGGATTCGAAACCGCAAACAAATGCAGAACCGCCATCGCTTGCTTCAACGACTCTGATGGAGTCCCAACCCCAAGGACATGTACTTCTGGGCACAGCCGTCGTCAGGCTAGTCACCAGCAATGGAAAGACGACGGATTGTCGAGCTGTGCTGGATCCGGGCTCACAAATAAACCTAGTCAACAAAATAATAATCAAAAAATTGAATTTATCATCGACACCACACCTTGCCCTCATTGAAAGGGTAGGCGGTAGTACTGAGATGGCATACTATCTGGTGAACCTCGGCCTAAGATCCAGATTATCCGGATATGCCAGTTGTAAGCCTACATCATGAACAAAATTATATCACCGCAACCGTCTCAGAACGTAAACACATCGGGATGGCACAATCCCAAAAACATAAAGCTGGCAGATCCAGACTTCGACTGAACGGAGTGCATCGATATGTTGCTGAGTGCCGAATACTGTTGCATGGTCCTAGCTATTGGATAAATATAGTTGGGCCCACAGCTCCCAGTGCTCTAGAACACGCTCCTAAGGTGGACTGTAGCCAGAAGAGTGATCACACCTCAAGTGCCTTCCGTGACATGCGGCACCATAGCAGAAGATAACCAGGTTAATCAGCTCATCAAGCGATTTTGGAGGTTAAGGAAGTACAGGATCCGCAGCACAATCTTACGTTAACTGAAAAGGCTTGCAAAGCACATTTCTATCAGTCAATGGCAAGACGTCCCGATGTCTGTTTCTTGTTTAAACTCCTATTCAGCAAGGATCCTGAGACGTCAAATGATTCTCAAGCGGTGGCCACTCACAGATTCATTGCCTTGGAGCATCGACTGGAGAGGAACCCTGATCTAAGACTTCCATACGAGGACTTCATGGAGGAGTATATTCGGCTTCGGCATATGGAGGAGGTGACGTCACAGCAGTGGAAGGAATTACGATACTTCCTTCCACATCATTGTGTCCTGAAGCCTGACAGCAGTACAATCAAGCTGCACGTGGTTTTTGATGCATCTACTAAGATGACCACAAACTTTATGTTGAATGATGTCCTTCATACAGGGCCTACTGTCCAGGATGACCTCTTTTCGATGCTTCAGCGTTTCAAAATGCCTTGTTTCATATTCACCGCCGACATCGAGAAGATTTATGGGCAGATAATGTTCCATCCTGAAGACCGTCGGTACCATGGCTTAATTTGGAGAAATAGTTCAATGCTACCAGTTCGATACTATCAGTTGAAAACAGTAACCTACGGCACAACCTGTGCCCTGTATCTAGCTACAAAATATCTGCAAATTCTAGCACAACAGACCAGCAGAAAGGTCCCCTGGGTAGCAGTGCATTGGAGAAGGATTGCTATATCGAAAACATCATGACCGGGGCAGACAGCTTAGAGGCACTTCGCAAACAGGTGGAGCTATGCACCATACTCTCGAGCGCAGGTATAAACTTAAGCAAATGGTGTGCCAACCATCCTCTATTGTTGAAGCAGATTAAACCTGAGGACCCACAGGTCCAGCTGGACTTCAGTAGTTTGCCCGAGGACAATACTAAGACGTTAGGAGTCATCTGGCGTACGAAGACTGATGAGTTCCAGATCCAAATCAACCTGGATCCATCCGATCCGAAGTTCTCCAAGAGGACGATGGCATCTGATAAAGCCAGACTAATCGATCCATTGGGCATTCTGGCTCCTGTGATAGTAGCAGCAAAGCTATTCCTGCAGGAATTATGGCGATTGGAATTGGACTGGGATGCAGCGTTACCAGTGATTTCCGCAGTGATCTGCTTTCATTGCAGTGGGCCCGATTTTCTCGTCACATCATTGCAAGCGAGAAACCCGTGCAAGTACAGTTGCATGAATTTTGTGATGCCTCCGAGAAGGCATATGGCGCAGCAATATACATCCGGTCAACCCTGAGGAGCAGTCAAGTCATCGTCTGGTTGCTATACGCCAAGTCCATAGTGGCCCCAATCAAAACACATACTGTTCCGTCCCTGGAGTTGAGTGCGGTAAAACTAGGCGCTGAGCTCACAAGACGAGTTAAGACAGCGCTCAATCTGGAGGAGGTTTTTCAGGTCTTGGCGTGCATCATCGTACAATACCTTTGTGGCGAACAGAGTCTCGGCCATACAAATCATCTCAAGGCCGGGCCGATGGCGACACGTAGCGTCTGAAGACAACCCAGCTGACATCATGTCACGCGGGACTGCGCCGGCTGAATTGAGCCGCTGTAGCATGTGGTTGCAAGGACCATCATTTTTATCCAGAGCAGAATCACTTTGGCCTTCCGAGTATCGGAGTGGGGGCCCTTGCAACTTGGAGACGAAACGGATCAAGACCACTATGGTAGCGGCAGAGGCTCCTGAAACACACTTTATTCAGCGGATCCAACACGGCAACTTCTTCAAGAGGCTGCAGCGCATAGTGGCCTACATGATGCGGTTTTACTGTGGCCTCAAGCCAACAGTCAAGCAATCTCAACTGACAAATCAAGCGCCCACGAGTGATAATGATTCACAACCCTAGAGATCATCGTGAGGTATGTATAATCACTAACTTTTAACTACGAGTATTTGGAAATCAGTTCGGGGAGGCAAGGCTTCAAGCACAGCCCGTTGGTGGAATTGGTGCCATTCCTGGATCCGGAGGGCATAATTCGTGTCAGTGGGAGACTGCCAAGATCACGTTCAACGCCAAACATCCAGTTTTACTACCATTCAAACATCCGTTCACCAGACTGCTGATGATGGACATCCATCGTGACCACTGCCATCTAGGTGCGCAAACACTGCTCACTACCACTGGACAGCGGTTCTGGCCGATTCAAGGAAAACAACTCGCGAGATCGATCGTTTAACGGTGCGTGTGGTACACCCGAGTCAAGCCTAAGCTGCACGTACTCAGCCAGCCCGTCCGTTCATCAACTCTGGCGTGAATTTCTGTGGACCTATGATGATCCATTACCGAGGTAGAGGTAACTGACCGTAAAAAGGGTAGCAAGCCATATTTTGCTGTTTCGCTACAAAGGTCGTCCATCTGGAGCTAGCCAGCGATCTAAACACAAAGGCATTCCTCTGTGCTCTCAAACGTTTCATTGGACGAAGAGGACACTGCCGAAAACTATTTTGTGAGAACGCCACCAACTTTATGGGAGCTCACAACCAACTATCGGAATTGTCGTCCTCATTATATTTCAACGAAGTGTGTCAAGAAACAACAACGTCGTGCTCCAGTCGGTAAATCGATTTCCATTTCATCCGTCCACACGCGCCTCATTTTGGCGGCTTGTGGAAGGCAGCGGTCAAATCAACCGAAAATTTGATCCATCGAGGCGTTTTGTTAGCAGCTCTCTCCTATGAGGAGCCACATACCTTGGTGGTTGAGGTGGAGGCTATCCTCAATTCTAGACCACTGACTCCGATGTCAAATGATTCCAATGATTTGGCAGCCTTAACTCCAGCACACTTTCTCATCGGAGAACCCCTCAGTCACCGGAGGTCCCCATGCCCGGTGGAAGCTAATTAATCATCCAAACTCGAATTCTGGAGACGGTGGTCGCACGAGTACTTGGCGCAGTTGCAGCATCGTATCAAATGGAGACAATCACACCCAATACGATCCCGGGAACAGTGGTCATCATAAGCGAAGAAAATACCCCATCGATGAAGTGGCCACCGGGGTGGATTATCAAAACTAGGAAGACGACGATGGTTTCGTTCGAGTCACTGATGTCCAAACTTTGAAAAGGCCAATACACAAACTGGCCCCTTTACCAGTACTCGACGGCGCACAGTCTAACGAAGAACTATCACAAGCAAGTTCCCCTACTTGACGAAAGAAGGGCCCCAGATCAGCGGCGACGACATCCCAAGGACAAGGTGGCGATGAATGCGAACCAGCAAGTCAATTGTGGTGCTCCTCTTTATGTGCCTGCTTGCGCCCATAGCGCACGCCTTTCCAACACGAGGTTCAACAACCAGAAACCATACGGGTCTGTATCTTCAACCATTAGGTCGAGTCTACTTATCTTCCAGCGAGTGGAAGTTGCTCATTTATTACGATTTGTGACCGTATTGGCGAGAATTGGCTGTACTACAGAACGGGACGAACCTCTTACAACAACTGCGCGAAGGTGGGACTGTGCAGACACACTGCCTTCATGTATAGACCAATTCCGGCACTTTGAAATTATTAAATTTTATTATAAAAATGGTGATTCTGCTATATCAACATTTAGAGCTTTACGAGCCGATTACGATCTAAAATTTTCATCAATAACCTTAGACATCTGCAGTGCAGTCCTTTAAGAACGTATATTTACACAGTATCACGGGTAGTTGTTGTTGCAATTGATACATTTCAATTGTCTATAACTTAGCTGTTCGGACCGATTTTTATGCGACTTTCAGAAAAAATGCGTTTCGCACCAGGAAATGTAAATACAAATGTTTGGCAAATTCTAAGGCCATCCTTCGATTTTATAGATGAAAACGTAAATTTCATAATATGTAACAAAGTTGATGAAATTTTGACTTATGAGGTATTCGTTGGCCTTGTACTTATAAAGACCTACTTTCTTATTATTATTTATTTTTTTTTTAATGTCCAATCACGTGAAGGACACTAAATTGTTCGTACAGAACTGCTTCTTGTTTAGGACCTGTTTTGAAAAGTTCTTACCAAAACCTTCATTTGACGCCCATATTTAGAGCCACCTCCTCTATAAAGGTACCCCCTGCCCTTAAACACAATTAAATATATTTTTTGCACTGTAAATTTTAAGAGGGCACAATTTTTTACCTACATAGAAAATTTGATCACTCCAGCTTATGTGGTTTGCGAGAAAACTTATTATGATGCACGGACGGATAGATGCACAGACGGGTGGGCACAACAGTCGCGATTATAGTAGAGCATTATGAAAATATTTTACTAATAGCCTTGAAACTGATCTGTTGTATAAATGCTTCCAAATTAAGCCATTAAAAACGTTGCCATGAAAATTATTCATTATTTCAGTTGCTACTCAAAGAACGAATTTCGCTCATCTTCTGGCCTTTGGGGGCCGCCATTTCGAATGCCACTGTTTTGTTTCAGATGGTTCGACTTTGGATTTTTTATTGTAATATTCATTACACAGTCCAGTAAAACTTTGTACCGAATTTCATCCAAATCGGAGCTCTACTTTGGTCACAACAGAAACCAGAATTTTTCGTAAAAATTGTTGCCAATTTGTTTTCGCCTGGCCGATATAACTGGTTTACGAATTTAACCGAAATATTTACTCAATATGTGAAATGAAAAAATTTGGAGCACAATTGCAACCTCTAGTGTGTCACAAATTTCCTTTTATCCCATTTTGAACACAAAACAAAAGAAATTATTGAAATTTTAAGAGTCCAAGTTAACCAACCAAAAAACAAAAAAATCAACTGCCCGCGTACAAATAATCAACCACTATTTTTAACTAGGAGGACAGTTTATACTCTCAACTCACAGCAAGCAATGACTCGTGAAAAATTGTTGCAGGGTACTCAGCAAATTAAAGAAAGTTATATTAGGTTATGGGGGTTTTTATAGGTTTTTGTGATTTTCACCAATATCTTTAAATGAAGGCCGCAACAATTATTCAAAATGCAGTAGAATAATTTAAAATGATAGTATATTGAACTCTAACATATATAAAATTAACTATTACCGTTTTGTTATAACTTTTAGCAAATGTTCCAGGTGCTTCCAAACTTTTTGTCGGTAGTGTATATAAAATATATATATATATATATATATATATATATATATATATATATATATATATATATATATATATATATATATATATATATATATATATATATATATATATATATATACATATATATATATCATCATAATCTGCAGCTTGTAGCCTCCCTTACGTATTGATTCCTCATTTCTTTCCAGTCGTCTCTATTTTGTGCTATCCTTGTCCAGATGATACCCGCTAGTTTCCTGATGTCATGATCCCATCATATTTTTGGTCTTCCTCGTGGTCTTGTCATCCCTCTTGGGTACCATTGTGTGAGCTTGCCTGTCCATCTGTTGTCAGTTAGCCTTGCTATGTGTTCAGCCCATTGCCATTTTAGTGACCTAATTCTATGGACTACATCTGTCATCTTGATTCTTCCTCTTATCCAAGTCAATGTCTTACGGTCTCTTTCAGTGACGCCTAGCATGCACCTTTCCATTGCTCTTTGTGCCACTTGTAATTTTCGTGTGAATCCCATTGTTAACATCCATGTCTCATAGCCGTTTGTTATGACAGGTACGATACATTGGTCTAACGTATTCTTTTTCAAGTGGAGTTTCATTCTAGATTTGAATATCATGGAGTTTCTCCTGAATGCGCTCCATGCTAGCTTGATTCGCCTATTAATTTCAGGTGTTATATCTCCGGATTAATGTACTAGCTGGCCTAGGTAGATATATCCTTCTACTGTTTCCTGCCTGATGTTGTTCGGTGCTATTTCCACCTGACTTTCTAGATGTTCATTAGGCATAACCTTAGTTTTACTTAGGCTTATTTTTAGGCCAACTTTTTCGCTGGCTTTGCCAAGCTCATTTAGGAGGAGTTGCAGTTCTTCTTGGCTCTGAGCAATTATGACTATATCGTCGGCAAATATTAAGCTTTCATTACGTCGCACGGATATCGATCACTCTTTGGGATGGCTCAGATAGCTACATGAATGAGTTGCATATTTTCAATAATTTTTTCTGAGAAATTATTAGAGGAGAAAAATGTTAGAAGAAGGTGGTTTCGACGTGTGTACTAATTCTCATTAGGCCATCACTCACCTTCTTCTAACATGTTTCTTCTCTAATAATTTTTCAGAAAAAATTATTAAAAATATCCAACTCATTCATGTAGCTACAAAGCATTCCATAAGTGAGTCAAGGGCTGCTTGTATTCGATTGCTAATTATTTTGGTGAATACCTTATAGAAGACAGGTAGCAGACTTATTGACCTGTAATTCTTAATATCTTCTTTATCGCCCTTTATGTGGATTAGTACAATGTTTGCGCTGTTTTAGTCTTCAGGTATGTGTCTGGTTCTGAGACAATTCCAGATTCCTTTGCCAGCGTATTTCAACAGTTCCACGGATATGCCGTCATTGCCTGCTGTTTTGCCTGTTTTCATCGAATTGATCGCATATTCCACTTCATCTGTGTTGATTTCAGGGATAGGTTCGTCTACTGTCTCAGATGTGTTGTTATACAGTTGGGAGCTACTTCTGGGGACTTGTAAGAGTCCCAGTAGAAGTCCGTTACGATTTTTAGGGTTTTGTAAGATAATTTTACAAAATACTACTAGTTTGGCGACCAGTCTGTCCGTCTGTCCGTCCGTCCGTCCGTCCGTCCGTCCGTCCGTCCGTCCGTCCGTCCGTCCATCCGTCCGTCCGTCCGTCCATGTGTCACAGCAGTTTTCTCGGAAACAACTTAAGCTAGAAACATTAAATTTTGTATGTAGGGGTAAAGTGGTGATCTCTTAACAGTTCAATTACAAAAAAAATTTATAAGGTATTTAAGGGGGTCTCCCCATATAGGAGAGTGACCCCCGAAAAAGGTAGCCAATATGGGTATCAAATGAAAGGTCTTGATGAGAACTTTTCAAAACAGGTCTTAGTTTGGCAAAATTTGCTTCGAGGGGCGCACAGGGAGGGGAAATACACGAAAAATTTGTGTCCCCCCCCCCCCCTCGCGATTGGACACCTGTGATCCGAAAAATCTGAAATAAATCAGGAATGTAGGCCTTGATGAGTACAACAACAACAAATACGTGAGAAGTCGCAATTCACTCAACTTTGTTAGTAATAGTATGATTTATTGATTTTATGTTTTCTTGAATAAAATCTTAACGGTACCCTTAAATTCAATGAAATTCAATATGTAGATGTCTATTTATAAGATTGATCTATCCTGAAAGTTTCATAAAGATTGAATCATATTTAGCGAAGTTATAGCCGTTTGAATTTTCCTGTATTACTATGGAACAATATGCGCTGCATTTATTACTATGGCAACATATGGCTATGGAATAACATGCGCTTTTTACTGACTCAGACACTACAGTTTTGCTAGGATTTGCATGAATGATTTCAGGAATGATAGGTGTCATGTATATCTTTGAGAATCGGTTCAGCTAGTGGTATCAGTAATCGTAAAGCAAAATAGTGGCTCTTTTAAATGCGAAGATTGATTAATTTTGAGTTATTTTTTCCCAACTTCAACGTTTAAGGTGCATGCTTTGAACACTTGATTCAATTTAATGAATGACGGAAGATGAGTACCTACAATTAATGCTCATAAGTGAAACAAGTCAAGGAGGTGGGAGAGAGCTCCTAGCAAAAGGGTTTTGTAACCATTCTAGGATTCGAAAAAATTGGCCATGAATCGATGATAACAGTACTGGAGAGTGGCCCCTGAAAAAAATTCTTCAAACGTAGCCGATATGAGTATGAAATGAAAGTTTTCATGGGAGCTTTTCAAAAGAGTTGCTAAACTGTCAGTTTTTGCTTCAGTGGGGCACAGGGGGGGAAATACATGAAAAATGTGTTTCCTCCGTCGCGGATGGACATCTGAAATAATTATCAAGGGAGATATTTATGAGTATAACAATACGAAAAACCTCAGAAGTCGAAATTCGTTCAACTTTGTTAAAAATAGTATGATCTTCGTATTTCATATTTTCTCCAATAAAATCGTCTTTGACATGTTTTTTGATTTGATTCGATCTGGTGACTGCATTTTGTAAATTGAATACAAAACCCTTCTGACATGAGCGTAGGTTTGTTTACCCAACTTGTTATTATTCCTATCCTATCTGTTACCCTGGTGTTTCCTTGTTTAAGTGCTATCAACTATTTTTTGCCAATTATAAGTACTTGCTTTGCCTTCTTAATGCTGTTGTTGTTCTCAAGCGCATTTCCTACTAATTTTTCGTTGTAGTTGGTGATGTGTTCCGTTATCTTCTTCCTAATTGTTTTATAAACTTCCGTATACTCGATTCTCTGTATGTTTGAAGATGATTTCATTTCTCGTCTTTTCTTTAGTAGAGCCTTAGTTTCGCTAGATAGTTTGTGGTGTCTAGTTGCTGTTCTTGGTCCGCCTACTTCCTTAGCGCATTTTAAGATGGCATTAAATGAGGTGCGATGCGTCTCTGTTTTTCATTTCTCCTCTAGCATTGACTGATATTGGCCAATATTATTCTTGCTGTTGTCGTCGTTGAAGCCTAGTCTTATTGGCTTTCTAACTAGTTTTGCTCATTCGCATCTTACGTCTAGGGTTAGTTTCGCTCTGATGAGGTAGTGGTCACTGCCTGTCCTGAATTTGCTAAGCACGGAGACGTCTTTAATCGCCCTTATGCTATTCGTTAGGATCACGTCGATCTCGCTCCTTGTAACCCAATTGTGGGCTTGCCAAGTCCATTTCCTGCTTTGTTGTTTCTTGAAGAATGAGTTCACTATGTATAGGTTGTATTGGTAGGTGAATTCGATCAGTCTCTCTCCTCTCTCGATTCTCTGGCTTAATCCGAATTTCGCTACCAGTACCTCATGTTCTTCTCTATTTCCTACCATGGTGTTGAAGTCTCCGACGAGGAATTTGAAATGGCTATTATTGTTGTTCCAAGTTTGAGTTATCCCGTTGTAGAAACCTTCAATTTCGTCATCTGAGTGACTAGATGTTGGTGCATAAACTTGAATTTGCATTGTGTATTTTTGTTACAGCTTGAGAGTCAAGGTGACCACTCGATCTGATGTGTTTGAGACACTAATTATTTTGTCTTTCCATTTCTTGTTAATCAAGAATCCTACTCCGTTAGTTCTGCCCGATTAGGTTTCCTGATGGTATAGGATATTGCCTGAAGCGAGTGTTGTGTTAGCAGGTTTTCGTCATTGCGCCTAGTTTCACTCAACCCAATGATGTCCCACCTAATCTTAGCTTCTTCGTCTTCTAACTCGGTTAGTCTTGCCTCGCTGGATAGTGACCGGCAGTTGTATGTCGCTATTTTTATCGTTGTTAGTTGTTTTTGGTAGCGGTTTAACCTCCGCGGATTCTTAATACCCTTTGCCTTTGTATATATATTTATATATATATATATATATATATATATATATATATATATATATATATATATATATATATATATATATATATATATATATATGTATAAAAATATCCGGAAATTGTAATTTAAATTCCCCAGGTAAATGATATTTCAATAAAATGTATTTTGTTAAGTTGGTAGGACTGTCCTTAATTACTATGTCAAATATGAGCGCAATCTTTCAACCGGTTTGTTTACAGCAGCTGCTTAAGTCGGTACACCTCAGTTCTGCGTTGCGATTTTGTGATTTGATTTATTGTGACTGAATTCGAAGCCAAAAATGCAATAAATTCCATCAATCAACCACTACGAGTAGATTTGGCTTTGTGTGATTTTGATGATTTTTGATATTTTGCGTTTTCTTTGCAATTTCCAGGTACTTTTTTGTCACAAACTCGCTGAAGGAGCTGAAGGCCATCCTAAAAATGGAAAAATCGTTGGCGTAAGTGTAGTGCATCTGATAGGGATTACTTTAAAGGCGACAAAATAAATATTGATGAATAATTAAATATTTTTATTTTGCGTTTCATTTGCAATTTCCGGGTTCTTTTTTGTCAGAGTATATATATGTATATATATATATATATATATATATATATATATATATATATATATATATATATATATATATATATATATATATATATATATATATATATATATATATTATATATATATATATATATATATATATATATATATATATATATAGATATTTATATATTTATATATATATATATATATATATATATATATATATATATATATATATATATATATATATATATATATATATATATATTTGTATATATAAGCTACTCTCCACAATAGGTTTCTCGAGAAATATATTTTTATAGCTTCAAAGCATTTCAGAATCATTGGGCTTCCTTTGTGTTTTCATGAATATTTTGCCTTACCCCGAGAAAGAGGCACAAATGAAAGGATCATTATAATTTTCTATGCATTGCAAAGTTAATTACGAAGTTTCAAGTGGATTTTAACCTTGAAAAGAAATAGAATGCCTTCAACAAATGTTCCTTGAGGAAGAAGCCTGCCTTTAAAAGCTTTAGTAACTGATTTTGGTGGAAAAAATTTCATTTAAATAAGTTCGTCTACTCAGTGATCCACGATGTATGGACCAATCGGTAACCATCTTTATAAAATCTAGTTAAGTTATCTGAACCAATAAATTTAAGCGAGCAGTAACCTGATATCTTCAAACGTATTCCGAGGTTGATAATTAACTACCCGAACCGCCAACACTTACTAGTTAGCGACAAGAAATGTGGATATCACATATCACCATTAACATCCTCCCTATTATTACGAGTATTCCTATAATTACCCAATAACAATAACAATAACTCCTCATGGTGCTACTGTGACTTTCTTTGACTTTAATACACAGAGCCCCTTCACCGAATTTGTTTAACTTTACATTCCAACCAATACACAATCCAATATACGAGTATGGTTAAAATAAATTTCAGATGAGAGTCCAACGCTTCAACTTAAATAAACAGTTTCGAACAGCTCCAAGAAGAAGGCGATCATCTTAACCTTGGTACTTAAATTTGTTTTGATTGTCCCATGAAGGTAAAAACTTACTACCATCATTTCATATAAATATAAGTGAATGCAAATATCCCTCTATACCTTCTTAGATTCCAGGGTATTTTCTTGAATGCAACATTGTTGCAATACATATTCCGCTTCCTTGGAATATACTATATGTAAGTTGTAGCATTTTTTTAACGAGAGAGATTTGATTTTAACCCTTTATTGGTAGTCACATAAAAATTATCCTGTGTTGGCATAATAAACATTGCATTGTGAAATTTATCTAGGATGGAAACATTAAAACTGATGCAAACTACATACATATATCGCAACAATGAAAGCATAGGTACATATTTTCACCGACATTACATTCTATTGATTTGGCTTTTTAAGGTGAAACAATTCGCTGAGTTCTGGAAGCTTAAGCTGACAAAAGCTGACAGCCATAGTTTTACTTCAAACGTCATCTAGCTACCAGAAAAATTGATGAAAGCTGAAACAAAAAACGAAGGCATGAAAATATAAATTGCTTGAACTAAAGGACAACTCAACCAGTGATCTACAGTATCCTGCATTCAAGATCCCAGACAGTTTCTCCTGGCTCATATGTACCTAAACTTATACGTTTGGATGAAATACTAGAAGAAGGACTTGGAGGGCTGCGTGGACGGGGTCATGGCGGGTGCACTGCTTCTGGGAGCGGCCCTCGGGAGCGGAAGATGGACAGAGCAAGATATGGTGAACGCAACTATGAGTATCAGTACGCCTACCTTTGTGCCTTCAATTCCCCGTTGGGCACGCCGACACGGCAAGCCTCAGGTATACTGGTGGTCAACTGGAATCGCTAAACAGCGAAGCGAGCATCAAATGCTACGATGAAAAGCCCAGCGGGCGCGGACCCGGGAGAAGGTGGACAAACCCACATAAGCTTGTCAATATGAGTAAAACCTGATTCTAGCAAGATCTCGAGGACGAACCGGACCCGTAGGGCCTGGAAAATAAGCTAGTAATGCAAGAGCTTGGCGCACTACGGACGCCCTGCTTACATGAAGTAGTGAAGATGGACGAAATGATATAGACTCTTTTCGTCGTACATCTATGCATGTTGACGCCGTACACACTGTAACACCAGATTACAAGGATAGAAATATGTGAAGCAGTTCTATTTATGAAAACAAGGAAGACACCAGGAACAGAAAGCGTTTCAACTTAGGAGTTGCAGCTAGTCTACCAACTTTGACGAGACTTGCTGCCCAGTACAGTTTCCAAAGCGCGGGAAGGTAATGAGACTCGCAAGGGTAAAACAAACCACTCGTTATATCGTTGTGTATGCTAAACACGGCAGGGGAAACGTTCGAGAAGCTCATCAATGGAAGACTTACTGATACAGTCCAGTCTGTTGTGGAACGATCTTCATGGCACAGATCTACAGATGGGTGCTCCACCATTGATATGACCTCGAAAGAGATGAGCACAGTCCATAAAGTGGAGGCAGCTGGTCGAAAAGATGGGTTATGCTACTGATAGTACTTGATGTCAGAAACGGATTCGATTCCGCTAGATGGTTGAATATTCTGGAAATATGAATGTCATTTTCCAAGTTTCAGAATATCTGAAGTGGATTCTGCGGGATTACCTGTTGGACTGGAGCCTGCTTTATGACACGAAGAAGAATTGGTGAAACTTGGAAGTTACATCGGGTGCTTCTGCTCATGGCCACGTCCTTGGGCCGGACTTGTGAAATATCTCAGACGATGCACCACTGAGACTAGAGCTAGCAGATGAGTCACGCTTGATAGGCTATCTGGATGATGGTGGGGCACTAGTTGCTGGGCGCACAGTCGAATATGTGAAACTTAGACAAGGTATAAAGTGCCAAGTGAGTGACTGGATGACTGCTCAGGGTCTCAACCTAGCACCGGAGAAAGCTGACATCTTCATTATGACAAAGAAAAAAATTTTCACAGTAGAGGTTAGCAACATCAAGGATATGCAAGTTGAGTCAAAACTAGCTATAGTACCTAGACGTTACGATTCACTGGAAGATGAGTTTCTCTGAGCAAAACAGCAATGGTTAACAAATCTGCAGCAGAAGTATAGGCACTCAGTTGATTAATAGCCAACTTAGATGAATCTACTTCATCGAGAAGGTGACTTATGTTGAGTCTTATAAAGCCAGTTCTATTATACGGATCAGCAATATAGAGCAACGCTCTCAGCAACGAGCTGTATCGAAAACGCTTCATACAGGTGCAGCAACGAGGTACACTAACGATCACATCTGCATACCTGATAGGCTTTGAGTCAGTGATGCTCGCCTTCGTAAGCGTGATATCTCTTGTTCCTCTTGCTAGAGAGCACCATAAAATATACTTGGACAGACACCAGAGCGATAGAGAGACTGTTGCACACGAAAAGAGATAAGGCTTACTCAGCGATTGGCAACAATCCTGACTAAACAGCATGTTAAGGAGATGAACCGCGTGCATCATTCCTAATAGAAGGCCGTGGCTCAATCGAAGGTATGGTGAGACAGACTTCTCTCTGACCAGCTCTATTGTGGGCATGGATCTTTTTAATGTTACCTATACAAGACTGGTAACTCATGGCCTTCCGTTGCGTGTTCTGCGCTAGATAGGTCGATGATGAGTGCCACACACATGTTTTATGTGCAAAAGATAAGACAGGCAGCATGGCAACCTCATTAAGAAAATAGTACAATTCTCTTTTGATAGTCTAATTGCTCAGATTAGTTAAAAAACGTAATTAGATGGCATATAACGTTCGGGCTGTCTTCGTCATAATAAAGGAGCACCTGGAGGTGCTTAGCCCTCTGTAGCATAGAGTAGTCTGTAGGCAACATGCCATTCGAATGCCTTCAAAATTATGAGAATTAATTTCTTTCACGCAATAGCTCACTGTAACCCTGGGTCTACACTCTAAACTAGCGAACTAGCAGCAAAACACACAACTGAGTCGCACCACTTGGTGGAAATTGACATTTGTTTGTCGACTTTCGATGTTTTCGAAAAACGCCGGTTGGTTGTAATCAAAAATAATGAAAAATTGTGTTGCTAGTTTCGTGAGTGTTATAAATCATGATAAATTGGAGAGCTAATTGTTTGAACTTTATTATGTAACGTTAGTTTTGAACACTTTTCAAGTTTTATTTTGATTTTGTTGGCAAAAAGTGTTTGTTGCCTGTAGACTACATCAAGCAACAAGTGTAACATTTTATTTGGTAACTAATATGCTGGTTGTTATTGTATTGATTTTCAGGATGTCTATTAATGGCCCCTTAGTGACGAGGAAATAATTTCAGCGCTAAAAGAGTATGCAGATAGTGAAGATGGCTTCAATTTAATTGACGACAACCTTGCTGATCCAAATTTCGTGCCTGAATATGAGC
This sequence comes from Odontomyia ornata, assembly GCA_963969285.1. NCBI lineage: Eukaryota > Metazoa > Arthropoda > Insecta > Diptera > Stratiomyidae > Odontomyia > Odontomyia ornata. Next base: position 137,068,236 of record OZ017740.1, read on the forward strand.
CTTCAAAGAAAATGATCCAGAGAAAGGCATCGATACAGATTCGAAAATACAAACTGTAGAAAACATAGATGAAAGTGTATCCCGAGCCAAGAAACATACTAAGGAGAAGCCAGCTAAACTGGATTTACGCTGGAAGCGAAAGAGTCTTGAGTTGAGTGCAGAGCAGCTTATGTTTAGGGGAAACAAGACTCTATGTCCTGACCTTCTTGAGCTCAATACTTCTGTACAGTTTTTTTTATCTATTTCCGCATGAACTAATTTAAAAAATGGAGAGGAGACCAACTTTTATCAAGTGCAGAAAGATACGAATAGCGCTTTCCAGATGCCTGAGGAGGATGTCAGGCAATTTATAGGAGTGGTGTATCTAATGTCTCTCGACCGATTTCCTAGAGTTACAAACCACTAGAGTCATACACTTGGAACAACTATAATACAAGAACCGATGCATTTGAACAAATTTGAAAAAAATCGTCAAACTTTGCATTTTACGATAATAGCAAAGATCTTACTAGGGACAATCCAGATCATGATTGGATACACAAAATACATCCAGTGGTGGACTCCTTGAATGAGGCATATGGTAAATTCCCAATGAAAGAGCACCTTTGTGTAGACGAGCAAATGTACTCTACTAAGTCACGGAATACTTTGAAGAGATAAAATCCTAACAAACCACACAAGTGGGGCTATAAAATGTTCGTGTTGAGTGGCGTTTCTGGACTACAAAACAGAAATCGAAACAGGTAAAGAAAATGTTATCTTACGGGGCGCCTCAGCTAACGTCATCATGAGGTTAGCTCGTATGATTCTAAGGCACCAGAGCTTCAAATCCAACTATTTTACTTCCCTTCGCCTAATGGAATATCTAGGCAAAGACGGCATTCTCAGTCTTGGTACTATGAGAAGAAATAGAATACCGGATTGTAAGCTCTCACCAGAAAAGATAATGATAACAAAAGAAAGAGGTTATTCAGAAGAATGCGTAGCTGATGTCAACGGGATCGATATGTCAACCGTCACATGGAAGAATAACAAAATTTTCAACCTGGTTTCCACCTTTGCTGGGCAAAACCCTGAAACTGATGTTTGAAGATGGGACAAACAGAACTAAAGGTAAGTGAACATAAAGCGGCTCAATGGGGTTGGATAGTATAACCGCCGCATGTGTGGCGTTAATCCGCTTGCCAGTTTAATGGGGATATACAAAATACGTTTACGCAGCAAAAGATGGCCCAGGCAACTTTTTTATCACTATTTGGATCTCACAATGGCCAATGCATGGCTACTTTATAAAAGGATACAAAAATATTCAATCAGGCCGCTTATCATCAGCAGATTTTCGTCTGGAGGCTGCAGTGACCCTTTGCAAAATAGGTGTTAAACCCAATTTATTTAATAAGCGATCGCTAGAGAGCGAAATTCAAGCCAAATAGCAAAAAGGACCAGCTCAACATGTCCGTCCGAAAGCAGTTCAGCAAGACCAAATTGGACACTGGCCGCAATGGTTTGATAAGAAAATCAGATGCAAGTTTCCAAAGTATGTTGGATTTATCCATAATGTATGTGACAAATGTAGGGTAGCCTTATGTTACACGAAAACTAAGAATTGTTTCAAAAACTTTCATCTTTCGTAACATGTTCTGCAGTATTATAAATTTTAACCTCTTACTTAAGTGTCGCCTAAGGGCAACACTCTTTATTTTTTAATTTTCTTTCCAAATAATAAAAAAAAATTGAAAATCCGAAAATACGTGCATTTTATTTTTTTGTTATCATCTCCAATCCAAAAATTCAAATAAATCGCTTTTTATGAGTGATAGAGGGTTAGGGTGGAGCAGTCTATCTTTTAGCACTCTCTTTCTTTCCTTGCTTCCTATTGGGAAAAAAGGGTCACTGCGATTCAGTGGTACCTTCAGGCATTAAAAAACGAAGGCCTAGGTCAAAGTAATGTGCTAGAAGATTCCAGTCGAAGTTCTCAAGTTGACAAGGGAAGACAGTTATCTAATAAAAGCTGAATTGATCTAAAGATTCCATTTCCGCTTTAAGGTTACATCCAGAAACTTCTTCATGCAGTACCAAATTTCCTTACTTGATTTAATCAAATGTGTTAGGTATGAGCTCTACAATTCTACTCACAAGGTTATCATATTTTAGTTTCTAGATGTTGCTCAAAATTTCTTAATCCCTGATTTCAGCAGTTTGTATGAACATCACGTGACGCTACAATCAATAGGCTTGTTGCTAGTCTATTTTATAATTGATTTCTATAAAGATGCATATTAAAATGTTTTTTTAAAAAAAGTACTTTGATAGCAGGTTGATTTGATAACAGTATAATCTAAGGAGAATACGTCCGGAAAAAATTTAGGTTACATAAAAGTTAGGTTTCACATATCTTTTCCCATACCATGTTTGTTGTCTCTCACCAACATATTATTTAAAATGTGCAGGAAACAGCTAGAAAGAAAGACCAAGTCGTGGTTTCATAAAATATAACAAACATAAACAGAAAAATTGGATTATATTTTACATACTGAAGTGTTTCTTTACTTCATTATAAATCAAACGAACAGAAAATAACAATAACAGTCTGAAGTATGTAACATGATGAATAAATTAAACACACTTGTTATACAATTTATATCCCTACAAAATTACTATGCGTAACATTAAAGCTGCCCCGACTGCAGAAGCGAAGCAAACATTCTACAATCATCTGGAAAGACTGCCTGCAATAAACACAAAAAATATTCTTGGTAATTTCAACGCTAAGGCAATGCGCTATCTCATCGGGGAACAACTGGAGGATAACGCCTCCACGATGAAACGAATGGCAACACCCAGCACCTGATTTACACTTCAAGAGATTCAATGTTTTTGAATTCGATTTTTTCAATATTTTGGAAACAAAAGTATTTTCTCCCGGGATTCCAAGAGACAGTCTAATCAATTGAAATGATTGGTATTGAATCTTGAAATCGTTAGTGATGAGATAAATCTTCTCGATTGGGCTGACGTAGAAATTGATAGTTTGACTCCGGATAGAAATGGAAACAGGATTATATGCGGCAGATTGTGGGAACTTGCCCTGATTGGAACTCATTTTGAGTTGGTTAATCTACCAAATCCTGAGAGAGAGAATCAAATATTTTCAGAGGTCGTTGAAGCAAAAGTTTCCAACTTCAAATCATACCGGAATGGTGAATCGATTCTTCATCTCAATGAGAAATTTACATAACCTCATACCGAGCTTGAATCTTAATCAGGCATTCGGTACAAACCAGTACATCCACGAAGACATTTCCTTTCGAAAACCCTTAAATTTTTCCATAGTACTGGCACTCTGATTGTACCAAATTTGACATCCATATGTCAAAGCTGGTCTAACCAGGGTCTTGTAACAGATAATTTTGAACTTTTGAACAATGTATCTGGAATGAAAGAGTCTTTGTAGAACCATGACTACTTTTTGTACTTTACTGAGCATGATTTTGACATGTTCAGTATAGTACAGATATTGATCGAGATGAAGGCCGAAGCATCGAACACAGGATTTATGTGGACTCTCACTAGCCATAATGTGCAAACCTTTCCAATTGCGTTTCAGATCTTGACTGACCCCGTGGAGCGTTGTCCGGAACAAAACTGTTTTACACTCCTGCGCATTGATTTTCATTCACCAATTGTAGGTGTACATCTGCACATCATCAAACATTTTTTAAAAATTAGTCCACACCGTATCGAAGGCTTTCTCCATATCAATGAGACATGCTCCAACACATTCTCTATCATTTAGTTTCCAACAGATGTCTGAGGTTATTTTCGTTATCGCATGTATGGTCGAATGCCTGGTACAAAAGCCAAATTGGAAATTATGCATCAACTTGTAGTGAAGTACGTAAGTTCAAAGACCGTAAAGGACTCAGCGATGGTCTGCTGCCTCGGCAGAAGAAGGTGTCAGTATCTACCAAAAATGCCCTTGTCTGGGGACGCGTGAATGCGCTGGCAGGCTAGCATTGCGGTGTCGTGGGGCGGGTTCATTCCCCCAGCACAAGGATCCACTACAAAGAATTTCGCATTCACGAATTTCTGGGGTCGAGAAAAGCAAGGCGACCGAAGTCGCAAAAAGTGTAGGCAACTATACCAGGGACAACTGACTTGTTCATGGAACAAGAGAAACTAGTAAAAAGAAGCGGAAGCAGGATAACCTCGTCCTTACCCGGAGAGGCTCATGGCCTACAAATGAGAGAGGGGCAACCGGGTGGTGATGGAGCCCCTGCGCACCCACCCAACCGGATTAAAATCCATAATTGTTGTAGTGGCCAGGTATTCTTCTTCTGAGTGGAAAACTCATACAACTTAACTTGCATGAGCCTTCCCATCAGAAGAGAAGTACCCCGGTGACCAATTTATGCCATAGAACTATGCAAGTCGATTACATAACCCTATGTCATAAAGAGGCACTCTGCTTGGGCCACTCAACCCGCGAAGTACCCTGAAACAAAGAAGATTATTATGTACCCGGCGGCTGGTTCATGTTTTATGGGGAAAGCCTGCCACCGTACCGAGTCCTATACCCGGTCAGAACCAACGTAATGGAAAGACCGAAGGGTACGGGGTATTAATTCATTTTATTTTCTGTATGTAATTTATAATTTAACCAACTTTTTAAAACTGAAATCAATATATAAATTTTACCAACTTTTTAAAAATGAAATCAATATATAAATTTAATTAAATCGAAAATAATATTGTTATATTATTATAATAATATTTTTAATAGAAAAGGCAAATTTGGAAAAATAGCAAAATAAAAAAAAAGGTACTTACAAGCCTTGTTCGACGACGAGCGCTCATTGATCTGGTAGATAAGGCCTGTAATTCCATGGAATCAACATGCGTAATGTGGTCTAACTAGTCTCATTTTCTAAAATAATTGTAATTTTCACGTTCAGTTAGCCCTTTTTAACAATTCAGGTTTTTTTTTCTTATTAATGTTTGAAGCTACCCAAAAACATTAGTTCTAAATCTTAATAAGTTGGAATTTCTTTTCCGGCATCACTATTCACTTTATATATCGCTTTAACAAAATAATACCCGAGCACTTATCCGTCTCATTTTCTCAAATAACTGTAATTTTTCCCGTTCAATTAACCCTTTTTAACAATTCACTTCGTTTCATTTTCAAATGTTCAGAAGTTATCTATAAACACCGCTCAACTGAACGTTACAAAAAAAAGCATATTGTAAAATGATTCTGTTCTAAAAATAACAAAATTCCAAAGCCATCAAAATCGTGTAATCATGCGAATGACCTATAATTTATTTCAACTATTTATCGCCCAGTAGAGTTTGAGTTTAAATGAACAATATTGCATCCAAGTAAACCACGACCATGCCAAGAACATGGAACCAAATTCATCTCGATAATGAGATGTCCCCTTTTCACTTTGATTTGAATTTGTTGATTCTCACAATGCCTAATAACATCAGCAATAGTATTTAAATTTATGAAGTTATTGCAGTTTATTGATCCAAATTCCATTATTTCATCATCCTTCAAAGATCCTCATCTATTTGAGCCACCAGCTGCAGTGTCTGAAACCGTTTGGTTTGGTCAGGAACCACCATCATCACTACTTCCATTAAGTTTTACAAAACAACGGATCATGTAATTTTCACTTCACTTCAGCTGCAACAATAATACTTTTATTTGTGTGGGCTCTCTAATACCAAGAATGGGGGGACGGACAATCCGCGATGTTTTCATATTTTACACATTTGGTCCGTATCATCGCAACATATTTAGAGATCTACGGCGATAAAATCCTTTGCGCGTTTAACCAATTGCAGATTTTAACAGACGCGCGAGCGGAGCAACTGTAAACGTACAACTATTTTTCTCCGATCAAATATCACTTAAGTGAACACGTTGGAGATTCCTCCAGCAGCTGACGCACACTCGTCCCTTATCTCGACGAGACTCCCTCTTGTTCACCACAGAACCAAACACTTGAACAAAAATGGCTTCTCAGCGGCAGTGGGGGAGTCTCGTGACACTTTTCTCAAGTGGATTTCCAATCCCACGCAAATCACTTGTGAAATTTCATATTTGGCTCTACTAGCAGGCGAAGAATTCCACTATCTGATCACTATTTCACGAACTTCCTTGGTGCACAGAAATCCAACAATGATTTTTCACACTTCATTAAGCCAGCAACCGATCACTCGTATATTAATATTTAGACTTTTATTCTAATCCAAAGCAGAGACACTCCGTACGTGTAACAATTCTCAATCACCAGTCAAGCCTTCATAACCGCAAGTTCACTCCGACGTCTACCCCCCAATGCCTCGCGGCAGACTCCCCGTTCACGAGCTGCACACCATTCCCATTCCGATGATCGGAATCGAGAATCCGTAATCTCCATGCTTTCTAGTCAGAACCGGATTTTCTATATCGAAATGATTTCTAGTTATGTAGTGTATAAGTTGATCTGGGATATACATATATTATGCATGAATTTCTTTTAACCCTTTGCCGGCGCCGAATTCTAATCGAGCAGTTTTAGTTGTGCTGAATATACAAAAAATATAAAATCTGTAAATTGACATATGTAAACAAAATTTGAATTCTACATGAAATTATCAAATAATTCAAAGAAAAAACAAGTTGGGTAAACAGACCTACGCTCATGTCAGAAGGGTTTTGTATTCAATTTACAAAATGCAGTCACCAGATCAAATCAAATCAAGAAACATGTCAAAGACGATTTTATTGGAGAAAATATGAAATACGAAGATCATACTATTATAAACAAAGTTGAACGAATTTCGACTTCTGAGGTTTTTAGAATTGTTATTCTCATAAATATCTCCCTTGATAATTATTTCAGATGTCCATCCGCGACGGAGAAAACACATTTTTCATGAATTTCCCCCCCTGTGCCCCACTGAAGCAAAAACTGACAGTTTAACAACTGTTTTGAAAAGCTCCCATGAAAACTTTTATTTCATACTCATATCGGCTACGTTTGATGTTTTTTTTTCAGGGGCCACTCTCCTGTACTGTTATCATCGCTTAATGATCAATTTTTTCGAATCCTAGAATGGTTACAAAACCCTTTTGCTAGGAGCTCTCTCCCACCTCCTTGACTTATTTCACTTATGAGCATTAAATGTAGGTACTCATCTTCAGTCATTCATTAAATTGAATCAAGTGTTCAAAGCATGCACCTTAAACGTTGAAGTTGGGAAAAAATAACTCAAAATTATTCAATCTTCGCATTTAAAACAGCCACTATTTTGTTTTACGATTACTGATACCACTAGCTGAACCGATTCTCAAAGATATTCATGACACCTATCATTCCTAAAATTTTCATGCAAATCCTAGCAAATCCTGTGGTGTCTGAGTCGGTAAAAACCGCATGTTGTTCAATATCCATATGTTGCCATAGTAATAAATGCAGCGCATATTGTTCCATAGTAATACAGGAAAATTCAAACCGCTATAACATCGCTAAATATGATTCAATCTTTATGAAACTTTCAGGATAGATCAATCTTATAAATAGGCATCTACGTACTGAATTTCATTGAATTTAAGGGTACCGTTAAGATTTTATTCAAGAAAACATAAAATCGATAGATCATACTATTACTAACAAAGTTGAGTGAATTGCGACTTCTCACGTATTTGTTGTTGTTGTACTCACCAAGGCCCACATTCCTGATTTTTTTCAGATTTTTCGGATCACAGGTGTCCAATCGCGAGGGGGGGGGGACACAAATTTTTCGTGTATTTCCCCTTCCTGTGCGCCCCTCGAAGCAAATTTTGCCAAACTAAGACCTGTTTTGAAAAGTTCTCATCAAGACATGATGATACCCATATTGGCTACCTTCAATGAAATTTTTTTTCGGGGGGTCACTCTCCTATATGGGGAGACCCCCCTTAAATACCTTATAAAATTTTTTTGTAGTTGAACTTTGAAGAGATCACCACTTTACACCTACACACAAAATTTGATGCTTCTAGCTTAAGTAGTTTCCGAGAAAAACTGCTGTGACACACGGACGGACGGACGGACGGACGGACAGACAGACGGACAGACTGGTCGCGAAACTAGTAGGGTCTTGTAAAATTATTTTACAAAACCCTAAAAAAGTAATAAATTTAACTAACTGCTCGATTGCTACAAACTCATATTTCTCAATGTGGGCGTTTAATGCTTTCTTTAGTATCATTTAAAACACCTTGCTGATGTTGGGCAGCAAGCTGATTGGACGATAGCTTTTTAGGCCTGAAAATTCTTTTCTTATCTTTAAGATACGAAAAACTTTGGACGTTTCCACTCATTTGGGAAATATGAATTGGCTCAACATGTTGTTGAACAATATGCAATAATTCATAATAGTAACCTCAGGCAAATGTCGGAGATCTATATTTGGAACACCGTTGATGCCACATGATTTCTTGTTGTTTATCCTGCGAAATATGAAACACAAGTCTTCATAGCTGACAAAATAATCAATAAGATTCAAGCTCGGTATGAGGTCAGATATTAATGTTTCATTGAAATGAAGAATTGGTTCGCCGTTCAGGCTTGATTTGAAGTCAGAAACTTTTGGTTTGACGAACTTTGAAAAAAATTGATTCCTCCTCTCAGGGTTTGGTGGATGAACCAATTCAAAATGTGTTCCAATCAGTGCAAGTTTCTGCAATCCATCACATATAACCCTGTTTCCATTTCTATCCGGAGTCGTACTATCAATTTCAATACCAGCCCTATTTGATATATCTCAACACTAGCGACTTCAAGATTCGATACCGCCACTCGAGACTCCTTCCGGAATATGCTATTCACTTTCACAAAAACGCCATTTGGGTCCTGTGCGCTAATACTCCTTAGTTTCTTACCGCCCATTGATTGCTGATCTCACTCCTGAAGTATGAACGGATTAAGTTCCGGGCATTCTTCAGGTGTAATTTCAACAAAGCCAACAATCCAAAAATCGCCGATAAATATTGTTGATGCGTGTGAGAAGAAGGATTTTCAATCTTTTCAACCTTGCAGTGGTTGGTGTTTCATATCCTTCCATATTGTTTCGATGTTTAATCTTGGGAACTACTTTCTCAATTGTTCCTAACGTCAGCTTCTCTAACTTCGACAAATAGAGATCTATTTCATCGTTAGTTACATTTTTGTCATTAGGAACCATTGAACAAGCGTTGCCATCATCAGGAGGAGGATATTGCTTCTGGTACTCACGATTAAGCTGATTGATGGAAAAGATAAGAAGGATAAATGACTTTTATAGGGCTGATGCGGCAAATTAACATTTTTTTTTAAGGGATTTCGGCTGGATATAGTGCCAACAAAAAGATAGGATCCAAAGCTACTTGCAAATTAATAAGACACGTTTGAATGAATATCAACTTTTTAGTGGATTTTATTTCTGAAACATTAATCGCGAGTGAAGTGATTCAGTTAAATCAAACACTAGATAACTCGTGGTGTGATTGTTGCTTTCGTTTCGTTGCGTGCAGAAAAACTTGTTTGGAAAATTAGAGGGTGGATGGAATAAGTAGACAACAGTAGTATTTTTTACAATGTCAAGCAAGTGCGGATTATGCAGCAAAGTAGTTCGTGACAGCAAGGGCGAAGGCACGGGGGACATAATATCGTTTGTCCCCCCTGCGCTGTATTTTTTGGTCGTGAGTTTGAGAACCTTGAATCCGCGCTAAAATTAAAACCATGCACGTGCCTTTTACCATAAAACATGCTGCTTTCCTTAAATCATAACTTAAACACTTTCCCGACCCACGGAGCTCACGGAGCGCGGGAAAATTGAATCGCATTGCTAAAGTGGGTGACCTAACTTGAAAATTTGCTGCCCTTTCCAGGGGAAATAATTTACTTTACAAAAACGGAAACAAAGTGTAATGATGTTCTGTCTAAGTCCGAACGAGGAACCGACCTCTCATCGGTTCTAGACGTTAAGTCTGAGTAGTGCCAACGGATGGTACCAACCGGTCAACCAATCCGTGCACCGTAATCCATTTTCGCGGTGGCTGCTTGTCGGCCAGCTAGATCGGAGAGGATTTCGGTCGCGGGTCTGCTAATGGATTACGCTCATCTACAATTTTCAGCCACCAATAAACGCCCGTTTCAAACGCGTCAAAAACACAATCATACGGAGAAGAAACCTACTTTACGTTACTCCGTATTTCTTCATTCATCCAGTGAAAGTATCAAACAAATCTAATTTCTATTTCGCGTTCCCGAATTTTACCGACGTGGTACCGAAAAATATACTACGTTAACGTAAATCCGAAAAAAACTACGCTAAAGAAAAA